>CM076577.1:1005844787-1006244604 GCA_034641835.2 Pinus albicaulis | reverse complement strand
CGTACCCCCCAAGAGTGCCTTATAAGTGTGGCCGAATTCTGGGTCACTCTCGTAGAGAAGCAGCCAATCAGAAGTCTCATGCCCACAAGAGTTGAGAACAGTGGTGAGCGCCACGATCGGTGGTCGGCTGAGGCAGTCTGCAACATTATTGGTGCTACCCTTCTTGTACTTGATGTTCAAATGAAACTGTTGCAAATATGTGGACCACTTCTGATGGCGATCATTCTGCAACTTCCCTTGTGTTTGTATGAACTGCAGGGGCCGGTGGTCTGTGTGGATGATTGTTTCCTTCCCCAAAATGTAATGCTTCCATTGTCGACAAGCTTGCACAATGGAATACATTTCTTTGTCATAAGTGGGATACTTACGAACTGTGTCAGACAATGTCTCACTGTGATATGCCACTGGATGTCCCTGTTGAGTAAGAACTGCCCCAATAGCATAGTCAGAGGCATCTGTCTCGATCTCAAATGGCTGTTGCAAGTCGGGTAATGTGAGCATTGGGGCAGAACAGAGGCGATTTTTCAATTCTGTGAACGCCTTCTGTTGAGGTTCCGACCAAAATAATTTTGCTCTCACTCCTCCCTTGGTGACTTGACTCAAGGGCCAAGTGATATGAGAGAATCCCAACATGAATCTACGGTAGAAATTAGCAAAACCCAGAAAGCTGCGAAGCTCTGTTATAGTGGTTGGGGCTGGCCAATCCCGAATGACTTGGATCTTGGCTGGATCCACATGCACCCCCCTTTCATCAATAATGTATCCCAGATATTGAACCTGGGTCATGCCAAAATTGCACTTCTCCAAATTGGCACACAACTTGTGTTGCCGCAGTGTTTGGAGGACTTGTCGGATGTGGTGAAGGTGCTCTTCCCAAGTCTGGCTGAAGATCAGAATATCATCCAAGTACACCACTACAAACGAGTTGGTGAATGGCCGCAAGATGTCATCCATCATCCTCATGAAGGTGGCGGGAGCATTCGTCAACCCGAAAGGCATGACCAGCCATTCGAAAAGGCCTTCCTTGGCTTTGAAGGCAATCTTCCACACATCGGAGGGTTCAATTGGTACCTGGTGATACCCAGACTTCAGGTCGATCTTGCTGAAATATTTTGCACCTTTGAGTTGGTCCATAAGGTCATCAATCCGTGGGATTGGGTACCTATTCCGGACAGTGATCTTGTTCAGCGCCCAATATTCAATACAGAGTCTCCATGTCCCATCCTTCTTCTGTACCAACACGATCGGGCTCCCACAGGGCGATGAACTTGGTCTGATGTGACCTTTCTGCAACAGCTCCTGAATCTGCCTCTTGATTTCATCATTTTCCAGAATAGAGCGTCGATAGATCGGTCCATTGGGTAGCGGTGCACCTGGGGTCAGATCAATCGGGTGCTTGACCTGGCAGTGCAGAGGAACCCCTGTGGGTGAGGTGAAGATGTCCCCGTACTCCTCCACGACCTTATCCATTTTTTGTTGTCGTGCAGAGGGGCCCTGTCTGGAGGTCGTGGCCATAGTCTTCTTCTTGCCCTGGGGGCGGATCATCAGGAAAACGAATTTCCTGGTTTGGGAAATGAGCTTACTGCATTGTTTTGCAGTAACCAAAGAGATAGCGGCAGGAGGTGGTACCTCTGGTATCCTGTACAACTTATTTCCCAAGGTAACAATAACAGCACGAGGTCGAGACTCATACACAGCATGACGCTTCCACAAGTATGGTTGTCCTAATAATACATCAGAAACATCAATAGGAGCAACGTCACATAATACCTCATCCGTGAAGGGCTTGATGCTATAGGGAAGGGGACACTGTTGGCTGACGCGGAGATCTCGTCCTTGGTTAAGCCACTCGATGGTGCATGGATGTGGGTGAGCTGTGGTCGGCAAGCCCAACCGCTTCACGACATCTGTTGAAATGAGGTTCTTTTGGCACCCATTGTCGACAATGAACTGTACCGGGGAGCCCTTTACCCACATATGGGAGTGGAAGAGACGTTCCTCCTCCTCTGGATCTTCTGGTTCCTCCTTCTGGATCTTCATAGTGGCAACAATGGCATTGGGCTCCACATTAATAATTTGTTTCCCTTTGTCATTCCCCTTGTCAGGTTCTAATTCAGAGTCAGAGCATGCATCTGACTCAGACGCCCCCATCTCGGCCACCAGCGACTGCTTGGCCCGACACTCAATTGTGTTGTGAGTGGAGCTCTTATGGAACTCACACCACTTTCCCGTGTCCTTCTTTGGCTATGCGGTGTTGTTCTTTGCTTGTGGCTTCGACAGGTTGTCTTGAGTCGCCATGCCTTGGCTCTGTCCTTTGTTCTACGGTTTGGGAGCACCTTTCCCTCGCTTTTGATTCGCAGATCCAAAGTCTTGCTTCTTCTGTTTGAATTTCTGCTCAATCTTGGTAGCATATCGGTATGTTGTACCAAGCGAGGAGATGTTGAGGAACTCCATTTCCTCCTGAATATATCTGTGCAGAAAACTGTGATACTTTAGCACCAGATGTTTCTCTGAATCTTTGATACCCAACTTGGTGCGCAGGGTATGGAACAGATTCGTCAGCTCATGCACATCTTGATCCCTTTGTTGTCGCAGCGTGGTCCATTGTATGTACTTGTCCTCATAGCTCCCCACGAGATAGTATTGTTCCTTGATGGCGTCTCGGAAAGAATTCCAAGTGGGTACGACCGAGAACAAAGAGGGTTCTGTCTCATCCTTTTTCTCACAGTGGGTTTCCCACCAGTCCTTGACATGGGGGGCAGCTTTGAGGAGTGAAAAAATAATCTTCTCCCTGTCGGAAAAGTCATGAACCGAGAAATATCCTTCTAATAGATTCAACCATCTATCTATGGCATCTGCATCTATTTGACCCTCAAATATGGGAATGTCAAAATTTACTTGTACCTTAAAAGGAGTCGCACCTCCCGAGTGGCTGCTGGATGCAGATGCGCCGCCGGTGGGTAGCCGTTGAAGGATCTGAACAAAGTTATCCATCATCGCGTTCCTTTGTTTTTCGAGGGCCTCCTCGAGCAATATTTTGATAGGATCTCCTGCTCCCTCATCTTTCTTTTCGTTCCCCATGGGCGTCCGTCGAGGTTTGCGAGGCTGATCTTGCAAAGGTTCCACCAGATCGAGCCCTAGCTCCTTATACCCCGACCTCGTTGGGGACATGCAAAGAAGGATCGAGAAAAAGCAGACCGCTCTAATACCACTGATCCGGATTTATGCAGGAACACAACAGAATAAACATATAAACATAAAGACAGAGATGCAGCGGAAATAACACTTCATTTCATTAATATCAAAGAACTGAAATTTGCTTACAGACAGAATGGAAGTAAAACTAGCTAGGGCGCTGGTAGCTATCTCTGAGAAGAGATGTGGCGGCTACAGGCCTCTGAACTGAGTTACAATGAGGCTCGAGGGCCTATTTATCATTTATAAACAATGGGAAATCTTAAACAGCCAAAACCCTAACCCTAGGAGATGAAGCGCCAAAACTATGGACCCCGTTTGGGTAAATTGGTGTTTCAACTTCCCAGGGGCGTAACTTTGGCATACGATCTCCGTTTGACGCGTACCATACCTCGTTAGAAAGATCTATCTGAGGAAAACAAATTTTGAACGAGAAACATCGGTCCATGGACCCATGTTGCTCTCCGTTTTCCCAAAAAACGTCGTTTAGGGCCTTAAAACGGCTCCGGAAGTTCAAGACCCGGAAAACTGCTAAAAATAGTAAGTTGTGCCGAAACTGAAAAATTGAAAGAGACAATGGTGGGGCCTCAAGTGGAATAGGTGGGTGACCACCAATATCCACCTGGATCAAACACCAAAAGAATGATAAAATTTTAAATACTTGAACAAGGACTTGAGTTGACCCCTACTAGCCATGACAACCATTTCGTCAAACATGTCACAAATATGCATTCTACAGGTTAAAAAAACAGACATGAGCACAAGGGTCTCACAATTATCTGAGAATCACTAAGAAGAATTGATGCCTCATCATAATAGTTGCATTACCATCTATTAAGCCATATAGTCATTGTAAATTCAATGATTAACCAAAACATGATGAGAGCCATACATTATCATTGTCATAAAATGCAATCATAACCAACATATAACCAACAAAAATATCAAGGATATAACAACGATATAAGCCACATATAAACAAGTATATTTACCCATAAAATACCAAGGAGAAAGAGCTCTCATTGATGATTGCATAGGCTGACCAACTATGGGACTTCCATGAACCACCCGACCATAGGCTAGGCTAAACCAAATCTTTCTTTCAGCCAGTCACCCTCATGCCATATTCCAAACATGAATGTGTGATCTCATTGAACAAATCAATCAAAACCAAACCAGGGATTCTAGAGGCCAAACCACCCCAATCCTCAATCGGTGATTCCACTTCATGGTCTAACATCACTAACCATCACCATATCGGTCTCTACCCAAGTTGTCCAGGGCTCCAACGCATTTTTTCCAACCAGGGTTTCCAGGACTAGTAACTCAACACACAGTTTTTATCGGGCTTCCAAAGCATTTTTCCAACTAGGGCTTCCAGGACTAGTAACTCAACCCACCAAGGGCTTCTTGAGAAATTTTCAAACCAAGGCTTCTAGGAACTAATAACTCAACCCACAACCAAAGGCATAAGAAAACCAACCAGAAAATAAAATTAAAACCCACGAAAACATGGTTATCTAGGAAATAGCAAGGCTAGGAAAAACCACTGTCAAACCATGCAATCCCCCATGCCATTTACAAATCATAACCAAATAACCACATGCATATGCCATGCATGCCAAAAATAGTAAGATAACCACACATGAAACTCAGTACCTGCAAGAAAAACCTGGTATAGCTATCGATCTCATTGTCCTCTTGCGCTTTCTTGCTTTTCCTTTGCCTTCTTGATCCAAATCCAAAGTATGCCACACTCCTCCAAGAGTGCTCTAAGAAAAATCAAAGTGTCGAAGAGTATGAGAGAGAGAATAGAATGAGAATTCCAAAACTGAACTGAAAAAAGTTTGTGCAAAAGCTACCAACTGATCCTCATAAGCCTTTTTATCAATGAGGCCTCTAATTTCTTCATTTTCCCATTATTTTCCTTCATTTTCCTCCTCACATGCAACCTGTGACCTCAGACAAGTCAGACCACTACACAAATCTCTCATCTAGAGCCCGCGAGCTCAATGGAACCTCTCAATCACTGAAGAGGTAGAGCCAAACCTTTACTCTATTCCACCAACCTTCAGCCTCCTTGAAATAGAGAAGAACTTGTATTAGATTATTAATTTCTTCCATGAATGACTATATTGAGCCATGTAACCCTTACACAAGCGTTATCCTTCATACATGTGGGAGAAATGAGTCTATCAATTTAGGATTCTTCAGCTTGAAATGCACATAGAGGGATTTTATGAGCTGGATCATGATGTGCAATCTCATCTTTGTTTATGTACAAGGAGGCGCATGGCCTTCAAGCTGGCCCCATTCCATCACCCAAGAGAAGGCTACTGTTGAATATAATGAATTCCCCATGTATCATTGGTTTAACCAGTGTCACATTAATGCACAGGGTGTGGGCTATCAAATCAAGATTTACCTTCATGTTTCTAATGTCTTGATGGATTGAATACACATAGACCTTAAGCATTATCATTGTTAAATCATTGGATGGTTTCCCCAACTTGTTGCCCATTGATCTTTGTTTGTCCCTTTCTAATATTGCATGCTTGATTGGCTTGCTTGTCCGCCTGAGAGTTTTGGTTCCGGAGAGTTTGAAAGAAGTTTTTATGATGAAAAGAATCCAAGATGTTCATAATTATTAGAAGGAGGAGATTTTAGCTTATTAGTCTTGGAAGTTGTGCCCTTTTGCAAAAATAGAGTTTTTATGTGGGAGTCCCCAACAATTATAATCCTAGAGATTCTTTTTTCCTTGGCAATCTGGAGACCTAGAAGGAGCCTTTACTAATACTAATACTAATAATTTTAATTAAAAATATAATTCATTTATTTTTTATAATATTTTTATTTGATCACTATAAAACATATAATAAAATAAAACCTATAATAAAATAAATAGAAAATTTGAGTGATTTAATACTTATTATATATTAATACCTTTAAGTTATATAAATATATCACATTTATCCACATCACCTCATAATTCCTCATTACCTTTTTCTTTGCACGATGCTTAAAAAATAAAGGAAAAGAACAACTACAATATATTTGGGCAACCAATATTTCGTAAGCTATTGGTTATTTAATGCGCACTTAGAGTCTTTATTATGGCCCATCCCATCATTCCCATCCCATGGGCATATAGCATATAACTCAAGATGGCAACCAATATTTCATAAGCTATTAGTTATTTAATGCACTCTTAGAGTCTTCATTATGGAGCATTCCTTAGCCTCATCCCAAAAGTTCTAATCAATCCATATTTTTATTTGAAGTTTTATAAAATGTTTCATATTATTTTTCACCTATATTTTTATACATCTTAAAATGAGTTGACTAATCACATAATCTTTCAAAACTTCTCGCCATTATAATCCTATAAAAATAAAAAATAAAAATAAATATGTATAATGAAATGAAAAAAAAAAAATTACAAAAATTCAAAGAGTTAAACACTCATGCTACACCCTTTACTAATTAGTGGATCTTAATATCTACAAACATATGAGTGAAAAATGATATAAAACATTTTTATAAAACTTAATAATAGTTTTTATTTATTATAAATTTGAAAAACTTTATCATTAATATAGAGATATTATTATTATTATTGAGTTGTTATTTTTGTTTTTTTCACATTTTTTTAAAATAATGTAAATCTAAAACTTAAAAAACAATCCCTAAAAATAATATATAATTGAGTAACTAACTAACATTATTATAACTAAATGCTTATTATTTTATTTACTTACCAAAAATAATTTAAATAAAGAATCTATTGAAATCATGAAATTATACTCTAAATTTGCTTTATTTTCTATCTATTTGTTTGTTTGTTTGTTTGTTTTTGTTTTTGTTTTTGTTTTGTTTTGTTTTGTTTTTTTGTTTTTTTGTTTTTTTTAAAATGTACTTCTCATTAGTCGAGAGAAAATGATGATTCAGGGGAGAGGGAAATGAATGAACCTGGGAAGAGGTGGACTAAAGGCGATTAAATGGTAAATCATCCAAAATATGTCACCCGATATGGCTGCTTGAGTTCATTGATTATCCAGGTTTGGGGATGTGCAAAAGTTCGGCGACGTGAAGGGATGGACACACCATATATCCGGAGTGGGGATGTGAGTGGAGTTAGATAAGAGGCCATAGGCTTCTTTTATGTTGGAATGGCCAGCCGCATTAGAGCCCCATCTTAGCTTGCTCGGCTGATCGTCCCTTTGAATCTTCCTTTTCCTTAGCTCATCAGCTAGGTTAGTCCAATCCTGAGAGTGATTTTGCTGGACCCATTCCGAGGCCTTGAGTCATTCCCTCCATTCAGTGTTTTCTTTGTTTTTCCAGGAAAGGGCTTCTTTGACTGAGGGAGAGCCCATAAGAAGGGTGTCATCCACATATTGTTGGTGGGTTGAAGGGGGGTTAGAGGGGTAGAGGTTAAGGGGTTAAATGGGTTAGGCGTTTATAGGTTTAGGGGGTTAGGGGATTTAGCAGTTAATGATTTTAGGGGTTAGGGTTTTGGGGGTTAAATGGGTTAGGGTTTTAGGGGTTTAGGGGGTTAAATGGGTTAGGGATCGGGAATTAGGGTAATTGTGAGGGCATGATAACTAAGGAGTGTCGGTGCATGCCAAGGATTGAAAAGGCATGCTAACACATTCCAGAAAGTGTCAATGGATGTTGAGGAGTATTAGGGAGTGCCAGGACATTGCAAGGGAGAACTAGGTCAAAAAGCATGGAAATGAACGAATAAGAGTGTGTGCCAAGTAGTGTCAACGAATTCCAAGTGTCTCAAGGATAAAGTGTGTTAGGAGAAGGCCAAAATAAGACTTGTAGGAGGTAAGCCTAAGGTTACATAAAGGGTTGGAAAAAGTAGTTTCAGACAAAGGGAAACTTTGGGTTGGGCATAACATTGATTTTCTAATGACTTGGTTGGGTTCCCAAGTCACAAAAAAAGTAAGGCTATCTATGACGACATGAAAGCTAAGGAATACCAAGGTGTGGCAGGGAATGCCTAGAAGTACTAACACATGCTAGGCAGTTCCAAGGCATGATAGGAATTCCAAGATGTGCCAGGTGCCAGGGTGTGGCATGAACATATCCTAGGGCGTGTGAGGCCAAGTGTCAGGGAAACACAAGGGAGCACTAGTTTCAAATGCATGGAAATGAAGTATCATCCAATTCCAAGTGTGCTAAGAAGGGAGTGACACGATATTCTAGGAAGTGCCAAGGCATGTTAGAGTGCTAGGGAAGCATACAAAGATGTTCCAAGTGCCAAGGTGTGCCAATGTGTGCTAAGGAGTGTTAGGGAGTGTCGGGAAAACATAATAGACCACTAGGTCAAAATGCATAAATGAATGAATAAGAGTGTATGACAGGGAGTGCTAGCGAGTTTTAGGTATCTCGAGGAGGGAGTAACATGGTATGATAGGCAGTGCTAAGTCATGTTATAGTTTCAGGGCGACATGCATCCAAGATGTGCCAGGTGCCAGGGTGTGCCAACATGTGCTAGGAAGTGTTAGGGACTGTCATGGAAACACAAGGGAGCATTTACATTGTAGCCATTGGAGAAGTATTTACCTTGTAGCCATTGCAGGACCCTGAGAAATTTTTTCCATGGAGAATTATTTACGTTGTATCCATTGCATTAAAGCAAGAGGTTCGTCAATGCTTTTTTGTATGTGTTTATAAATTGGAAGAGACCTTAAAATCTACCTCGCCAATCTGACCACAATTGGTGAGTGCAAGCATTTGTGAAATGGCATCATGAGTGGAGCCTTTTCCAAAAGAGATTATCCATTTACATTACAATATATACAACATGTAGTTAGCGTTCCATCCATGTTAGCGCACACACCCGATGGTATAAGTCCTTAAACTGGGACAAAAAAAATGATTTTATATATTCACATACGGGACAGTCACAAGATGTAAACAAAATCACATACTTATCGAAATCCTCAACCAGGAATATGCTAAATTGCTTCAAAATGTGCTTGCAACTAGGTAGGAATCAAAGACAATCATTGCAATGGGTTAAGGGGATCTAAGAGAGAATTATGTAAGGAGCTCCTTCTAGGTAAAGGACATTGGTATTACTATTGTTAAAGGGGGTGGCCTACAAGGATACATTAGTAGCTATTGATGCAAGAGCATAATTTCAACAATTTATTTCAAAATTTGTATTTGTCCTCCATAAGGTCTTAGAGATTTATAGGAGGAAGTTAGTTTCCTTGTTGCCCTATAATTTTCTAGAATTTCTAATTTCATATTTGGGATAGGAAATTTTAGTAATTTTAGGCATAAGTTAAGATGTTGTTTGATTTTTAAGGCCTCCTAGTCATTAGGAAAGTCGAGTCTTATGATTAGGATTACTTGTGGCATCCTACGTATTTTTCAAACTCCAATACACCAAGGAAAATATGTGGAGGACATTTGGGGAAGTGTGATTGTCCATAAAATATAGATCGGATTTGGGGAACTTGTAGCTCTTTTCCTTAGACCCTACTAGTTCTTAGAGGTTGTATTTGGAGTGGTTAGTAGGAAAAATCATAATATTCCCAAGAATATTAGTGTTGGAGCACATGTGGTTTGGGAGAAAGGATAAGGGGTTCTAGGAGTTAAGGGGTTTAAGGGTTTAGGAGCAAGGGGTTAAGGGTAAAGGGTAAAGGGTTAGGGCTTAAGGGATTTAGAGGCTAGGGGGTTGAGGTATAGGGGGTTTAAGGGTTAGAGGTTAATGACTTAGTGGTTAAGGGATTCGAGGGTTAAAGATTAACCATCAAGGGCTTACATGTCAGGGGATTTAGGGGTTATGTGCCTAAGGGTTATGGTATTTAGGTGTCATCAAGTTAAGGGGTTAGGGGTTAATGAGTTCAGGGGTTAGGGGTTATGGGTTAAGGGTCAAGGTTTAAGAGGATATGGGATTAGGGTTTATGGGGTTCAAGGATTCTAAGTTAGGGGTTAGGGGTTAAGGGGTTAGTGGCTTTGGGTTTAAGGGATCAAGGGGTTAATTGGTTATGAGTTATGGGTGTAGGGGTTAAGGGATTGTGGCTTTGGGGTTAAATGGCTAGGTATTTTAGTGGTTATGGGTTAAGTGCGTATGGGTTGTGAGAATGTGGCCCCTAATCCCCTTATCAAAACTATTGGGGTTTCCCCTATAAATTTCTCTCATTGCCTTACCTATAGGTCCCCTACCCCCTATGTCATAAGGCCCTAAGGCTCCTTCTCATTCTATAATGTTAGGATTATAGATCTCAATAAACCATGCTCGAACCTCTCACTTCTACCCATCCATGCTACCCTTATGTCCCCTTGCCCCGTTAAATACACCAACAGATCCCCCTCCCCCAAAATTCATGATAATTGAACATTTGGAGGCGATAATTTAACAACAACTTCACAACTAGTCCATTTATAATGGTGTCTTGGAGCTATTAGATGTCATTTCATTGAGCTACAGTGATAGGTGAGAGCTACACATAGCTCACTAAAGGTGTATCAAGAGGCTATTAGTCTATTGGCTATAGAAATTGACTCTTTTTATTTGTAACTTAGCGAAATGGAAAAGATGTGGAGACAATCTCCATTCTTCTTCTTTCACCGGGCCATGTAAAATAAATGAAGCAAATAGTCTCAACCCCTTGGAGAAGGAAAGTTGAGAGCAATAATTAGCATGAACAAACAAAGAATCCAATGAGTTAAGTTTAGAGGCGTCTCCCTTTGGAAACAAACATCCATAAGCTTGTTAGTGTTAGTATGAATCTTTACTAGAGGTTGAGTAGTCTTCACATCACCAACCACATCCAATTGAAAGGTACCAACCCCTACAATAAAAATGATGTCTCCAAATAAGGTGTAGTTAATATCAATAATATCACCTTATGAATCTATTACAATATGATTTGGAAAGTACGTTTCCATACATGTGTGAAAGAAACAATCCATTTGGTTAGCAAAAGGAAGTCTTTTTTAAGACCTCCAGAAACCCCCTTGAAGGAGACAAGAAGGGTTTGAAACCATATAATACAAGTCAATCTATGAACCCTATTTCTGATGTGTTCTATGCATGTGTTTGTTCACTCGGTTTGACATGTGATAGACAATATATGAAGCCTTTTTTTCCATGTATCATCTTCATTAGATATCATGTTGCTAAGAATGAAGTGTCTGGATTAGAGTTAAAGTTCCTATTTTAGTTTGTTGTCTTTTTTTGTCTTTTAGAGTACAAATATTTCTGGTATACTATGCTAAGGTAGTTTGGCTTTCAAATATTCAAGGAATATGTGAGCTAATATAAGACCATATTGTAATATTTGAAATAACATGATGAACTATTTAGCACAATTTATGGTGTTGGATTGATTGAGATGTTTATTTTTGGATGGATGGATGTACATCTCTTTAGCCAATAGACAAAACTCATTAAGCATTGTTGCAAGTGTGTTATTGACATGTTGAAGTGCCATTGAGACTTAGAGGTAGAAGATTTAGACTTGTATGTTTTCACCTATCCGAGTGTGATGATACCTTGTGGAGGTAAGCAAAATTTCCATTTTTTTAACTCTTGGATATATTCTATACGCTCTCGAGAGAATTTCAACCTTTTAAATAAAATTACAAACAAATGTACATTCATGCAATAATTACTAATTGATTTGGGGGTGACTCAACAAATTTTAGCATGTTGGCTTGTTGAATTTGTTTGTAAGTTAATTAGGGCTTGATAAATTTGTAAGCTTCAGTGGGATTTATTGCGGTTGTATGTGTTTTAGAGAAGCAAGTTTGGAGTGGTGGTTGTGCTTCCTTTATTGAATTTGATTTCTTTGGTTCTTCTTCTTGTGCATGCCCACTGTGGTATATTCTCATTAGTGGTTAAGGGGATAGGGATTGGGGGCTTAAGGGTTAGGGGCATAATGAATTAGTATTTAAGGGATTAGGGATTGGGGTTAGGGGAATAATGAGTTAGTGGTTAAGGGGTTATGGATTGGGGGGTTAGGGGTTAGGGGATTTAGGCGCATTTAGGGGTTAGAGGAATAATGAGTTAGTGTTTAAGGGATTAGGGATTGGGGGCTTAGGGGTTAGGGGATTTAGGCACAGTTAGAGGTTAGGTGAATAATGAGCTAGTGGTTAAGGGATTAGGGATTAAGGGCTTAGGGCTTAGTGGATTTAGCAGTTAAGGATTTTAGGGGTTAGGGGTGAGGGGTTAATGGGTTAATGGTTAAGCGTTAACGATTTAGGGGTTAAGGGGTTAGGGGTTTAGGTGTTAGTGGTTTAGGGGTTTAAGGGTTTAGGGGTTAAATGGGTTAGGGTTTTAGGGTTTTAGGGGGTTAAATGGGTTAGGGGTTAAGGGTTAGACGTTTAGGGTTTACGGGGTTAAATGGGTTTAGGGGTTTAGAGGTTTAGGGGGTTAGAGGATTTAGCAGTTAAGGATTTTAGGGGTTAGGGGTTAGGGGTTAAGGGTTTAGAGGTTAAGGGGTTAGATGTTTAGGGGGTTAAATGGGTTAGGGGTTTAGAGGTTTAGGGGGTTAGGGGATTTAGAAGTTAAGTATTTTAGGGGTTAGGGGTTAGGGGTTAAGGTTTGGGGGTTAAATGGGTTAGGGTTTTAGGGGTTTAGGGGGTTAAATGGGTTAGGGTCGGGAATTAGGGTTTAAGGGGTTAGGGGTTAAGGGTTTAGGGGGTTAAATGGGTTAGGGGTTTAGGGTTTAGGGGGTTAAATGGGTGAGGGGTTATAGTCATTTCTTAGGTGAACAAGGCACAATCTAGTTGTAGTAACCGTAACTTGGTCAAGTTTTTATAGTCAAGGCAAGACTTGGTTGGGTTCCCAAGTTCCAAAAAAGTAAGGGTAATTGTGAGGGCATGATAACTAAGGAGTGTCAATGCGTGCCAAGGAATGAAAAGGCATGCTAACACATGTAGAAAGTGTCAATGGATGTTGAGGAGTGTTAGGGAGTGCCAGGACATTGTAAGGGAGAATTAAGTCAAAATGCATGGAAATGAATGAATAAGAGTGTGTGCCAAGTAGTGTCAACGAATTCCAAGTGTCTCAAGGATAATGTGTGTTAGGGTAAGGTCAGAATAAGACTTGTAGGAGGGAAGCCTATGGTTACATAAAGGGTTGGACAAAGTAGTTTCAGACAAAGGGAAACTTTGGGCTGGGCACAACATCGATTTTCCAATGACTTGGTTGGGTTCCCAAGTCACAAAAAAAGCAAGGTTATCTATGACGACATGAAAGCTAAGGAATACCAAGGTGTGTCAGGGAATTCCTAGAGGTACTAAGACATGTTAGGCAGTTCCAAGCCATGATAGGCATGCCAAGATGTGGCAGGTGCCAGGGTGTGGCATGAACACATGTTAGGGAGTGTGAAGGCCAAGTGTCAGGGAAACACGAAGGGGCACTAGTTTCAAATGCATGTATAAGCCAGTTCCAAGTGTGCTAAGAAGGGAGTGACATGGTATTCTAGGAAGTTCCAAGGCATGTTAGAGTGTTAGGGAAGCATACAAAGTTGTTCCAAGTGCCAAGGTGTGCCAATGTGTGCTAAGGAGTGTTAGGGAGTGCCAGGAAAACATAACAGAGCACTAGGTCAAAATTCATAAATGAATGAATAAGAGTGTGTGACAGGGAGTGTTAGCGAGTTCTAGGTGTCTCGAGGAGGGAGTGACACAGTATGATAGGCAATACTAAGTCAAGTTATAGTGTCAGGGCGACATGCATCCAATATTTTATATATTCACATACGAGACAGTCACAAGATGTCAACAAAATCACATACTTATCGAAATCCTCAACCAGCAATATGCTGCATTGCTTCTTAATGTGCTTGCAACTAGGTAGGCATCAAAGACAATCATTGCAATGGGTTAAGGGGATCTAAGAGAGAATTATGTAAGGATTTCCTTCTAGGTTAAAGGACATTGGTATAACTATTGTTAAAGGGGGTGGCCTACAAGGATACATTGGTAGCTATTGATGCAAGAGCATAATTTCAACAATTTATTTCAAAATTTGTATTTGTCCTCCATAAGGTCTTAGAGATTTATAGAAGAGGAAGTTGGTTTCCTTGTTGCCCTATAATTTTGTAGAATTTCTAACTTCATATTTGGGATAGGAAATTTTAGTAATTTTAGGCATAAGTTAAGATGTTTTTATTTTTATTTTTAAGGCCTCCTAGTCATTAGGAAAGTTGGGTCTTATGATTAGGATTACTTGTGGCATCCTATGTATTTTTCAAACTCCAATACACCAAGGCAAATATGTGGAGGACATTTGGGGGAAATGTGATTGTCCATGAAATGTAGATCGGATTTGGGGATCTTGTAGCTCTTTTCCTTGGACCCTACTAGTTCTTAGAGGTTGTATTTGGAGCGGTTAACAGGAAAAAACATAATCTGCCCAAGAATATTAGTGTTGGAGCACCTATGGTTAAAACACGAGATTCAAAGTTCAAATCCCCTCGAGTTGCCAACCAAAAAATAATTTTTTTTATCTATTTATTTATTAAATTTTTAGAATGTTGTTTAATGAAAAAAAGAAAAATATAATATAAAAGAAATAAATATGACATGATTAAATTTCATGTGGTTTGAATATCTATTTTCAAAAATAAAAAATATAATTTTATCCACTATCCACTCATGGATATTTCAATGCAAACTTCCGAATGCTAATGATTTTGTCTTAATTGCTAACTATCTTAAATGGGTTTCGTCTTAAATGTCATTGTCTTAAGTCGCCATTGTCTTAAATATAAAGTTTTGTCTTAAATATTTTTGTAAAGTGCTTTTGTCTTAAATCTAAAATTTTGTCTTAAAATATTTTTGTCTCAAATTGCTTTTGTGTGAAAATATATTTGTCTCAAATTGCTTTTGTCTTAAATATAAAGTTTTGTCTTAAAATATTTTTGTCTCAAATTGTTTTTGTCTTAAATATAAAGTTTTGTCTCAAATTATTTTTGTCTCACACTATTTTTGTCTTAAATTTTATATTTAAGACAATTCAATTAATATTAAATTTTAATATAAAATAACTAAAATAAAAAGTGACTTTTTAAGACAAAAGATTTCTTTTGTCTTAAAAGATTTTGTCTGAAAATATATTTGTCTCAAACTACTTTTGTCTTAAATATAAAGTTTTGTCTCAAACTCCTTTTGTGTTAAATATAATTTATTTTTGTAAAATACTTTTGTCTTAAATATTTTTGTCTCAAATTGTTTTTGTCTTAAATATTTTTGTCTCAAATTGTTTTTGTCTTAAATATAAAATTTGTCTCACATAATTTTTGTCTTAAATTTAATATTTAAAACAATTCAATTGATATTAAATTTTAATATAAAATAACTACAACTTTTAAGACAAAAGATTTCTTTTGTCCTAAAAACCCCTTAGTGCAGTAGTGAAGATATCAAATAAGACAGGTAGAGCCTATATTAATATGATATAGACTTGCGAACCGCGTTCTGAGTTCTCTGCATTTAGCACGAGACAGCGAGAGTTTGAACAGATTGCGAAGCAGGTAACGGAGAGAAGCTTCTGTAGGAAATCTATAACACGTCATACTTTGAAATTCTGCACGCAAACGCGTATTTCAAGATAAGCATACACTTTTCCTTGACTTGACTTGAGAAACATTTGCCTGGCAAGTGCAGGTAGAGGGGGAGAGGCTAATATATTCATCCTGCCAATATCCATTTTACAGCGAAGCAAACATCCGAACGCAGAGCTTGAATCCGTAGAGTGTGGCAAAACTGAATTTAACGGTTTTGAATTACTTTTCCAGTGAAGAATGGAGAGTTGGATGAAGGCCAGCGTTTGGATGGCAGTACTTTTGGCTACCGCCACAGTACAGACATCTCCATCTTCTGCAAACAGCTTGCTTCCCCCTTTGGCAGGTATAACAATATTAATACCCATTTCTGCCAATTGTTTCAGGCACGATTTCTTGATTTCTTGAAAAAAAAACATTAATGTCCATGCCCTCTTATTTCACTTCTAGCATGTTCGAGCAATTTCTTGATAAACATAATTCAATTTTCCTTTGCAGATACTCTGTGCAAGGGCATCGATTGTGGGAACGGGACCTGTGTCACCACTACAGAATATCCCTTTGTCAAATGTGACTGTAATGCAGGATGGAGGCAACCCAAATTACCTATCGTTATCCCTTATCTTGCTTGCGTTATACCCAATTGTGAGCTCTGGATCATTTACTGATTTTGTGTTTGTAGCAGCTTTATTAAGGATATGAGCAGTTGGTAGGAGTTTTAGAAATGAAAAATATCATTGGTTCATAAACTGTCAATTTGCTGCCATATTGGTTCATGGTTTCAATTTTATATACAGTTTTTATGGATTTTATATGCTTGTGATAAGGTTTGGAATTGGATTTCAATTTTATATAGAGTTTTATGGATTTTATATGCTTGTGATAAGGTTTGGAATTGGATTTCAATTTTATATATAGTTTTATCGATTTTATAGGCTTGTGATAAGGTTTGGAATTGGAATTTTTTTATTTCATAAAACTGTTGATTTATTAGGATAATCAAACATTTTTGGTAAATGGTTTGTTTTTATCCATGGTTATGAAGTTGAGTTTTTGTTTGATTTTTTAAAGTTCGTTTTTAAGATCAATAATCTAATTTGGATGAAATTGGGATTTTTTATTATTTAAAATGAATTTTTGAATATATAAATCTATTTAGCATCTTGAAAACTCTTGAGACACTTGGTTTGTGCACAGTGTACACTACACAACTCATATTTGTAATTCTAATAAATTTCTACCTAATTTCTAATAAAATTGATCTCAAAATATCCTTAGTAAAAGCCTAAAACTTAGAAGAGTTAAACTACTGCATTTGTTTATAAAGATTTTAGGTACAATTTAACTGTTTTATGTTTTGAATTGTCATACTGCATTTGTTTATAAAGATTTTAGATACAATTTAACTGTTATATGTTTAGAATTGTCATATTTAAATTTAAAAAAATACAATTTTGAGTAAGATTATAATTTTGGGTTATTTAAATTAAATTTTTTATATACATAAATAAATTTAATCTTCCTAAATTTTTCATACTAAATACTTACATAGTTAGAACTTCATACATTAAATAATTACATAATTCAAAGTTACAAAGCAAATTCTTACCAAATTAAAAATAAATGGAGAAAATATTAAAAAAATAAAACAAAATCAGAAAACTATTAATTTGACATTTGGTTTTAAATTTGATAGAATTACGTTTGGCTTTAGATTTGATACAATTTTATTTACCGTTTTAATTAGTATGAAATACTTATGGTTTTGTGCAGGTACTTTAAATTACAGTTGCAACAACAGCGTTATTGGTGCTGAAGCACCAAGCCCTTCCAGTCAGAGCCATTATTATTTTCCTGATTTGCTCACACGTAAGTTTAAATGAAATTGATTAAAATTGCATATTCTTTAAGATGAACGAATAATAATAATATGTTTCATAACTGTTCTGATTAATATGAATTCTCAACGTTCTATATAGCTTGCTTCTATGACGTATGTGGCGGTGGGAAGTGTATTGGTAAAAGCAACTATACCTACATTTGCGAGTGCGATTATGGATACGGAAATCTCATGAATTGGACCATGGGATACTGTGTTAAAAAATGTAAGTTTTCTTCTTCGTATTATTTTATATTTGATCAGTGAATATATATATATATATATAAAAGTGTTGATAAACGGATCATGGATACGGAAATCTCATGAATTGGACTATGGGATACTGTGTTAAATAATGTAAGTTTTCTTCTTCGTATTATTTTATATTTGATCAGCGAATATATATATATTTATATATATATATATATATATATAAAAGTGTTGATAAACGGATCTTCTTGTGTTTTTAATAATCTAAAATAAAGTTTTGGTTGGTCAAATCAAAGAAATCTTGAAAATTGATTTAGTCAATTTATTAAAGTATTTGATATAAAAATGGATATAACTCTATATATTTATATATGTAATTTTGATTGTTATATAACCATCTATTTTTATTAACAATGATTTGAATATATAATTGCAATTTTTTATATTTTAGAATTATATAATTATAAAAAAATTAATCTAATTATTTATAATATTATTATTTTATTTTGTAATATTAATATTATTATCTGAAAATTATAATGATAATTAATACTAAGTAAATAAAAATAATTTAATAATTTTTTTATATTTGAAATTATAGTTTAAGAAAGTTTTTCAATAATAATAATAATTAAAAAAAAAAGAGTTAGTGAATAGATAGACTAAATTATTGTCACCAAATGATGATGAAGATGGTTACTGTCTTCTAAGACCAATGCAGTCTATGAGATCTTAAAAGAGGAGAAAGAATCTAAGTTTGATTTTTCACAATCTTGTTTCTAGGATCAAAGAGAAGGGAAATAAGTGCTCCAAGATAGCTATAGGTGGGTTGGCTTAATAGGTCATGAAGATTGGAAGCGTGGCAAATGTTAGGGAATTGAGAGTTAATGTGATTAAGAGTCTAGCAGTCTAAAAGGAAATGTTTTTTATCTTCCACTTGCTTAGAATCGCAAATCCGATAGTTTCCAAGGGGTCCTGGGAATAGACCACCCGCAGTCTCACTCCAAGCTCATGGGAATTAGTTCTTATCTTAGCGATGTTCATTTGTTTCTTATTGTTGGACAACACAAAGAGATAATTATGATTATCAAGGGTGGGGTTGATCACTTCCTTAGAGTACCTTAGCTTCCTTTTACCCTCTAGCTCCTTATCCTCCCACAGCTTGTCCTTAAACTTGGACGTAATAATATTTTTTATA
The DNA here is from genome assembly GCA_034641835.2 of Pinus albicaulis. Classification (NCBI taxonomy): domain Eukaryota; kingdom Viridiplantae; phylum Streptophyta; class Pinopsida; order Pinales; family Pinaceae; genus Pinus; species Pinus albicaulis. The sequence continues at coordinate 1,006,225,589 of CM076577.1, read as the reverse complement.
TTATATTTGATTTCCATATTGAGTTCCTCCTTAATTCCCCAATGGTTGAGCCTGGACATCCTTATGCCTCCAGCACTTGAGGTGAATGTGAGGGTTTTGACTACAGTGATTCCATGTTCTCAAGCTTCTTTTTATACATCATATATATAAACATAGTTGTACTTTCTATGGGGGACAAACTAGATTTGATCATGAGGATAGGATACAGAGTATTTCTCTTGATCTCAAGGTTGTAGATTATGAATTTCTTTTGAATCATCTCAATCTTCCTCCATATCTTTCTGGATATACTGCAACCCCAAACTTCACATCCCTAGATACACTGCAATCTCAAACTTCACATTCGTATAAGACAACAGGGGTGACAAGGGTCTCAAAGAGAAACATCTTTTTACTTCAAATGTAAAAATAGACCCACTTACAATTGTTTTCAAGCTCATAATAAACTTTCCAACCCCAATAATCCTTTTCTGAATGCTATAATTCCATGAAATAATGAGAAAAATAATCCAAAATATATCTAAATTAAAAATTATAACGATAATCAATCTATTTAGAAACCTAGTAAAACAAATACACCTCTTTCTCTCTATATATAAAACTGCTCTGCTCAAAATTTCTTCAAATCACCCAACGACCACAATAATAATAATAATATAACTTCTTCCCTTAAAATTTCCTAAAATCACCCCAATAATAATAATAATATATAAAACTACTCAGTTACCAGCACAAGTCTTTCTCTCTATTTTTTCCTCATAAAACCTACTCATAAAATATTGTGAATTACAGGTTCGATTCAGGGTGAGTGTTCCCGCCTTGGCGTCACAGTAAGCTCAAACGTCTCAGATGTCCAAACCACACCTGACTACACAAGCGATGCCCAAGGTATTTTAAATTTATGGCAAAATGATTAAATCTGAAAGTAATGAAATCAATTTGTTTGCATATATTGAAATAACTCCGGTGGAATTTTTGCTATCGCAGGTGGTTTGAAATTTGTGAAGGGTAGTCGGGTCTGGATGCTCTGGCCAGTGCTGGCGACACTGTTCATGATATGAATCGAATGAATGACAGCAGGATCGTGGTTTTGTCGAGATTGAAGTGATTTTTTTGGTTTGAATAAGATACATGTAGTGCATCTCGAGTATGGAAAAGTCTATTAATTTTTCAATAAGTGGACGGAATACAAATACTTTACTTCAAATCTACGCAAGCTTATTAATTAAATGAATTTTGATATTTTCATGAAAGTTTGAATTCCCAAACTAACATTGTGAGATTTTCTTCTAATTATGGAAATCTTTAATTTCTTAATAACTGAAGCCTGGTATTTTCAGGAAATTTCCAAACAAAAACACGCCACTTATTTATCATGACAGTTTTACGTTCACACGCCTTCCGAAATATATCTCAAAGAGTTCTATTTTCAAACGTTTTTGGAGATATATTTCAAAGACAAACTCAAAAGTCATTAATTGTATTTCTGAAAGACGAACATGGTTTTATTTAACTGTCGAATGTAGTCTCTTTAATCAGATATGACGAGTGTAGTTCTGAATTTTCAATTCCCGATCGATCAGGAAGGTATAAATCTTTGAATTTTCAATGCGCGATCATTGCGGTCTAGTTAGTCAGAAATGATGGCTTTGAGTTTTCAACGTGCGATCATCTTACTGCTTTTGACATTTTTTTATTAAGCCTATATAATAATGACTATTATTTTTAAAATAATTAAATTTATGTTCTAGAATAAGTTGAAAGTTGAAAATGTCAGGTTTAAATCTCTAATAGGGGTTGATGGACTATAATACTTTGATTGTAATGATTATGTGCTTATATATCAATGATGTTGTATTGGCATAGAGCTTTCTGAATTATTAAGTGATTATTTTTTGTGCTGGCACGGTACAACAATTATATATATATATATATATATATATATATATATATATATATATATATATATATATATATATATATATATATGATTGAAATTGTATTATTAAATAGGTAAATAAATAGTGTTTTTATTTTATTTTCTTTAAAATTATGTAATTTTAATAATTAATAATTTAGTTTTTTTTTGCTTTTTCCATTATATAATATATAGAGAGAGTATAGAGGAATTGATAATTAGGTTATTTTGGCACTTTAGTGATATGGGGTGTGGTAGCGACATGAAATGGGTTTGATTTCAATAGTTACCATTATAATCTATAGGTGTCTAGGTATGTCTCTTCCACACACAAAGGTGAATTGGGGATATTTGAACATTTAAATAGTACATAACACTTTATGTTTATAGTCATCACCAATTGAGTTTCCACAGGCTGAAGTATTTTTTTTTTAAGATTATTTTGATCTATAACAAAAATTTGTTGTAAAAATATTTTGTTTTTGTTTTCTAAGTTGTGTGAATCTTGAGATGACTGCATGCTTAACCTTTGGCTTGAGAAACCATGACCAAGGGACATTTAATTCATTAAAATCATCGATAGATTGCACCCGACCTGGGCCACGCAAGCCTTTAACATGGTTGGATTTTTGCCCACAAAGTTTCAAACCGGTGACCTTCACATCACAGAGTGCCTTGCCTTATTAGTGTACCCAATCAGTGTCTATTCTATGCCCCATGGGAAGTTTGTTGGCAAAGTTAAGTTATTGTTGTTGACAAAATTAATTTATTTTTAAATAAATTTGTTTGATATTGTATAAAAATGCACTCATTAAAAGTTAGAATCAAATTTTCAATTATTTTTATTTAAAAAAAAGGTTAAAATTTATTAAATTTTATAATACTTAATCTAGTCAAGAATTTCACACACTTTTACACCCATTAATATCATTCTTTCACACCCTTTTACACCTATTAATATCATAATATTATCTACCTTGAATGGGGTGGCGTTCAATATTTTGAGGGGAAGGGGGGTGTGGGTTACCAGCGTCCTACTTGGCTAATGAGCTGGGGGACATGGAAACACTCCCTTTGCAAGCATAAATGAAGCCCCTTGTGGCTCTTAGGAAATAATCTAATGAGAACATGGAAGGGACGATGGAAGGGCGTGTGTGTTCTGTTCGAGAAAATGAAGCATGTGGAGCGTAGGATCACAATGCATATTTCTTGATGTTTCATTCATGGGATTTTATAAAGGAAGTTGCAGCGGTTAATGAATTCCAAAGTGTGGCAATGGAGAGATTTGGCGTGAAGAAGACTGGACTCGAACAACTCTGTGGTAAGAAGCTACAAGTGCACATATAGAACAGGGGAGCAATTAGCTCAGCTAAGGATACACAAGGGAGTGGTTGTCGTAGTCCCCTAAGCTTGGTACTTTAAATTGGAAAAAGGTAAAAATGTATGGTGCTTCAACATTGAATTTCCTTAGTTCAATTGGCTGACATGGAGGAGTGCCAAAGGGGAGGCCTAGCGAGACATGAACTCACAGTTATTTCCATCCTTTTTTTGGTATTTGTTGGTTAGCCCTTTTGTTTGGTGGTTGTGGTGGAATTGTGTCCTTTTCTTGGTTAAAATATTAGGGTATTAGTCTTAGTTTCCTTTTTCTAGTAGTGGATATGATTAATTTTTCCTTTTTACAACTCGAGGTTTATATTATTTTTTCGAGTATACTACAATGACTACATGGATATTTTGGAGTTATGCATGTAATTGTTTGGCTTGGGGCTGGGTAAATTGCTAGGGGAAGGAGTTATTTAGTGGTAGTTCTAATAATGCTTTCCCTTTCCAGCTAGAGGCTCCATATATGTCTTGTCTCCTAGGAAATGGTTTGAGGTTAGCTTAGTTCTTTTGTTGGTCAGTCAATCCATATGGCATTGGGTGTTGGCTAGTTTTTAGGTGGTTAGGGGACTGCAAATTTGTCTTTAGTGGTGTTGTTTTATTCTAGGAGGGGCATTGGGTTTCATGCCCCCCTATAGTTTGTATCTAGCTGCCAACTCAATGGGATTGGGGGTTCATATGTGGGTCTATGGGTTAGAGTGGGGAGAAAGTGGTTGAGGGAAGTAGTTGGATTAATTACCCTGCTATGGATTTCTGTTGAGAATTACATCTAGGTTGTCCCCCACACCCGTCATAGCTCAGTCTCGACTCTGTGTAGTTTGGGGCATTCTCATCTACTTTGTGGTCTACTTGCCTAGGTTGAAGCATGGTCCACATTGGGGAATTTAATTGGTTGGTTAGACATGCCGAGGCAGAGGGCTCATGTTAGATAGGGGGTACTAGCATACTACCAGGAGAGGGCCCACTAGGGACACACATAGATGCACCATCTTATAAAGGTGTTTGCTTCTCACTATCCAGAGCTAACACTAGGCCATATAAAGGAAGAACTTACCTGTGTGGAAGGGGAGACCTCTTCTCATAGGACCTCCCTCTCAAACACTAAGTTCTTCACTGAATGGGTCGATAGGATCTCGGACATAGATCATAAAAGGGGTCGATTCAATGAATACATGCAAACGGTGGATTTGTATTGTAAAACGAAGTTTTTATTGGGGAGGACCATCTTGAATCGTCATGAATCTCACTTGGACATTCTCCAATCTTTGGAACATCTACATAGACACTCACGTGATCTAAATCATAAGATGAAGATGATTGAGTGCCAACTAGGCATTCCCCAATGGAAGGCAAGCTTCTTGATGCTCCACATGAACCCATTTAGGTTGCAAGCTTGGAATCGAACCCCTCAGCATGATTGTGATATGCATATTGTTTTTACTTCCTATTGTTTTGTTACTATCGTACAAGACTAGTTAGGTCATCGTGTTAGTTTCATCTTGGATATTTTTATCTTTATTAGCTCTCACTTGTTTATTTCCTCCTTAAAAAGAAGAGTTTTTTTGTCTATGCTCATGTTTCCCATGTGAGAACCTCACCAGATAATCATAATCCTCAATATAAACTTCATATTTTTTTCAATTAATAAAATTCACCCAAAAAACAAATAACATAATATTTTCTAATAATTTATAAATTTATAAAAATATTTAATTTATTTTTTCTTGATGTCATCTCAAAACTTCTACTATCGTGATTTTATCTCATTATTTTAAGAATTATAAAAAAATTAATAATTACAAATTATCAAAAAAATTGACTAATTATATATTTAATAATAATAATAATAATAATAATAATAATTTTTCTTTATTATTCAGATAATAATATAAATTTTATTTATTTAATATATTATTGAAAAAAAAAAATTCACTGGGATTTTTAATGGTTTTAAACTATACGGTGTGAGATGGTTTAAAATAAAGAGTCTTTTCACAACATTCACAAGTGGGTGAGTTTATGTTACCATAGATCCATAAATACATATTATTGAAGGAATATTAAGATTTTCATGGATATAATTATTTTAAAAAAAATGATATTATTGATACAGGTTTTAAGTTTAATCTGAATTATCAGGTTAGTTTTTCTCAACTTAATTCTTTTTTAATGAAATATATATATATATATATATAATTTAAATTTATAATTTAAATTAATATGTTATTTTATATTTTATTATATTGAAAATATATATAGATATAGATATATTAAATTAAAAAAATTAATTTAATACTAAAAACTATATAAAATTATTTGTAAAATTAAAATAAACACAAAACACTATACATACAAATGTATTCAAATTATCAAAATAATTTTTAAAATAATAAAAAAATATATAATTATAATTATGCTTGTGATGTTCATACACTCACAACGAAACAACAAATCACATCCAGATAACAATAAAAATATCACATATGTCTAATGGTACATGCAATCAAGACACCATTTATAAATTATGTAAACCATGAATACATTCATCTTAAATCTTTTATAAAACAAAAATTCTTCAAATGATGCTACTTTTTTAAAACAAAAAAATTTCGGAGGATGTTAAGAAATTAATTCTCATTATATTTAGAGTTGCTTTACAACTCAACGGAAATTTTTTGGGAAAATGTTAAAGAAATTAATTTTTATTGGGTTTAGATGTGTTTTACAATTTAATGGAAAATTTTTGGGAAAATGTTAATAGAAATTAATTTTTATTGGGTTTAGAAGTGTTTTATAATTAATGTAAGAAAAATAGTATATCAATATTTTATCTATTTTTTGTGTTTAGTGGTGGAAAGTAAATGATGGTAAATATATTATTTATATAAATATAAGCTATTTTCAAGGATTTTATTTTTGAAATAAAAAATATTTAAAAATCACATATGAATACTGGAAAGATATCCATTAATTATGATATGATATAAAATATGCGATGCATATATTTACATGGCATTATAATATGAAAATGCTACAATAAAACTTTTTATGGTTCAATAAAATGTTTGAAAATTAGTTTTTTTAATAATATTGAAAAATAAATATTTAATTTTCTAAGTTAAACATTATAAGTTGCATTGGTCAATGCTAAACTAATAACCATATTTAGAGTTATTTGATAGGAAAATAAAACTTAATACTTACAATATAAGAAGATTATTAATCATGCATATTCACCCCCACTTTATGATGAATATTATTAACTATGAATAAGTTTTGCTACAATACCATGGTTTATCAACACCACATGCCCAAAAGCCATAAGTCATTTCACAATTAATTTTTTATTTATTTATTTTAATTTAGTTTTATAACATTTTTTTAATTAAATATAAAGAAAAAAGGTTATATTTATATAATACCAATCTAGATCCATTTTAACTTTGAATTTACCAAGTATTGAGAGGGATTATCAAATCTCTTTCAATGCTTAGTAGATCCAGACTTAAGATAGATATTGTAAAAAAAAAAAAAAAAATAACTATAATAATTCATTAAAGCAATTCTCCCTCTAGGAAGTAGGAAGATCGTGAGACAAAAGATTCTCATCTTATCTATTCTCCCATGGAATGAAATGTGTATATATTTATTTTATAAAATATTTATTATAATTTTGGCGGCAAGAAAATGCAATAAATTGCATTAATAAAGTATCGATTTTGTTACTATACATGAAATTTTTTAGTTTTATTTTACAAAATAATTCACATTTCATAACTAGGTTGATGGACCTAATTCTTAAGATTATGTGCATGTTATTTGCATTATAAATTTGTTCTATTGATAATGAATTAATTAACCCTTCTTTAATATAAGGAGATATTCTTGTCGGCTTTAAGTATTGTGTGAGTCATAGATATTGATGCAAAAGCATCGAGATCTTGGTTATGGTTAAGAAAAGACCAAGGATAAAAATTGTGAGAATGATCTATGGGGAATACAAGGTCTATATACAAAAATATGTGATGGAGGAATGGTTGATGATCAATTTACAAGAAAAAGTTTTTTTAGAGAATTCAGGGATATAATTGTTGGTTATCCATATATTGTGGTGGATGGCTACTTTTTTATTTGGACTTCAACAATGGTTTTTTTTTTGTAAGTGCAAGTCAAAAATATTAGAGACAAGGAATGAGGGAGACCAAATATTTTAGAAGACAAAAAATAATGAAGACAAAGACAAAAAATGAGACAAGTTCAAAGGAATAAGTAAAAAATGGGAAATGACGAGATCACAAATATTCATTAAGAGGGATTATAATTCACACTTTATAATGAAATAATATGATGGGATTTGTAATGATGTAGAGTAATTATAGAATTCTACATATGAAGTATATATGAAGGAAAATTAGGAAAGTTAGGGATGGATATCAGTTGATGCGACAATCCTTTTTTCCTCCCCTCTTGTAAAATTCAGTATGAATTGTAGTCCATATAAATATTGTGGAAATGTAAAAAAAAATTACTAGGATGAGAGTAGTGGACATGAATTCATTTGAGGTGGAGGAGTTTCTTGGGAAGCGATCAAACTCATGCTACATCATTTGTTATGCTACTAGTTTCTTGACTAAGTATAATGGCCTACACAATAGGAAAGGAGGTTAAGTATGTGTTCCTTGAGGGAAGGCAAAAAACCTATACCACCTTTTTCGTTGTTGATCCACGTGGATTAAACAGGTACAAGTACAAGTGGCTCAACACAGAGGGCTCAAAATTCAAAGTGTTCAAAACACCCTCGAACTAATTTCAAGCCATAGAGCTCGGTGAGAGCTTTCTGGTGGTGTAAATGGCACTCGAAACCAAGTCCGTATGATCAACTCTTTAAAGTTTGACAAGACAAGGGAAAAGTGGAACCCATAGGGTGCCACATAGCATCCCAGTCATCAAGTGAGACCCACACGTACATAACAACCTATTAATGGTGGGCTAGCATTGGTTCTCAACCGAAAGAAAAAGACAAAAGAAATATATATTAAAAATCTATATCAAACAAAAATCATTTAAGTTTCAAAATAGTTATTTTAAATAACTATATAACAAATTAACCATATGATAAATATGGTTGAAGGAATATGTAAATGGGTACATAAAAGAGTATGGTCAAAGCATGTGGTTATAAGCCAAACCAACATATACCATATACGGTTACGCTAAACCGTAAGCAAACTTTTAAAAAAAACATGCCAAGTTTAAAAATGTTGTCCGGTGGTTCGACCCTACAACCCCTGCCTAGCTAATTCGAATGTATGCCAACTGCCCAATGGGTTCAACTTTAGAGTTTCTGCCATCCATATTATATTAATACTCATTTTCTCCACTGTGGCCAGGAGGAGCGGGCTAAAACAGAATTCGAGGATTATTATTATTTTATTGCAAGACATGGAGGAGCGGAGAGCGCGCATGCAGATCGAGATTTATTAATTTTTTTTATTGTAGGTCATGTGGAACCATGAGTCAGAAAAGAGGCAGGTGGAATCCTGATTTAGACCAACTTTCAGGAGGGCGAAATTTTGACTTTGTTCAAATGGGACAAATTTTATTTCATTTTTACACTACTTGACGCCACGAGTCTGATGGCATGCTCAATTTCTTCATCTGATTTTTCTATTTTTCAGCCACTTTTGAAAGTGGGTTATGCAGGTGTCAGATTTCCACGTGTGAGTAGTCGTTTTCACATTTTTCGACGCCACAAGTTTGATGGTGTTCTCAGATTCAGCCACAAGGCAGCTCAGCTTTCAGCAAATGTCAGCATGAGGTATATGATATGGATTTCATGTACTTCTTCATTTATTTCTCTTTGAGATGCATTATGTCTTGCTAATCCTGGTTGATACATGAGTCCTAGTACCCTGCCTTGTGTTGTTATTGATGTATTTTTAGCTATGGATTTGTATCATGTATGAGATCCCTTTATGCCACATTTGCGGGATGTTCGTTTTCATATGTGTATTTTTGAGATCCCTTTTTTTCCAGGATTGGCGGGATACTCTTATTTATTACATGTCAGCTATGGTCATATAGATAGGAGTCTTTATTTATGTATGAGAGTTTCACAGTGGAACATCTCTTAAAAAAGTCAAGCCACTCTTGCGTGAGGGAAATTTTTCCTTGTATTTCATAGGGAAACACATCCATGTACAAATTCTTCTTACAACACATAATGCAGCGGCCTACACCATCTTGACACCGAGGCCCGGAGATGTAGTCCCTCTTGGACGAACTCCGTCATCAAACGATGTGTTCTTATGATTGTTGATCTCATTCATTTATGTTCCTCTTATTTATAGCTGCAATTATTCATTTATGTTCTTTAACATCTTAATTAAATGCAATTCTAATTATCAGCCGAAGTAAAAGGTCTTGGTTGAGGGTACCAAGAATTTACCCTGGATCAAGTGGTATCGGAGCAGGTATTCTTGCTAATTGGATTGTAGGCGTGAACATTAAACGTTGCTAAGTTGAGCCATGGATAATGTCAAGGACATGTACGAAACCATGCTCAGGATGTCCGAGAAAACGGACATGTTGTACGAGGCTTATGAAAAAAAAGCAGCAGAGAATAAAGAGTTGAAAACCCTCCTACACGAAGAGAAGGAGGACAAACATCAGTTGTAGCTTCAATTGCAAGCCACAACAGAAGCGTGGGAAAATTGGAAGCACAACAATGAAATTCTTCAAGCAGATCATGATACGTTGAAGACCCTCCTACAGGAAGAGAAGGAGGAGAAACAACAGTTGCAGCTTCAGTTGCAAGCCACAACAGAGGCATGGGAAGATTTGAAATGCAACAACGAAACTCTTCAGAGGGATTATGATGCCTTAAAATCATCCCTACATAAAGAGAAGGAGGAGACGCAGCAGTTGCAGCTTCAGCTACAAGCCGTGTCAGAGGCATTGATGGAAGTGAAGCGTAACGAGGGCTTGCAACAAATTTCTTCATCTGTTTCGCAATCAACACCTAAGGTTAACAATGTTGATTTTGCTTCATTTTTTTCACGTGATTTAATTTTAGCAGGAAGTGTGGAGATACCCATCATAGGTACCGGCATGAGACTCCTCACTAAAATGGGGTATAGAGGAGGGGGAATTGGCATTCGTGGCCAAGGCATAACCAAACCATTGGAGGTTGTGCAATGACCTCGTTATGCAGGTTTGGGGTACACTGACGAAGGATGTTCGAAGGAAATCAAGGGAAAACAGATAATGATGAATGCTCCAAGGAAGAGGAATGATGGGGACACTTCGCCATCATTCCATGGCATTGCACGTTGTAGTGAAGGAACTAAGGTGAGCTCCCATCATTATGATCACACCAGAGACCACCACAAAAGGTATACTAAGTCTCATTATTCCAAAGTGCATTTTAATTATAAGAATGTTGATAACCATGGTTGTACAATATGGCATCGTAAAACTTGTTTATTTTGTGGTTTAAATAACCATGTGATTTCTGAGTGCTGGAAGAGGATGGCAGCACAAAGGAGGAAGAGGCATGAAAAGCCTTCTGCCCAACAGGAAAAGAAATCAGTTAAGCAGGTTTGGAGGAAAAAGAACTTTTGCACCCATTGCGACCGAAGTGGCCACCAAAGAGTCACATGGTGGAAACTTCATCCAGAGTAGCACCTTAAAGACAAAGCACCCGTGCATACACAAGTCAAAAGAGTTGATCGACAAGCAAGTTCGCCACAGGGAAATGATCCACTCGCTTTAATAAGTGAGAAGTGGTTCTTCTAGATTTTTTTTTTCTAGAGATTTAAGCTTGTCATGGCCATGTTTGTAAATCATTTGTCGCATTTTTTATTATGAAAGTGATGATGTCTTTCCATCACTAGTTCAAGCGACCATGATATTTTTTTTGGCCTTGTTTTATAAGTCGTGTGTTGGATCTCTTTCATGTAAAAGTGATGATGTGTTTCCATCACTTCGAAATGCGACGATTATGTTTTGGTCATGTTCTATAAGTCATAGGATGCATTTCTTTCTTGTAAAAGTGATGAGGTGTTTTTCCATCACTTCAAAATGCGATGATGAGGTCTGGTCTGGTAATTTTTTTGAGGTATGATTTCCATTTTGCTGTAAGCTTGACCATCGAGTACATGTTATAAACTCGTGGCAACTATGGAAATATTTGGGTCATTGTTGGTCACATTGAGAATGTAATGTTCGTTGCAGCTTTAGGCAAGTGTTGGCATTCTGATTCCAAAATACGACAGATAAAGGAATCTTCAAGGGATGTGCCTTTTCAGACATTTGCGTTTCCACAATTTCAGGTGTTGGCTTTGCATATTGATTCCGAAGTACGTGAGGTGAAGGAGTCTTCAAGGGATGTGCCTTTTCAAACATTTTCATTTTCGCAGTTGCAAGTGTTGGCTTTGCATCTTGATTCCGAAATACAACAGATAAAGGAATCTTCTAGAGATGTGCCTTTCACACATTCGTTCCACAACAGTTGCAGGTGTTGGCTTTGCATATTGATTTTGAAATACGTGAGGTGAAGGAGTCTTCAAGGGATGTGCCTTTTCAGACATTTTCATTTTCGCAGTTGCAGGTGTTGGCTTTGCATATTGATTCCGAAATATGACATATAAAGGAATCCTCAAGAGATGTTCCTTTCACACATTCGTGCCACAACAGTTGCAGGTGTTGGCTTTTCATCTTCATTCCGAAGTACGTGAGGTGAAGGAGTCTTCAAGGGATGTGCCTTTTCAGACATTTACATTTCTACAGTTGCAGGTGTTGGCTTTGCATCTTGATTCTGAAGTACGTGAAGTGAAGGAGTCTTCAATGGATGTGCCTTTTCAGACATTTGCATTTTCGCAGTTGCAGGTGTTGGCTTTACATCTTGATTCTGAAGTATGAGAGGTGAAGGAGTCTTCAAGGGATGTGCCTTTTCAGACATCGCATTGCAGCAGTTGTAGATGATGGCTTTGCATCTTGATTGTGAAGTACGAGAGGTGAAGGAGTCTTCAAGGGATGTGCCTTTTCGGACATCACATTGCAGCAGTGGTACATGATGGCTTTGCATCTTGTTTCCGAAGTACGCCAGGTGAAGGAGTCATGTGGGGATGTGCCTTTTAACAACAGTTGCAGACAGTTGATGATAGGTAAAGCTTGATGCTTTTGGAGGACCAAAATCTCCTCAGTGGGGAGGAATGATCCACGTTGATTAAACAAGTACAAGTACAAGTGGCTCAGCACAGAGGGCTCAAAATTCAAAGTGTTAAAAACACTCTTGAACCAATTTCAAGTCATAGATCTCGATGAGAGCTTTCTGGTGGTGCAAACGACACTCGAAACTGAGTCTGTATAATCAACTTATGGCTTTTTAAAGTTTGACAAGACAAGGGAAAAGTGCAACCCACAGGGTGCCACATGGCATCCCAGTCAGAAGGTGGGACCCACACGTACATAACAACATATTAAACCATGACACATGGTGCGCTGGAATTGGTTCTCAATCTACACAAAAGGACAAAAGAAATATATATTAAAAATATATATCAAATAAAAAAGTGCGATGGTCTCACACCTCATTTAACCATAACAAACTCCAAACTATATTAATGTTATGGAGTTATGTGCCACCATCGAACGTTTAACCATATACGGTTACGCTAAACCGTAAGCAAACTTTTTAAAGAAACATGCCAAGTTTAAAATGCAGTCGGGTGGTTTGACCTTGCAACCTCCACCTAACTAATTCTAATGTATGCCAACAGCCCAACAGGTTCAACTTTTGAGTTTCCGCCATCCATATTATATTAATACTCATTTTCTCTAGTGTGCCAAGGGGGAGCGGACCAGCAGAACCGACCAGCACATAATTCGAGGATTATTATTATTTTATTGTGGGCCATGGAGGAGCGGAGAGCGTGCACGCAGATCGAGGTTTGTTAATTTTTTTTATTGCAGGTCATGTGGAACCATGAGCCAAAAAAGAGGCAGGTGGAACCTTGATTGAGGCCAACTTTTAGGAGGGAGAAATTTTGACTTTGTCCAAATGGGACAAATTTTATGTCATTTTTACACTACTCGACGCCACGAGTCTGATGGCGTGTTTAGTTTCTTCATCTGAATTTTCTATTTTTTAGCCACTTTTGGAAATGGGTTATGCATGTGTCAGATTTCCACGTGTGAGCAGTCGTTTTCACATTTTTCGACGTCACAATTTTGATGGTGTTTTCAGATTCATCCGTAGAGCAGCTCAGCTTTCAGCAAATGTTAGCATGAGGTATATGATATGGATTTCATGTACTTCTTCATTTATTTCTCTTTGAGATGCATTATGTCTTATTGATCCCAGTTGATACATGAGTCATGGGATCTTGCCTTGTGTTGTTATTAATTTATTTTTAGCTATGGATTTGTGTCATGTATGAGATCCCGGTGGGATGCTCATTTTCATATGTGTATTGTTGAGATCCCTTGTTTTCCAGGATTGGTGGGATACTCTTATTTATTACATGTCAGTTATGGTCATACTGATAGGAGTCTTTCTTTATGTATGAGAGTTTCGCAATGGAACATCTCTTAAATAAGTCAAGCCACTCCTACGTGAGGGAAAATTTTCCTTGTATGTCATAGGGAAACACATCCATGTACATCTTCTTATTACAACACATAATGCAGCGACCTACGCCATCTTGACACCGAGGCCTGGAGATGTAGTCCCTCCTGGACAAACTCCATCATCAAACGATGTGTTCATATGATTGTTGATCTTGTTCATTTCTGTTCCTCTTATTTACAGCTGCAATTGTTCATTTATGTTCTTTATCATCTTAATTAAATGCATTTCTAATTATCAGCCGAAGTAAAAGGTCTTGGTTAAGGGTATCAAGAATTTACCCTAGATCATTTGTGGGGCGTGTTGGTGTGGTCAACAAACAAGAGGAATATGGGGAGTTGCTAGCAAAAGAGGTCGACTAGAAGAAATCAAGGAAATAGTTGGCTAGAGGGGAGGATACATACATGGACAATATGCTAAGTATGCTTAGTATGCCAGGATGGGAATACGGTAATTTTGAGAGGACTTGTGGGAGAACACAAGGAAGTAATGTTGTTGTAGGAGTGAGAGAATGGATAGGAACACAATGTGAAGTGAATATAAATAAGAGTTGGTGGAGACACTATGTGTTCCGGATACCTATAGGGGTTAGCAGGTGGAAACACTATGTGCTTTGTATCTATGTTTAACAAAGTGGGTACTCTATGTGTTTTGGATACTTGAAGGGTTTAGCAGGTGGAAAAATTATGTGCTTTATACTCTTATTGAGTAGGTGGTGAAATTTTGAGTTATAATTTTTTGTAGTACTCAAAAGGTGGATACATTGTGTTCTCTGGTATTCTGTAAGTAGGTAGAGACGTCATGAGCTTTGGATCCCTGTGTTATCTAGTTAATTGGAATTGGTGTGAATTACTTTGATCACTTAGCTCCTTAGACTCTAAAATTGGCTTGGGGTGGTCAATAATAATAAATATTGCAGTGTAGTCTACCTATGCTTGGGTGGAGATTCAAAAGTCCCTCCTTTAGTTGTTAGTAATTCCAAGTTAATTAGATACGTATATTCCATCCTACATACATTGCACTATTAATGGTAAAAGGTATTGCTATGTTCATGACCATGAATATATCAACATTATGATGGAGGAATGTGATATTTTTGGTTGTCTTTGATGAGATGTTATCTATATGTAATTATGGTGATGAGGGGCTCAAAGGCCTCTATGTTTGTTGATATATTCCCGATTTGTAGAGATATTTACATGGTCTTGTGAGAATGCTAGATGTGCATAATTAAGCTATTGTTGTGTGTGGTTTTCAATGTTTGGCATGATATGGATCTTATTAATCTCTAACTACTTAAGATTTTTTAATACACTTCTTGGTAAAGGATTAATGATGATCCAATACATTATTTATTAGTGGAGCTGGCAGTGTTATGTGGGAACCATTATGGGGGTAGGATATGTTGCAGCTATATTTGAGCCACAAAGCAGTGATGGTCATGGTTTTTCTTGTTTTAGTGGTTGTTACTAGGCATATTAATAGATTCATTTATTTTATTATGGTTATGAAAGCATTTCTTAAATATTAGTGTTGGAATGAGGGATTCATTCTTGTGAAAGGTAGTGTTCTGAGAAACACTAGGCTTATAGGAAAGACAAGAAAGAACCCTGGAAATTCCTTATAATTTATAAGTATGAAGTATTATAGAGATCCTGAATTGAATTTGAGGTCAGATAAATATTGGGTGGGGATTTGTATGAAGGCCAGATACATTGCAGTCTTGGCATATGTATCTAGGAGTCTAGACATTTGGTTCATTTATAGTTATGTGCTTTTGGATATGTTCTGGATTTGAAATAATCTAAATATGTCATGAAAACAACAAGTAAAGGAGTTATCCAAGGTGAGACCCATTTGGAAATTTGATGGTTTGGAGCTAGATTCAATCACAAACTAGATTTCATATGAAAACTAGAGTTGGCCTAGTCATTTGATGAATAATTGGCACGAGGATAGATCACCTTGGAAGTAGCAGATGTATTTGGAATATGAGGGATCCAAGAGGTTGTGAATATTGTAAACGTGTTTTCGAACCGGATTGGGGAGAAGCTAGATTTCATGATCCATGCAATATACACGATGTGGGCCTAGTGTGGAAAACTAAAGTGCACAAGGCCGGATTTTCTTACTCGTGGATATATCTAGGACATCTAGGAGGAAAGGCATGGTGTGAGTCAAGGAAATTCCATATGGTGGGCCATCCCTAGATAAAATGTGGAGGCATGGTAATATGATATTTTGGAGGTTGGGAAGTTTTCCAAGGTGAAAATTTTGTGCACCACTGAATATCACATAGAACAGGATACACATGGATTAGTCACATTTCATAAATAAGTTGGGTTCTGTGGGACTTGTGAAGGAGGCTAAGGTGGTGAGTGCCAAGGATGTATACCTATGGCTGTGTGGATTCCACATAGGTGTCACAGATGACATGGAAAGGCCACATGGGCTTTTCATGAGTGCACGTGGCAACATCTTATTGATGTGGAAAGGGTTAATTATTCAATATTTAAAGGGGCATAACTTTCAATACAAGAGTCATTTTGAAATAAAAATTGTATCAATGGAAAACTCTTGAAGAGAGAGATGCAATGCTATTATCCAAAGTTTATTTTGAAGTATCTGGTGGAAAATGAATTTTGTAACAACATATTCATAGTGATACCATGGAGTTATGGGTAGATTAAATTAGCACCTCCCGCCAGCTTTAGAAGACCAAGCGGGTGAGAGGGAGATTTAAAAAATGGTATTATAGTGCACATGTTCAAAACTAAAACTAAATGGGCCTAAGAGGATAGGTTTAGGGATATATTGTACGGGTGACATCAGAGTTCTTGGGTTCAATGCTTGGACTAGATGAGCTCAAGAATAGATGGAATTAAAAGTTAGGAAATATAAAAATGCAAGTTATACATGCAGGATGTTGACTACATCCCCTAGAGCAACCCCACAGGATTGCAAAAGTTTATGGTTATGTGATGCAGCCATAAATATGAAGGGGGAATGTCTTAAATAATCTATTACTAGTTTAATACTTTTCTTGAATGTTTTTATAAGATTTTATACATTTTGGAATGATAGAATATGCATGATAAAAAATAAAAGTGATAAAATAGATTAGATATGAATAGCCAATGAATAGATATTAAATAATGATATGTCGATTCTTAACGATATACTAGGTGCATACCGTAATCGATGTGAATGCAGAAAGACTCTGAATGGTTTGTTGTCATGACATGATCTAGATGAATGATAGTGGTTAATGGTGAAAATGTAGCCAAGAACAGGTTGACAACATGTTTGGGAAAGGTAATGAAGGTGTTTCATGTAGTCTTGTGGAATAAATCCTATGAAAAATAAGGTGTTAATGAGAGAATGGTACCTATGACACTTATACATGTTGTGACAGTGTTGTGAGGTACATCTCCTTGGGTCACTTTTAGGAAGTTTGGATCCCTAGAGGGAGGAGTGTAGGGACAAGGATTTGTGTATGTGGAATTTGGAGAGTACCTGGAGCTTTGTAGGTAGATGAAACTCCTATAAACCATAAGAATTTAAGAATTACTTATTTAACCACGGTTGGAGACCCTAGAAGGATAGTGGCACAACCCAAGGGACTATTCTGATTAGAGAAGGGGTTGCACTACCTTGGTTCATGTGGGATAATGGGGGGATGTGAGAATACTAGTTGGAGGATCTCAATAGGATAGAGGCCTATGGCTAAGAGAAAATAAGATGTTTTCTACAATTCAATGGTTTTCTCTAGACAATTTTTCTAAGAATTATTGATTATGAATCTTTCATTTTATGCACAATCAAAACTATTGATTGAATAACTAATTAAGTGCATGATATGAGTGTATTCTTCTGAGATTGCATTAAGTAATGATCATGCTATAAGAAAATTATATTAATATAATGTGTATTGAGATAGGTGATATGCATAGGAGTGTAAGGGAAAGGGACCCCACAGCTATTGCAAGGAATAAAATCCTATGAAAACTCTAGACACCTTAACCAAAAAACTATAATACAAAGAGAGATGAGGGAGTATCCCCTCAAGATTTCGAAAATAATGAAAAGTTCATTCTTGAAATTTTTAGGGTGGTACTAGAATTTTGTTGTTGCTATAAACCCTAGAGGACCCTGACTAGAATGTCGTGCATATATTGGTGATGGACACACTAAACACCAAAATTCAAGGGATTGAGTTTGATGTGGAATAATGAATGAGATGTATAGGGGATGCTTTTCATCTCTCTATTGTCATTTTGGGCTTCATTTTTTGTGGTTTTGTTTGTTGACTTTGAGCATGGCCATTCTAGTTTGTGTTGTTGTCCTATATTTTTGTTGTGATATTTTCACTATTCTCATTCTTCCTTCTTGAATTTTGTGGGTTGGTGTTGGTTTGTTTGTTGGGTATGGGAAACGAAAGAAAAGGAGCTCTAGAGAAGAGTTAAATATTACTAAACAATAAGTGAAAAATCTTGATTAAACCTGATACATCAGAATTATAGTAGAAGGAATAAGAATATGACAAGATAGTTAGGTCTACCTAAACGGGTACACTTAAAAAAAAGTGGAAAGTAACATGACAACTATGAAAATTTCATAAGAAGGAATTTTCCTTAACTGAAATTGTGCACTATTTTAGAAAGATGAGAAAATGAAATAAAGGTATAATGATGCCATTTGGTCTAAAAGGTAATTGGTAGAGAAACATCATAGTTGCAAGTTAAGTGTTTAATATTAAAAAATATGACCATTGCCTAGCATCCCCAGTCCCTAGTTGAGCCACACTAGGAATTACCAAAGTCGTGGTACTAAAAATCTAATGGAAACTAATAAAACCTAGTACCTTTCCAACTCTCGACCCATTTCGAGAGGCCCCATGACCTCACCAAACCATGGTTGGTGTTCTGAGTCCAACTAATGCCCTACGTTCCAATCAATTGTCTCTACTAGAGTCGTAATACTTATACCTATTCTTTGAATCAACTTGTAAATTTTATGCAATGCATTTCTACATGCAAAATTCATGTGATACCCGAAAAACATAAACAAAAGACACAACTAATTATCCATCATTCACATTTCTTCATTTATGCATAAGGGGAATATCAACTGACACTCACATAATGGAATCTAGGTTAGGGTATACAAAAAAATAACATATAAATATAACACATGGTACAGAATTACAATAAATTCCATTATGAACACTTATCTAAACAAAAGATCAATTGGCTACATGCCTTCGATGTTCCACCTAGCCGTAGACCACGTGGTTCATAAATTCTCAATCGTGGATCACCCTTAAGTTGGGGCCTCAAATCAATGGGAAAAATTCCACACAATCCACAATCCATGGGAAAAATTCCACTCCAACCAACCCTAGAATCCTTAGTGTCTAACCACAAGCCGACGCTCTATCTGACCTACACCCAAGTGGAGTGACCCTTCACTACGGCAAGTAGTCCATCGATGGTTCCCACCTTCCAAGGCACATAACAACCAGGCATGGACGCTCCTAGCACACGGCTCGAGGAGCTCTGCTACTCTCCAAGTATTATAGGCACCCTTCTTGGCCAAACTGAATAAGCCTTAGTTAGTCATAGAGTCCAATCCTAGGAGTCACTGACCATCTCCAAAACAAGTTCCACTAGAACACCATGGTTGTGAAATTCATAAAACAGAGCCACCAAAGCTCTCACCATGACACGTCCTCTATGGTATGATTAACTAAATAACCATGCCTCATTCAATTAAAAATTCCAAGCACAAGACTCATTAACTAACCAACAATCCAACCATGACTGAATTCCTAATAGGGAAAAATCACTCACCTAATATATGCATGGATATCTCTCTCCATGTGGCACCCTTTAAATCCATGTGGACCATAGTTCCCTTTTCGACCAAAACACGCCTGAATTGTTTCCATTTTCATGGAGTTGTGCCCCCTATATTATTTTTTGTAGAGTTCATTTGTAGCCAGTCGTTTATTTTATTTATATATGTGTAGTATTTACATCATCATTACAATTTCAATTTCTTCTGCTTCATATCCACTAAAGGTATATATCCATGGGGAACTTTACCTGAGGCATATGTACACACACAAATACATTGGCATACAAGATCCAAATACAAATCTAGACTCACCAGTTTATTAATCACATGTTTATGTCTAACGATCCTAAATATCATATACACATATATTTACATTTCCATGGTCGAGCAAGGGTATTATTGTTATCACCAAAAAATGATCACCTAGCCTTTTCTAACTAGGTGGATCGAAATACACCATGTAAGTTTAATTGTACCATAGTAAAATCACTTTCACTATAAGAAATAATTTAGTAAACCATTTTTATTAAATTATTTCTAATTAAAATTAGAAAACCCCTTGAGAATAATTGAACAAATCATTATTTGTTTAATTTTCTCTATGAGTAATTATTAAATCATTATTTGATAATTATTCCTTGTCACGTTTGAATAAATCACCTAGGAATAATTAAATAAATCACTATTTATTAATTATTCCTTAACTCCATTCTTGGAATAATTATTAAATCACTATTTAATAATAATTTCATTTTTACACCTTTCTTAAACTTCGTGAAATAATTAATAAATAATTTTATTTGTTAATTATTTCTAAATAAAGATATTTGACCATTTTCAATATCTTTTCCCTCTCCAAAAAATATAATAAAGTATTCCTAATGGTTAGAGCTTGATTTGGTAAATAAAATTTTATTATTTCCCAATTTCAAGGTTAACCCAATACTTTGTTATAAATAAGAGGGATTTTCATTCATTCTCCAACATGATCACTATCATCATCACCAGTATCATCTTCTTGCATTTGAGCTCTCACTAGAGTTATACACATTGTTTGGGTATTTCACATATTGAGAGAGAGAATCGATCACTAAAGTGTTAAGGACATCAAAGGATCCATCCCATGAAGGGGTATTTGCGACCCTTTTGTAAATATCCTTTGGGAGGTGCTATCAATAAAGAATTTATTTATTTAAATGTTTTTGCATAATTGGGTTATTACATTAGATTGATTTGCTGTTTATTATTTTAAATCGCATACATCTCATTTTCTGCAGGTTTTTCTCACATTGCTATTGTAGATATGAAGTATAAGAAACCATAATTTTTGTTAGGGTCACTTGTCACCTTTGACTTAAGTGAGGTCTTTTTGGTACACCTTCCAAGAAATTTCATACTAACAAATGGAAACTCCACTGGTGTAACAATTCAGTTTCCTAGGTGACTACAGTTTCAGTGAATTTTTAGGGTTTTCAACAACTATTTATAGCCTCTCAATTTCTATTTATAGTTTTTCTTTCTTTTTCTTGTCAAATTTTCAGATTCTTTGATTTTTTGGTTTCTTTCGTAGGAATGAAGTACTAATCGAGTAGGAGATGGAGAAATTTTTGCGCGATCTGTCGACTAAGAGTCCCAAGAGAAAAATGCACTTTTCAGCCCCATATCTGTGTTCTAGGATGCATTGTAATTTGGCTCAAAAAATATGTTTTCAACTTATTTCAAGTCAGTATTTGCATTTTGAAAATTTTCTAAGAAATTTTCAGATTTTTTCCAGATTTTCCAAGAGTGTTGTGCCTATACTGGGAAGGGTTTCTTATCTTTGTTTCAGTCTCCCTTAGGCCTAGATTATATTATTATTTTTCTTTGAGGTAGTAAAAATCCCCCTAGGGTTTTAAGTACACCTCCACCTTTTTAGGAAGAGATTCGCTGAGTGAGGAGTCTAGGGTTTTCAACATTTTTAGTCACTGGTTTTCAAGGTCTGATCCACTTTGACAGAACCCTTTAGGATAGATTATTTCATCATTTTAACTCCCTTTTGAGTTTTTCATTTCCTTCCCACTTATGACCCCGTTGAGTGTCTTAGGTTTTTTAGCTTCTTTCCTATCCTATGCAACAGATTTCACCTATGATTTTGGTTGTTTTTCTACACAATTTTCAGCAGCTTAGCACATTTAGATCACAGCCCCTTTGAAATTAGACCTTGTAGGCCTTTTGTGTGTTTTTTGGTAGCTTGTTTTCCTCTCCTTGTTTAATTGTTTCAAATCCTTTTTGGGTGGGGTTTTTGTGCTTGATTGGTTGTTTATTTTACTATCATTTTATAACATTATTTACAGTTTTTCAACATTTTATCTCAGTAGCACATGGCATCATCAAACATGCTCAATTAAACCATACATTGAACACACTATTTTCACACACATTTTCACACCTCAAGCGAACATGATCTTGGTTGACACCGCTAAGCCAAGACTTGAAACATGAAACAAAATAATAATATCACACACATAGATTAAGCCCACTTGGGCATCAGGGCCAAAAAATCTATGTAGTTAGGTGTAGGATCACTGGGATAGGCTTCCAATAACACCCATCGATGATTTACATTGTGACATAGAAGTTGAATTTTTAGGGAGATCAAAATCCTTCACCATCCCACAGTCCAAATCCAGAGTGCGTCAGAAACCCGATTCAGAGGGGGTTATGTGAGGTCATCATGCGAGTAGTTCTCTTCGGGGCTACCCAACCCATGGTAGGGAATTTCGTGACATGGTTGATCACCAAGAATATCAAGACTCGACCAACCCCATAGGACGAAGGTAACCGTAGTGACCAATCATACGAAAAAACCCTATAGGACTAACTGTGGGCAACAGCTAGTTCTCTAGCCCACCTTTCTCTGGAAATCTCTGCTTGTGGGGATGATATTCTACCAAGTCAGAAGTTCTTTGGAAGGTCATCTAAAATAGTATATTTAGGATTTTTTGAGGACTTATATCACCTATAGGCTAGAGGTCATTTTCTTTGATAAGAAGTGAGTTATTGTACTAGAGTAGCATCATTATATAGTTAGTTAAAACTTGGCACCATAGCACTAGGTGTTTGCTTTATTTTTGTTACTGTTTTTCTCCTATCATCCTTTAGCCCTTAGTGTCATCATTTTCTTGACATCATTACGTTCCCCTAGGTATTTATCGTAGATGATTCGAAGCCTTCGCAATTAATTTACGCTTGGAAATATTACTCCTCCCTATCGAGTTAGAGTTCATCCTCCCAGTCTTCCATCAAGTCCTCATTCTGACTCTGGTTCTACTGAGTCATCCAGTTCTTCTTTTGATTCCATGTCTTCTCAACTTCATACAGTCACCATGTTCGACACCAACACAGGTGTGGGAAACCAAGGTGGTAACCTAGGTAACCCCATCAGCAGAACCTCTTCCGGTATGGTCACTCCTACTCCATTGCTAGCTTTCATGGCTGGTTTGAGTCTCCCCGATTTTATTCAGTTGATCAATGAACCTTATGTCCATAACCCCCATTTGCTATTTATGCCTACCAAATTTCCTTTTGACATACCCAATTTTGAAGGAAATCCTAGAGAATATACAACAAATCATGTTTGCTCATTTCATATGTGATGTTTATCCAATTATATCACTGAAGACTCCATCTGTATTCACTTATTCCAACACACTCTTACTGAAGATGTTTATAAGTGGTATTTCAATCAGCCTAGCACCACTCATTCCACTTTTGCGACTATTTCCAAAGATTTCCTCTCCTATTTCTAGTTATCTCTCCATTAAAAAACTGGTACCAAAGTCTTGACTTCTTTCTATCAAGCTTTTGTCACTCGCTTATCTGACCATGTTCAAGAGTGGTGCAAAAGGAGGAGCATATGTAGGGCCCCTGAATTCAGATATTGTATTTACATGGATTGGTTCCTTATATCACTTTTGGCCCCCATAGGTAAAGATGTCACTTCACACTTCCCTCAGTCTGAGGAAGATGCACTCCAAGTAGCTTTGAAATATGACCTAATATATGCTCAGTCAAGTTATTTTTATACCTTTCTTCTCGATCTTCCTCAGCCTAGTGCTACTAATGCACCTGGGCATCTCATTTCGTGGACGATATCATTGGATCCATTTCACCTCCTCACCTACAACCATATACTCCACCTCCGATGAGTTATGGTCAACCCCAGTGTTAGTATGAATCTTTCGTCGAAAAAGACCACTTTAGCTACGCATAAAAAATAGCCCTAACATCAATTATGACTACCAATATCTTTAAATCTGCAGTTAGTTGATCCAAATAAAGCTGCACAAATCTAGATCTATGCATAAAATACATTAAGCAGTGGAAATGAAATGTTGCTCCATGCATCCAATAGATAAGACAAGAACAATATATTTGAAAGAATTTTTATATTAAAGGGGCACCTGAGAGGAAAACAAGAAAGGTGTTTCCAATTCTCCTCAATGGGATGGGTTCCTGAAAGTCCTCAGCATTTCAGATCTAAAACTTCTCTCTCTTGTTGGTGTAGAAAACCCAGACAAACATAGAACTCAAAGGGAGCTCACAAGCAAAAATGGAGAATGTGACGATGATAATGGCTCAAAATCAGACCAGGAGTATAGATCTAGAGTGATCTAATGCAATGAAAGGTGACCAATGAATGGGGAAAACCCTTCTATTTATAACAAAATATTAGGGCGTTCTAGAACTTGGTGCATGAATAAAATATTATTAATCAAATTCTAGAACCACCTTTTAGGAATATTTTATTATATTTGTTGGAGGGGAAAGGATTTTTGACTTGGGTCAATTCCTTTATTTATAAATAATAAATAAACAAATGATTTATTTATTATTTTAAGGAAATGGTGGAAATATAATTAAATAAATAATGATTTATTTAATTATTTATAAATGGTTTAGTCAAATTTAACTAGGAATATTATTTAAATAAGGATTAAATAGTTTATTCCTAGGAAATAATCAAATAAATAAGGATTTATTTAATTGATTTCCTTGTTTTGGGTTAAATATGACCAGGAATAATAATTAAATTGATGTTTAACTAATTATTCCTTGAGGAAATATAAACAAATATAGATTTGTTTATTATTTCCTTTTGGGGTTTCCCGTTTAGACCATAAACAACTTAATAACAGTGTTTTACCAAGTTATTTCACATAGTGAAAGCAATCTTACTTAAGGTAAAATTGGTCTTACATGGTGTACTTGGGTCCATCTAATGATAATAGGTTAGATGACCAAAAAATGGTGTAACACCCAGGGGGGACCAGTTCCTCTTACAATTATTCCCCTCCACAAGGAAACCCTTATCCAGGTCAAAGAACGTCATATGCATATCCCCAACCACATCAATAGATGTGTAGCAACCCTGGTAAAAACATTCATGTAAAATATATAATAACCACAATTGATCGGACACATATTCCAAGATGAATGTTGGGAAAATCATCCTAGGGGGTGTTGATTTGGTTTATTATGGATAAAGAAATTAGAAAAGGCAAAGGAAAAGGCTTTGGAAAGTCAAAATGACATTTATTGGAATTTTTTATGAAAACAATGGAAAATAGGAGAAAAGGAAGGTGAAAGGTCATAGGTTTCATGTGAGGAGGAAAATGAAGGAAAATAATGGAAAATGAAGAAAATAGAGGATTAATTAATAAAAAGGCTCATAATGATAAGTGGGGAATATTTTTATCACAGTTATGGCTCTCTCGTGATTATCTATCTCTCTCATACTCTTGGACACTTAGAGTATTCTTGGAGCACTCTTGGTGAGTGTGGCATACTTAGAGATTTGGAGCAAGAAGGAAAATATCACGTAGGAAAATCAGGATCAGACAACTACAATGAGATTCTTTGTAGTTATTGATTTTCATGTATGATTTCCTTGCTAGAGTTGGCATGCATGGTATTGCATGTGGTTCTTTGTTGTCTTAGCATGGGTTTTTCAGGGAATGACAATGTCTTCAACCTAGTCTTGGCATTTCCACATAGCCATGGTGTTGTGGAGTTCTCATGTTTTGGTTTAGTTGGATTTCCAGATGGATTCAAATCTGAGTTAGGTGGATCTCCAAATTGATATAGCACATGGCCTAGTGGTCCTTGAACCAGAATATGGATCATGGTAAAGCCACTGGCCTAGCAACCCCTGAGCCAGATTGTGGGTTGTAGAAAAGCCAATATTGTGTTGCCTCGGTAGGCTTAGGAATACTTGACTAGTGAATGGCGGGATACACGGTAAGGCCTACTAGAGGTGGTTTAATCTCCATTTTAGGCCTAGGAATCTCGGGTTTGGGATTGCGGTAAATCCTGGAGATTATGTCTTGGTTTAGGGCCTAGCGACCCCTGATTCGGACTGTGAGTTGCGGTAAATCCTAAGAGACTAGGAGATAGGAAAATTCCTCATAGTGTAGGTAGAGAGAATCCAATGATATCCATGTTTGTGTTTGCCTAGTGGTCGGGGGTAGATCATGGTAAAGATGGTTATGACATGTTTATTGATAAGGATGAGGTGGTTTAACCTTAGGATGCCCTGGTTGGTTCTTTCAGTTTAAGTTCAATATTCATGCTTGGAATATGGCATGGGGGTGATTGGCTGAAGTAATATTTGGCTCAACCAACCTATCGTCGGTTGGAACACGGAAATCCCATCTCGGGTTGGTTTTTACATTTAGTAATGAAGAGATCATTCCTTTGGTATTTGGTATGCAAATGCACTGGCTATTATTTGGATTTCATTGATTTTATATTTATTGTATTTATGTTGCTATTATGTTGGTTATAAGCTTGCATTTTATATGTGATGATGTATGGATCTATCTATGTTTTTGCTTGGAAATGAATATACAATGAATATATGGTCAAATATATTTTATTGTAGCTTATGATGTAATAGAGCAATGCTTCTTAGCGATTCTCAAATAAGTACGAGACCCCTATGTTTATACCTGTAGACGCTATGTTTGTGACATGTTTGATGAAATTCCTATCATGGTTTGGTGGGGTCAGATGAGTTCTAGTTGATGTGATATCTTCCATATGTTTTTTTAAATGTTAGTTACCATCTTCTGAATTTACAATAAGTTCTAGGGAGTGACTTGAGCTCAGGGGCTAAAAATGTGTCACAAATTCCGGAGTTGGGCTCATAAATTTGTTGTTGGGCCTGAGTCGCTACCTTACCAAGGCTAGCCTACATCAATAGGGTCTAGATCCACTCTGTGTCCCTTATAATCCCATGGCCTAGCCTCAAAGTGGCTAAAAATCAATCCCCCCTTAGAGAACAGGGTCCTGGGAGGTTGGGTTACCTCCCAGGGATGTCAATGATGCAGTGTTGGGTGTGTTTTTGGTGTTTACATTGGTTCCACTTCCTTAAGGTCATCTAGGAGTTTGAATATCATATTAGTAGCCTCTCATCACATGGTTACCCTGGTTCACCAGTTACTTAGGTAGATGTGGGAAGAGGGTGTTACAGAGTGGTATTAGAGCATTGTTCAACTCTCGGACTAGATGGGTGGTGTGTGGATCATACATTTATGTTGGTTGCATGCATGTTTAGTATGTTTATGGTCTATGAGTGCTTGTTGCATATGCATGGTGTTGGTCATGTCTACAATGGTGTCGCCATGGGAAATTTTTCAATGTCGTTGGGAAATGTGCCGTCATGTGTGTATGACTGGTTATGTATTGTTTATGCTTATGTATTGACTGTGTATGCTTGCTTACATTTTTTACATGCATTTCTTGCTTATGCTAGGGTTACATATTGTTCATTCTTCATTGTTATCTATTTATTCTTTCTTGTGTGACGTCATATGTTGAACATGCATTGGTCATTCATGATTGGGTATAAATGTCAAGTGGGTGCATATGGTCAAATTTGCATTGGTTTGATTGAGGTCATTGTGCATAAGGTCAATGTATGAAATTAGGTCACCATGAAGATATTGGTATGTTATGATGCTAATGTGTTGGCTAAGATAGAGCAGGAAATGTAGACCATCAAAGTGAAGTTGCAACAATGGAATTTGGGGTAAGAGTAGATTGTCATACAAGTTTGTATGCTTGGCATGCAAGTATGTGATTCATGGTTGTTGTAAGAATTAGGGTTACTTATATGTTTGTCATTATCTTACTATTATGATTATGATATGTGATACATGTTGGTTGATTAGTGTATTCATATGCATTATTGTTATGTGTATGCCTTTCATTCTATTGATGTTATGGTTACATACATGATAGTTGTTAGTTAACTAGTGTGATTATAAACACATGTTTTGGTTAGTTAGGCATGATATTAACTTGATCTTATGTTATTTGGTTTTGATGATTATGTTACATTATTAACTTGTTGTTTTTTACGTTGGTTAACTTTATGGTTATGTTATGTGTCGTTGATGAGCATGTTATATCTTAACTTGTAGTTAGCTCGATGATTATGTTATATGTTGTTGATGAGTATGTGTTAGTTAAATTGATTATTAGGGTTACTACATTAAGATTTTGATGTTATATGTAGCATACTAAATTGGATTTTCCTAAGAATATGGTTAGGGTTAGGAAATTTAGATATGGATCAACTTATTTATGCTATTATGTCATACTAATCTAGGTTGATTGTGCATATGTGATTGTATGCAAGAACAAAACAAATTTCTATGAGATTATTGTTAGACCAAGAGGTAACTCCACAAAAATCAATGTATATTGGATGGAGATTGTGTGTGTATTTATACATGGAGGTGAGGCTATTGGGATTCACTTCCCAATGACTCTTGGCCTTCCTTATTTACTAAATTACAATAATATACAATCTCATCCAACCCCTTAGGATTAGGTGTCAACATTTCCCCCTTTAATCTGAAGGGCTGTTGGTGAGTCCAACCATCGTTCTAAACTTTTCAAACTTTTCTCTTCCAAGTGCTTTGGTGAAGATGTCTGCGGTCTGCTCATTTGTGGAACAATGAAGTAGATGGATGGTTTTGGCCTGAACATGATGTCGAATCATATGGTATTTTGTATTGATGTGCTTTGTTCAATCATGGAACTTTGGGTTCTTGGCCAACTTTATTGCAGAAGTGTTGTCGATCATGAGTGGTGTTGAATGCATTTTTTTCATCTGCAAATATTCAAGGATTTTCCTGAGCCACACAATTTCCTTTGTTGCTTCAGCTGCTGCCACATATTCTGCCTCAGTGGTGGAATCTGTTGGAACTGACTGTTTGCGTGATCTCCATGAGACAGCTCGTGATCCAAGACTCATGGTATAACCTGAAGTAGACACCCCAATTTCTTTTTCCCCATCAAAGTCTGAATCAGAGTATCCGATCAAGCTGAAATCGCCTACCTGTGTATATTTGAGTCCAAAGTCTTGAGTGCCCTTCAAGTACTTTAGAACTCTTTTTGCAACGGACCAATGTCCTTCACAAGGTTTTTGCATAAACCTGGAGAGGATTCCAACAACAAATGAGATGTCTGGTTTGGTGGGAGTCAGGTAGATAAGACTTCCAACAAGTTGTTTATACTTCGTTGCATCCTCGAATTCCTTCCCTTCAATGGATGTGAGCTTCAAATTTTGTTCCATTGGAGTGGTTAAGGGATTGCATTCATCCATGCCAAACTTGTTCAAAAGATCTCCAATGTACTTCTTTTGAGAAAGAAATATAAATTTAGGATGTTGAGATATTTCAATACCCAAATAGTAATGAACATTACCCAAATCAGTCATTTCAAAACCTTTCTTCAATTCTTTCTTTATGGATGCAATATTACTCTCATTGTTCCCTGTCATCAAAAGATCATCTACATACACCACAAGATATACAACTGTTTTTCCAACTTTCTTAGCAAACAAGGCTGCATCATCAAGATCAAAATGTTTGAAGTCAAGTTTCATAAGATGCTCAGTTAATTTCTCATACTAGGCTCATGGTGCTTGCTTGAGGCCATACAAGGATTTTATAAGCTTGCATACTTTGTGTTCTTGGCCCTTCACAAAAAATCCTTTTGGCCAGGACATAAAAACTTTCTCCTTTATATTTCCATTCAAAAAGGTGGTTTTTACATCCATCTGATGGACTTTCCATCCCTTCTGTGCTGCTAGGGAAAAGAGAGTCCGGATGGTGGCCGATTTTGCTGTGGGAACAAAATTTTCTTCATAATTGACCCCTTCTTTCTGTGCAAAACATTTTACCACAAGCCTGGCTTTGTGCTTGTCAAGTGAGCCATCTGCTTTGTACTTGTTCTTGTAGACCCACTTATAGCCAATTGGTTTGGTTCCCAAAGGCGGATCAACCAGCTTCCAAGTGCCATTCTTTATCAAGGCATCATACTCCTTTTGCATCGCTTCATTCCATTAATTATGAGAAGCGGCTTCTTTGAAGGAAGTTGGTTCATGATCTGTAGACAAACTCAATTCATAATTATAAGCAATATCCATATCAACAGGTGAATCAGAATTATCTACATCACCTTCGTTTTGTCTAGTGGAACTTCTTGTTCCTGTTTTTCCAACCTCATCGAGATGAACGTTTTCTAGTGTGTTTGTCAGCGATTTGGGGGGATCTTTCTGAGATGGCCTAGGCTGCTCATTTGACTGAGTTGGAATTGAATCAAGATTCAATCTCTCAATTCTGTCAATCACATCGTTCAAGGTGTCATTCGTGGTTGGTTCTTCAGGTGGGGGAGAAAGTGCTTCGGGAAATGATTCCACAGATTGATCTAGTATAGGAATCCCCCCTTCATGAAGTGGAATTTGATTATCAAATTCTTGAAAATACTTTGAATGTGTGAATCTATCCAAGCGATCAAGTTGTCGCTCAACAACATTGTCAGTCTTGGAAGATTCAAGGAATATGAGATCTCTTGCTATTACAAACTTCTTATTGACTTCATCATAGAGAAGATATCCTTTGGAGGTATTGGAATACCCCAAGAAGATACATTTTTGACTTCTAGCACCAAGTTTATTCCTTTGTACCTTGGGTATCAAAGCATAATAGGTGGAACCAAAGACCCTGAAATGCTTTACCGAAGGAATGTGGCCATGCCACATTTCATAAGGAGTTTTGTTTCTGATTGAATTTGAAGGACACTTATTCTTTATGTATACAGCACATAGAACTGAATTAGCCCAAAACATCAATTTTACATTCTTAAAAAACATCATGGAGCGAACCATATTTAAAATTGTCCTATTCATTCTTTTAGCTACACCGTTCTATTGGGGATTATAAGGCACAGTTGTTTGATGTTTGATCCCATGTTGACGAAGATAATTTTCAAATTCGTTTGAAGTGTATTCTTTTCCATTATCAGTACATAAAGAGCCAATATGAGTTTGTGCATCATTTTCAATCCATGCATGAAAATTCTTGAATGTTTGAAAAGCATCAGACTTGTTCTTAAATAAGTAAACCCAATACATTCTGGTGTAATCATCGATAAATGTCATCATATATTTATTTCCATTTGCAGAAGAAACATGCATAGGGCCACATAAATCTGAATGAATAAGCTCAAGTTTTCTATGTGCTCTGGAATATGAATCATGAAATGGTTGTTTGCTATGATTTCCTAGAATACAAGCATCGCATTGTTTAAGTTTCCTAGGAATTGTAGGCAGTCCATTAACACCATTTTTCTTCAACAATCGAAGGCTATCATAATTTATGTGTCCAAATATAGCATGCCATAAAAGACTTGATGGGAATGTACCTTCATCATGATGTGAATTGAATGTAAAGTTTTGTGTATGAGCAGAGGAACCTTGCAGCTTCAAGAGTCTTCCTTCTTTTATTCCCTCCATGACAAGTGAGCGATCTGATGCTTTTCTAACCTCAGCCTTGCCATCAAACATGTGAATGGAGTGTCCTTGCTGGCGGATGTGGACCAAGGATAACAAGTTTCTCCTCAACTCGGGGAGGTATAGAACCTCATGTAGAAGATGATCTGGAAGACCAGGCAACTTAAATCTGATTGTGCCAAGCCCTGATGGCTTGAGTTTGGATTTATCTGTGAAGTATACTGCTCCATCAATTTTGTCAGTAAATTCTTCAAAAAAAAAAATTCTAAATGTGATGTGACATGTTGCTCCTGAATCTAGCAACCAATCATTTCTCCAAGAAGTAAATGAAACATCAAACAAGTCTTCAGTTACTCCATTGTTACAATGTGCTATAAGAAAATGAGCGGATTCAGGTGCTTTACCTTTGTCTCTGTCATTAGTTTTACCTTTTTCTTCATTCCTTTGCTACTCAATTTTATCCCAAGGTATCTTGCATGTAGATGCATCATGCCAGTCTTTATTGTAGCGTATGCAATGAAGATCAGATTTTTCAGTTTGAGTTTGTTTGCCCCCCCTTCCTCTGAAATTTATTCTTCCTCTTCCTCTTCGACCACCTCTTCCTCTGGAAAAATCTTGAGCATGACTCTTCTCTTTATGCGCAAAGAATACAGTCTCTTCAGAAGATAGAGGGGTGGTCATCTTTTCAAAATCTTTCTCTCTTTCTGCAAAATTTTTCTCAAGGGACTCAAAAGTGATTTTCACAAGGTTTCCACTTGCTTGCAATGACTCAAGATAATTTGAGTAAGTGGGATACAAAGCCTTAACATATTCTATGAGAGATATGTCAACATCTTCACCAGTGCTCTTAATATCATGCATGATAGATCTTACTTCTGAAGCTAAAGCAAGGGGATCATCATTTTTCAATTCTAGACTAAACAACTTAATCATTAATTGAACAACTTCAAGTTCTGAATGTGAGTCATAGAGTTCTTTTAGCTTGCTCAAGGCTTGATAGGCATTTGAAAATGGTGTAATATGGTGACTCACCTCTTCATTTACAGAAGCTGCAATCAAGGCATAGGCCTTGCAGTTCTTGTTTTCCCAAATGGAGATCTCCTTGTCTGAAGTGGGCTTTGCTGGTGGAAGGTCATCTTCTCCTTCACAAATTCCTTTCCACAGCTCATTAAAAATGAGTATGTGTTTGATTTTCCGAGACCATTCATGATAATTCTCCTTGCCGGAGAGAGCAACTTCTACAATAAATATGAGAGAATGCATTATTTTGAAGGAAAAAAAATACTTGCTAGGTAAAAACACTCAATTCTGCAAATTGTTTTTTTTTTTTTTGGGTGAGGGTAATAACAGAAAGAGGTTTTAACTAGGGGAGGTTTTCACTGGGGAAGATTTATCTAGGAGAGGTTTTAACTGGGGGAAGTTTTAACTGGGGGAGGTTTATGTGGGGGAGGTTTTAACTAGGGGGGGTTTATCTGGGGGAGGGAAAACTCTGTAAAACGAAAAAAAATAAACATAGGAGAAGTAGAGTTGGGAGGGAAGGGGAGGGACGAGGGTGCTAGGCATGAGGAATAGCGTGGGGAGGGGTGTGAGGGGGTGGGTTGGGAAGGAGCGACTAGGCGGGAGGAGTGTGAGGGGGTGGGTTGGGGACGAGCAGGTGGGAGCGTGGGTGGCAGGAACGTGAGGGGGTGGGTTGGGGATGAGCGGGTGGGAGAGAGGAGCGAGAGGGAGGGGGCGAGTGCAGGTGAGGGGGTGAGGGGGGTGGGAAGAGCGAGAGGGGGAGGGGCACGGGCAGGTGAGGGGGAGAGGGTGGCTAGGAAGAGCGAGAGGGGAGGGGTCGGGAATGAGTGGAGTGAGGGGTGAGGGCGAGTGTAGGTGAGTCGAGGGTGAGTTGAGTGAGGCCGAGAGGTCATGACCAATGTGAGGGGGCGGGTTGAGTGAGGCCGAGGGGCCGTGAGAGCGATGGGTCACTGTGCGTGCGAGGGGTGAGGTGAGCAGAGAATGAATGTGATGTGAGGAATGGGTGAGTATGTGAGTAGAGATGTGATTTGCACAGCGAATAAGAAAAAATGTACAGTAAATTTAACTGTGCTCAAAATTTGAGCAGAAAATGCACATTAGCAAAAATTATAGACATAATGTGTAGAAAAATTGTAGAACTTGCAGTAAAAAATTGCAGAATTTTCCAGAATTGCATCAATGGAAGAGGAGTAGTAAGAAAACTGAATAAGGCATAAAACTAAACGCACAATGAAAATATGCAAAATGCAGAGCATGAGGGAGTTACACCAAAGGCAAGAATGCCAAAAATGGGACTGGCTCTGATACCACGTCAGACCAGGAGGTAACTCTACAAAACTCAATGTATATTGGATGGAGATTGTGTGTGTAACTATACATGGAGGTGAGGCTATTGGGATTCACTTCCCAATGACTCTTGGCCTTCCTTATTTACTAAATTACAATAATATACAATCTCACCCAACCCCTTAGGATTAGGTGTCAACAATTATGATACTGTTATGGATATCATGACCTTATTTATGATTGGGTTGATATGTTGTGAAGTTATATTGTACTAATCTAGATTCATTGTGTAAACAAGATAGCCTCCCCTCAGATACATTAAGGTATGAGCTTGCTTATGTTGTCTACTTTGTACTTGAATGTTTTATTAATCACATGTTATGAGCATGTATATATAATATTTCATGAAGCAATGATCTTGTTTTAAGAAGGTTGTAATAACATGTATGCATAAGACAATTAATATGTACTTGAGTAGAAGTAGGTGATATTTTTAGTATCATGTATTATGATTGATGACTATGAGTTGATTGTCAATTATGTCATGGTTTTAGACTTGGAAAATGTTGATTCCAGATCAATGGATATGTTTTCTTGATATTTGGAACATGTGACTAACATGTCTGTGTTTAGCTACAAGGCAACATGATTGGCACAACAAGGTAAGATAACTGGTATATTGGTATATTGGTATATTTATTTATGCGCTAACAGTTATGTGTTTATGGTAGTATAATGCAGGGGGTTGCATGAAAATACATTTCCATGAAATCTTGAAGAAGGCTCGAACTGAGCTTTCCTTTGGAAGTATTGGGAACCATGGCGATTGAGTCATGATGTTTTTTGCTTGTCTTGTGCTTTCGGTCTTTTTGATTTTTTCCCGCTTGATTTGCGGTCTTGATTGCATATGGTGCATGTCCATGCCACTTTTGTGCAGTGTCGTATTGCTTTCGGGTTTTCATGGTATTCTTATTTCTTGTTCTTGTTATTTACTTTTATGTTTCGAGAATCTTGGGAATTGGTTGGGAAAGAGGAAAGTTAATGGAGCTTGGGGAGAGCTTTATGGTACCCAATAGCTAATGAATGACTTGAATGAAGCTCAGTGCATGAGTAAATGCAACACAAGGTAAGGATGTGACAGTCGGTTAGATTGGTTGGGACCATTGGGGTAAATGGACGGTGGAAATATCATCATGAGAAAGGTAAAGTAAATGGATCTGAGATATCATATGCCTTGGATATTTTGGGAATTATTTTTCTCAATATTTTTCATATTGTGCATAGATAAAGGTAATTATCTTAACCTAGACCCTATTCTATCTGGTAATTGTGTTGTGATCATGATTATGTCGATGTTTATATATGAATATATGTAGTATGTAAGTATGTATGTCGTTGATTGATAGGGTCATCATGGATCATGATGGTTTATATGTACATATGTATGTATGTATGTCGTTGTTTGACAGAATCTTGATTGTTTTAAGATAATTATTATATATATGTATGTATTATGTATCTATGTCATTGTATGAAATGGATTTCAAGGATCATTCTTGTGGGGGAATGATTACTTATGTAGGTGAATGGCATGAAGAGGTTCTTGGTCTTATGAGGAATCAAGTGGGAAGAGTAACTCTAACATATCTATGAGGCCAGTATCATGTGGATATGAATTGATATTATATGTTTATACTTGCCTATTTTTATGTTATGTACATGTAATGTTGAGGGTTACATCAGAGAAGTGAAAATAGTGTGATCTGTGGCATGCTAGGATAAGCACAGATAGTGGAAAGACACTAGAAGTAGAAGTACTTGTGGGGTCAGTGTGTGGTCTATGGATGTACAGTGCTATTGTTGTGTATATGTTGTACATGTTTCACATGCAATGTTGTATGTATGCATTGTTCTGTATATTTAGTATGTGTAGTTGTTGTTCATGAAATATTATGTACAGAATGGTACAAATGGTGATGTGTAATGTTACATAGGTAGTATTGTGTACATATGGTGTTGTATGCATGTTGTGTATATGATGTTACATATGAAGTGCCAGGTATAGATGGTGCTATGTACATGTTGGATATGTGGTATTGTGTGCATATGGTTTTGTGCACATGATGGATATGTGGTTTTGTGTACGTATGGTGCTATGTCCATGTTGAATATGAAATTTTATGTACATATGGTGTTGTGTGTGTGATGTACATATGGTGCTATGTCCATTTGGTGTTATGTGCATGATTATACACATGGTGTTGTGTACAGGTTGTACATGTGGTGTTGTGTGCAGGAGGTGTCATTTACATGTCATGCATGTGGTGCTATGTACATATGGTTTCATGTACATGTCGTGCATGTGGTGCTATGTACATGTGGTATTGTGTACAACATTGTATAGGTGGTATGGTGTACATTTGGCGTTGTGTACATGTTTTTCAAGTGGTGCCGTGTACATGTGATGTTGTGCACACGTTGTGCAAGTAGTTTGTTTACATGTGGTATTGTGTACATGTTTTTCATATGGTATTGGTATACATGTGGTGTTGTGTTCATGCCGTACATGTTTTGTTACGGGCATGCAGTACTATTTATGTGCATGGTGTAGTCGTGGTATCGTGACATGTGTATTCGTTGTGTTGTACTCTGTATATGTGTTGTATTTTACACTGGGTGTAGGTGTATGTGTTGTATGTCGATGTAGGCATATGTATTGTGTTGTATTGTACATTAGATGTAGATGTATGTGTTGTGTTGTGTGCCGATGTAGGTATATGTACTATGTTTTGTTGTACACCGGGTGTGAGTGTATGTAATGAGTGGTGTTGTATGCCTTGTGTGGATGTAGGTGTTGTACACAGTGTGTATGTGTACATGGATGAGGAGAAGGAACTGGGTGATTTTTGGGTGTGGCAACAGATGCGGTGTGTGTATAGAAAGAAAAAAAGGCAGAAGTAAGTATCGATGAAGGATAAGTATTGATATTTTATTTCAGTTTTATTTTTCTTGTGATATGTGATTCTGACTTAAGATGGTTACATGTGATTTGTGATTATGGTTTATGATGATTGCATGTGATTCATGATTTTGACCTATGATGGTTGTATTTTGAGCTAACTAGATGTGATATGTTTATACATGATGATTTGATCAAACAATTGGTTTGACTTGTTGTGACAAGAAGTGATCAGAATTACAAGTGTACCTTATTGATAAGATACCAATGAGGTATGATTTGAGTTTATTTCAATTTGTTTTGAATATAACGGAAATTATGTGCTTGGTACAGGAAGCATGCATTGCACAATTTTGTGGTTGAAATTGGCTGCAAGAATTAGCAGCAGTGGCAAAGGAATTGGAACATTCAACAATATTTTCGTAAATCACTTCAAGAGCATGGCCATTGTGGGACACGGGTACCCAATAGTGTCCATTGATTTCCATGAGCATGCTATGACTGGTATGACATTTTTGAGGCAGGTACATTCCTTGGTTTTTATATCTTTCGATGCAAGGAAGCCTTGCCAAGGTATGGATCACCCAGGATAGGGGATATTGAGGAAATTGGAAGGTGAGTGACTGCACGGAAGGGGATTTCTAGATTTCCTGAGGGATTTCATAGCAGAAAAGGGAAGGCCGGGGCTGATTTTTTTTGGTCACTAGCATTGCCATATGGAATCAGATGCACATTGGGAGTGTGCCCGGAACAATGAGACGATAACTGTTCACTGAGGATGCAGTGTCGTGGGATTGTAGCATTAGACATCGTATGAAGCTTTGACCATGATAGTGGATTCTGGACTTCCTGGGAAGGAAGTGAATCCTGGTACTACTTTGAGGGTGGAGGTGTGACCCTCCAGATTCCCTTTTTGTTGATATAGGCATTGTATCCTTCTATTTGTTGGTTGAGAAAATGTGCATATTTGTATATGTGCATATTATTGTAAATACCGTAATGAGTTGTGTTATAAAGCTCCAGTACATGGTATGATTGTCATTATTATGCTGCTTTAGAGTAGGTTATTCATTGTAAATACTGCAATGAGCTATGTTATAAAGCTCCATAGGCAGTATGTTTTCCTTTCACTGGTGTTGTTGAGGTATATGTGTGGTTGAACACTGAGGACAGTGTCCCCCAACAGGGAGGGTTCTATAACATCCCTGGTAAAAAAATTTATGTAAAATATACAATAACCACGGTTGATGGGTCACTTATTCCAAGTTGAATGCTGGGCAAAACATCCTAGGGGGTGTTGATTTGGTTTATTATGGATAAGGAAATTGGCAATGGCAAAGGCAAAGGCTTTGGAAAGGAAAAATGGCATTTATTGAAATTTATTTACGAAAATAATGGAAAATAAGAGAAAATGAAGGTGAAAGGTCACAGGTTACATGTGAGGAGGAAAATTAAGGAAAATAATGAAAAATGAAGAAAATAAAGGCTTGATTAATAACAAGGGTTTTGAGGATCAGTGGGAAATATTTTGCTAAAACTTATCGCTCTCTCATTATTCTCTCTCTCTCATACTCTTGGACACTTGAGTATTCTTGGAGAACTCTTGGTGAGTGTGGCATACTTGGAGATTTGGAGCAAGAAGGCAAAGATCATACAGGGAAAAGTAGGATCAGGCAACTACAAGGATATTCTTTGCAGGTATTGATTTGCATGTGTGATTTCCTTGCTAGAGTTGGCATGTATGATATTGCATGTGGTTCTTTGATGTCTTGGAATGGGATTTTCTAGGTGTGATAGTGTCTTCATGATAGAATTTCCATTTCAGGATAGAAACGGTGTTGTGGAGATCTCGTGTTTTTGTTTAGCTAGATTTCCGGATGGATTCGAAGCTGAGTGGGGTGGATCTTCGAATTAATATAGCACATGGACTAGTGGTAACTAAACCAGAATGTAGATCATGGTAAAGCCATTGGCCTAGTAACCCCTGAGCCAAACTGTGGGTTGTGGTACAACAATGATTTTTTTGCCTTGGTGGGCCTAGGAATCCTCGACCGATGAATTTCAAGATATACGATAAATCCTAGAGGTGGTTTAGTCTCCATTTCATGCCTAGGAATCTTGGGTTTGGTATTTCAGTAAATCCTGGAGAGTATGTCTCGGTTTAGGGCCTAGTGACCCTTGATTGAGACTATGGGTTGCGGTAAATCTTGAGAGGCTAGGAGACAGGAAAATTCCTCACGGTGTAGGCAGAGAGAATCTGGTGATATCCATGCTTGTGTTGGCCTAGTGATCAGGGTAGATCATGGTAAAGATGATTATGACATGTTTATTTATGAGGGTGACGTGGTTTAGCCTTGAGATGCTGTGGTTTGTTCTTTCAGTTTAAGTCCCACATTCATGCTTGGAATATGGCACAGAGGTGATTGGCTGAAGTAAGATTTGGCTTAGGCAATCTATGGTTGGGTGGAATGTGGAAGTCCCATCTCTGGTTGGCTTTTACATTCAGTAATGAAGAGATCATTCGTTTGGTATTTGGTATGAAAATAAATTAGTTATTATTTGGATTTATTTGATGTTATATCCATTGTATTTTTGTTGCTATTATGCTGGTTATAAGCTTGCATTTTATCCGTGATGATGTATAGCTCTAACTATGTTTTTTGCCTAGAAATGAATATATAATGAATCTATAGTCAAATAGATTGTATTTCATCTTATGATGTAAGGGAGAAATTCTTCCTAGCAATTTTAAGATAAGTATGAGACCCCTATGTTTATATCTATTGTTTATACCTGTAGACGTTATGTTTGTGACATGGTTGACGAAATTCTTGTCATGGTTGGGTGGGGTCACATGAGTTATGGTTTATGTGATAGCTTCCATATGTTTTTTTTAAATTTATTTACCCTATCCTGAAGTTACAAGAAGTTATGGGAAGTGACTTGGGCATAGGGCTGAAAATATGGCACAAATCCCAGAGTCGGGCTCAAAAATTTGTTGTTAGGCCTGAGTCACTACCTTGCATAGGCTAGACAACAACTCTAGCGTCTAGAGCCACTCCATTTCCCTTATAATCCCACGACTGAGCCTAAAAAGGGCTAAAAGTTAGTCCCCCCTCAGGGAATAGGGCCTTGGGAGGTTGGGTTACCCCCTAGGGATGTCAATGATGCAATGTAGGGCGTGTTTTTGGTGTTTCCATCAGTTTCACTTCCTTAAGGTCATCTAGGAGGTTGAATCTCATATTAGTATCTTCTCATCACATGTTTACCCCAGCTGGCTTGTTACTTGGGTAGATGTGGAAAGAGGGTGTTACAAGATTTCAGGACTAGATTTTTCTAAAAAATGTTTATCCAAATGCTGCCCCTCCTCCACATTTTCCATATGCACCGCCTTACGCTCCAGCCCCTCTGAAACCAGTGCCCCAACCCCCCATTCCTGCTCCACCTCTTCCAAAGTGGAAACCTCCTCCTCAAGGTCAAGTGTATGCTCAACAGACCACAATCAGTCCCCCTAACCCAAAAAAAAGGAACAAGGGGAAAGGTAGCTAGAATGAGTAATCTCAATGTAATCAGGATAACCAGGGTCCACCAGCCAATGCACCTAACGGAAGCCAACCTCATCCCACAACCCAACAACAAGGTGTACAACCCAAGAACAACAAGGCTCTTCATACGGACAAGCCTTGTGCATTTTGGGATGTATATGGCCATCATACTCACGAGTGTTCCATGTTACCTCAGATGCACTAAGCATGGGAAGCTGAAACAATTGGTTCTAGAGGACAACAACCTATCACTCCACCTCCTCTTCCTCTTATTTCATCTCAACCGACTGTGCTTACCAATACTTTCCTTCATCAAGGGTATTTAACTGCTCAGCCTACACAAGTTCATGCAACTCCACAACCTTCACAATATGGTCACAACGATTATCATATCCTTATGATGAATTCTCATGAGTTCAACACCAAACAAGTCAACCTTCAGAATCGATCACGCCAATATTACAAGCCACATACTAAGTCTATGACTGAGTACCAACCTCAAGCATCCACCAAGTGTCTGTCATCATCAAATGGTACCATACAAATCCTTAAGGTCGAGGTCATCCCCAATATCCCAAAAGGTATTTTACATAAAAACGATGCTTCTGCTAAATCCGCCCATACCTATAGCACAATAGATGACTTGGTGCAGTTTCCTACTTCCATGTCAATGTTGGAAGTTCTCCAGACGTGCCCATCCCAACAAAAATATCTACTCTCTACTTTGGGTGTTGTTAATCCTTCTGACGATCATACGATTATCTTTGACGTTGATAAATTAGAACATCCCCCCTTCTTTCATCTATTGTATTTCAAATACTAGTCTCCGTAAGAAACACCACTATTCAACGATGTATCATAGATGAAGGCGCCTCCACCTATGTGATGGTTACTAGTTTTTGGAAGAAACTTTGTTCCCATGACCTCTCCCCATCCACCATCACTCTTCATGCCTGCGACGATCATCCATCACAACCCCTTGGCTTATATCGCAACTATCCTATCACTGTTTCCAGCAAGACTATATCTATTGACATCGAATTCATTGATGCCCCATTAAATTATAACATTATTTTGGGTCGTAGTTACACCTACTCCATGTTAGTTGTCGCATTTGCGCTTTTCAGTAAGATTTTATTTCCTCATAATAAAAATATCATCACCATCGATCAAATGACATACTATTATCCCAAGTCTCAGAATTAACCTCAGTCCACTATCACATCAATGAATGGAAATACGACTGTCTTATCCCTTCCCGATGTCTCTCATGGAGTATACAAAGATTCCACTTTTCTTGGCGCTTATTATGGTCAACCACCTACCCCTTATAAACCTAGATCATCTAGTGTTTTCATGCTTTAAGTTTCATGAGCTACTCACAAGCGGTCTAGTACACCCATCCAACATTCAACACCTTCGCAACCTATTGTTCCCAACTCAACCCATCCTTTAGGTATAATTCCTCAAATATCAATTCCTTCTACTGGTGTCTCTCCTAATCCTTTCGAACCTGGAATCATTCCTCTAGGTCTTAACCATCCAAGTGACTAGATAAGACACATGCCATAATACAAGCGATATTGTCCATAGATAGTCCAATATTAGTGAGAAGCATTTGCAGAAAATACAATTCAAA
The DNA here is from genome assembly GCA_034641835.2 of Pinus albicaulis. Taxonomy (NCBI): domain Eukaryota; kingdom Viridiplantae; phylum Streptophyta; class Pinopsida; order Pinales; family Pinaceae; genus Pinus; species Pinus albicaulis. The sequence continues at coordinate 1,006,183,510 of CM076577.1, read as the reverse complement.
ACTATCATATGCCTTGTGTAAATCCAACTTAATTACTAGAGCATCCCTCTTCTTCGTGTAGATGGAGTGAATGCATTCATGTGCAATTGAAACAACATCCTTGATTTTCCAATTTGGGAAGAAACAAAATTTATTCTTGGAAATGTGACTGGATAAATTTTCCTTAAACCTAAAAGCAATGATCTTTGAAATTTTCTTATAGGTAATATTGCATAAGTAAATCGAGTGAAAAACTATAAAAGTTGTAAGGTGGGAAAACTTCAGAATAAGAAAAATAAAAGTTGAATTAATCACCCCAGACACATGACTAGAGTGGTGTGAATCCTCAACCATATGTAGAATATCCATGGCCATAATGTCAAAAAAATGTAAGAAAATCTATTATGAAACCAGCTCCAAAAATGGAAGAAAAGAGAGATCAACGCCTTAGAAATAAGCCACTTCGAGGGGACAACCTCCTTTACATTACATAAATGAACAGTTCTTGGATGATACAAATGAAAAAACATCCTTCTATATATAGGAGTCCATGGGATCACAATATAATCCTAGCCGACCTAACAAGAATAATGTAAGGCACAATAATAAAAATATTGGGGTTACAGGGGTACAACAATAACAATAAAAGGGCTACACTAACAAAAATAAGGGGCTACACTAGTAATATAGAGACATAACATGCCCCTCTCCTTCAAAAAATGTGTTGTCCTCAACGCTTGAGTAGCTATGGGTGCTTCTGTATAAAATTCTCATCCTCCCATGTAGAATCTTCAGTGGCTAAGTTATTCCACTTGATGAGATACTCTAAAATTGAACGATTTTGTAGCTGTCGAGTTCTTGTTTCCATGACTGCTTCAGGTTCTAATATGATTTTTCCTTCCTCATCAAGTTCTGGAAATATTGTTTGAACTGGAAGTTTTTCACTTATAACCTTCTTTAAGCATTAAAATGGAAAACTGGATGCACTCGCAAAGAAGCAGGAAGCTCCAATTTGTATGCCATAGTACCAATCTTTTGCAACACCTTGTAAAGACCATAGTACTTTGGCGATAATTTATTAACCTTGTATCTTGCTTGAGGGAAATTTTTTTGTATGGTTGTAGCCATAAAAATACCCAGTCTCCTACATCAAAAATTCTCTTGCCGTGATGTTGATATGCTTGTTGTTTCATTTGATTTTGTGCCAAACTTAGGTTATCCTTTAAGAGTTGGAGAAATTCTTGTTGATGCTTGATGTGATCTTCCACTGCTTGAACCTTAGCATTTTCTATTAATGATGAAGTGATGGACGATGGATGATATCCATAAAGTGCCATAAATGGGGTCATTTTTGCTGCAGTATGGAAGGAAGTGTTATACTACCATTCAGCGAGAAGTAACCACTTGATCCATTGTGTTTTTTTATCAAATACAAAAACAAAAGATATCCTTCCAAACATTTATTCACTATCTTAGTTTTACCAACGGATTGAGGATGATAAGATGAGCTATGAGCTAGTTGAGTACCCAAACAAGAAAAAAATTCCGTCCAAAAAGTTCCAGTAAAAATGGGATCTTAGTCGCTTACAATAATCTTTGGGTTTTCATGTAGCTTTTGAATTGTTTCCATAAATGCAGTAGCAATTGTACTTTCTTTAAATGGATGAGATAATGCACAAAATTGTGCATACTTGGTAAGTCTATCAACTACCACCATGATGACACTCTTTCTGTCAGACTTAGGTAAACTTGTGATAAAATCCACTGAAATCTCCTCCCAATGTTGACTTGGAATGGAAAAAGGTTGTAGATGACCCGGGGTCGTAATTGTCTCAACTTTATTTTGTTGGCAACCCAAACATTCTGCCACAAAATTTTAAATATCAGATTTGAGGCCATCCCAAAAAAAATCTTTTTTCACCATGTGGTAAGTTTTTAAAATCCTGAGTGTCCTCCTAAAGGAGAAGTGTGCAATTCCAAAATAATCTTTTGTTTTAGTTGGGAATTATTACAAAGAAATAAGCGATCTTTGTACCACAAGGAATCATTTTTCCAACTAAATGTATCATATGTACTAGGATCTTGTTGCAACTTTTGAAAGAGTTTCCACAGTTCTTCGTCCTTCTTCCATTCATCCCTTGCTTCGGTTATCCAATCTAGTTGGATAATAGAAATCGTACAAAGTAATTCTTCCACCTCTTCATTCTTTCTTGAGAGTGCATCTGCAAAAACATTTAGTTTCCTTTTTGTAGATGAATTCAAAGTCATAACCCAACATCTTTGTGACCCATTTTTGCTGCTCTTCTGAAAATATTCTTTCTTCCAAAAAGTGTTTAATACTATCATGATCAGTTTTTACCTTGAAGTGTCTTCCCATGAGGTAAGGTCACCATTTCTTTAGTTCATGTAGTATTGCTAACATTTACTTCTCATAAATAGCTTTCTGTAATTACTTTCCTTTGATCAGGCGACTTTCAAAATCAATGGGTCATCCTTCTTGCATTAAAAAAACACCAATTCCATTTCTTGAGGCATCACATTCCACAATAAAGGTTTTAGTGAAGTATGGCGTAGCTAAGATCGGTGCTAGGCAAATTGCCTCTTCAAGATGTTCAAAGGCCTTATTTGCTTCAGGAAGCCATGAAAATACATCTTTCTTCAATAATATTGTTAGAGGTGCTGCTATTCTCCCAAAATTCTTAACAAACTTGCGATAATACCATGTTAACCCCATAAATCCTCGCAACTACTTTATGGTTGTGGGGACTTTCCATTCTTTAATTGTTTTAATTTTGTTAGGGTCTACCTTAACACCCTCGTGAGATACAATATGACCCAAATATTCCACCTCTTGTACTCCAAAGAAACATTTGGATGTTTTTTCATATAATTTTTTCTCCTCCAATAGTTTGAGCACCTTGTCAACATGTTGAACATGATCCTTCCAAGACCTGTTGTAGATTAATATATCATCAAAAAATACTAGCACAAATTTTATAAGGATTTGAAAATGGAATTCATTAACCCTTGAAATGTAGAAGGTGCATTGGTAAGGCCAAAAGGTATGACCAAAAATTCATAATGACCCGCATGAGTTCGAAATGTTGTTTTCAGAATATCTTCAGTCTTCATTCTAATAGGATGATATCCTGAATGAAGATCCAACTTGGTAAAATAAATTTCTCCATCTAATTTATCTAATAATTCATCAATCGCAGGAATGGGAAATCTATCTTTAATAGTGAGCTTATTGAGCTCCCTATAATCCAGAGACATTCGCCATGATCCATCCTTCTTGTGCACCAATACTAATGGAGCAGAGAAAGAACTTTGACTAGGTTGAATTATACCAACCTCTAAAATTTTCACAATCATATGCTCAATTTCACTCTTTTGGACATAAGGATATCTATAAGGCCTGATGTTTGGAGGAACACTTTCTGGAATCAAAGGAATAGCATGATCATGATCACGAATAGGTGGGAGTCCTTTGGGAGTTTCAAACACCTTGGAATAATTGTACAACACTTTTTGGAGATCTGGAGAAATAGATGATTTTGATGTTGGAACTTCTAGTGAGCATAATTGTTCAATTACACCTCGTTGTTATTTCTTTAGAAGCTTTGTCATGGAATTAGAGCTTATTATCTTTCCCAGCTTCCCTGTGATGCCTCGTAATTCAAATTCCTTTCCTTCTGAAGAAACATTCAAGAAAAGCTCTTGAAAATTAAAAGCTATTGACCCCAAAGATTGTAACAATTGTACTCGTAGTACAACATCAACCCCTCCCATTGGAATGGAAAGCATTGGACTATTCAATACATAATCCCTCATGGTTAGCTTGATATTATGGCATTTTCCAAAGCAATTTATAGTTCCTCCATTTACAACCATCACTTGACATTCTGGTGATGGGTATAGGAAACAATTCAATTCCTTGGCTACCTTACAATGAATAAAATTATTGGTACTACCCGAATCAATCAACACTATTACCTTTTTATTCTTGATATGTCCTTCTATCTTGAGAGTTGGAGGAGTGGTAATTCCTACCAATGAATTACATGATATGGTCAGAATCATTTCTTCTTCTTCTAGGGTTGGTTCCTGGTGTATATCCTCTTCTTTTGAAGTTTCTTGTTCATTTTCTTCCTCCTCTTCACAATATATGTAAAATAATTTCTTCTCATCACACTTATGACCTTTAGTGTATTTGCTATCACAACTATAGCAAAGCTCTTTTGCTCTTTTTTTTCCAATTGTTTTCATGTCAACCTTGTAGGTTGTGGAATTATAGGAGTAGCAACACTTCCATCTTTATAGATGTGAGTGGTAAACTTTCTTGTCGCCATAATTTTACATTCAATTTTTCTTGCCAACCTGAATGCCTTCTCCAATGAATCAGGTTCCCAAACACGAACCTCATGTTGGTTGTTATAATTTAAAGTCCCTATGAAGACATTGATCTTGTGTTCTTCTGGAATATCAGTTACCCTTATATTCAAATTTTGGAATTCCTCAATGTGCTCCGCCACTGAACCCTTTTGTTTGAGATTTATCAATTGGGTAAAAATGGTTTTGCTCTTTGTATCCTCATAATGTGCTATCATTTCCTTCATAAAAATTGACCAATTGACAATTTTTTTACGAGAGAAAAGCCATCGATACCATACAAATGTATTTTGTTCTAAATATAAATTTGCAATGCGTACCTTTTCTGTGTTTTGCACATTATTGAGATCAAAATATTTCTCCATCTATAGTATCCATGTTACGATATCCTTGCCATCAAACTTCCTCATATCGATCTTTGGAATATGGTGGGTCTTCCATCCAACATTAAAGTTTATGAAATCACAATTAACATTATTTTGTTCTCATCATGAGTTTCCTCTATCTTTTCACCATTAGGAATAATTTCTTGTATCAACTTTGTTGAGCCTTCCATGTCATCTTTTATATCATTATTCATGTTTTCCATTTTCTCTTCCATGTCTTCCATGCCATTCTTCAAAACATCCATCTTAGATTCCATGCCTTTATTCAAACAATCCATATTAGCTTCCATGCCCTTCTTCAAACCATCCATATTAGCTTCTATTCCCTTCTTCAAACCATCCATATTAGCTTCCACGCCTTTCTTCAAAACATCCATTTCATTTTTTGTTGCTCTTCGCGAGAGAGAAATTTGGTGCACTTGCTCTTGTATTTTTGATATATCATGTTGCACTTCTTCATCTTCATGAGTCATAGTGGAGTATTATGAGGGCTTAATTGGTGTTTAATTCTTTTTAGGGGAAATTTTAGAACCCAATACTAGAATCTATTCTTCAATATTCTCTTGGAATCACTTCAAACTGATTTTTCAATCAAGAGTCATCCAATTTGAAAACAAATACACATTGTTTTCTTGCTTTTGAGGAGCTCTATATTGAAACAGAATTATCTCTGTGATTTTAGATCTTCAATATCTTAAATTTTTTCCTGTAGTATCCCTATGAATCTTCTTTCCAATGCCATAGGTATGACCTGATTTGGATTCTTCAAGACAAAGCTATACCCAATCTCCCACAATGACCTAATTATGGACTCGTTCAGTAGAGAGAACTTGTACGACATGCCACATTTCACTGTTTCATCCTTCAACTCTAAAATTGATACACAGAAAACTAGAGTCTGTGTACTTAATGCCAATTTTTACAGAATTCAAATTCAATGCCTAGAGAGAGAGTTATGATGATTTTCCCGGAGTCACCTCTTTTAGATGAAATTCAGGAGCCTGCAAAACCCTAACTTCCACAGATCATATCTCTAAAATTATTGCGAATCAAAATCTGAAATTTTTACAGGACATTCCTCAAGATTTCGACTTCGCATGATAAAAATTTCAGCTTCTGAACCTTCGTAGAAAAAAACGTTATAGCAAAATTCCACGATTTCAAATTTGGAGCAATGAAACGCTAGAATCCAAAGCTCTGATACCAAATGTTATGAAACCAGCTCCAAAAATGGAAGAAAAGAGAGATCAATGCCTTATAAATAAGCCAATTCAAGGGGGAAACCTCCTTTACATTACATAAATGAACAATTCTTGGATGATACAAATGAAAAAACCTCCTTCTATATATACGAGTCCATGAGATCATAATATAATCCTAGCCAACCTAAAAATAATAATGTAAAGGCACAATAATAAAAATATTCGGGTTATAGGGGTAAAACAATAAAAATAAGGGGGCTACAATAACAACAATAAGGGGCTACACTAGTAATATAGGGACCTAACAAAATCTCAATTTTCTACCAATCTAGGTTGGGGAATTTGTCCTTTAAAAAATAACGAAGAACCATGGAAATCTCACACAAAAAAATAGGCCTCCCCACCACAACATTTGTTTCAACCGAGAACATGGTAGGATATTCCACAATACATGAAAGATACTTATGGATATCCAATGAAGTGTGTACCAAGAACATGTTCTCAAAAATATTTGATAACCTCCTTTTGAATTTCCTTAGTACTAAAAACTCTACCTCCAGAGTTAGAATCCATTTCCCAGATTTAATTCATATTACTCCTTTGCGTGGCATAATATTGGAAAAAGTAGGTATTTTAGTCCCCCTATTGATCCAATATTCCAAAATTTTTAAACTCCAAGTGGCCTCCTGAAGCTTTAGAATATGTCTCCTCTTTAATTCCAAATCCTCTAGTAAAGACAGATGTAAAAGGGATGGAGCCACTGGATCCATGTGATGAGATAGTGGTTACATCTGTACGTCAACCTCTTCTTGGTCCTCCCTAATCCTTGTCTATTTTTTCCACTCCCATGACCAAACCACTTTTTTTGACTTCCTTAATTTTTCCAAAATCTGGCACATCGTATATATGTTTTCATAATATTATAAGTATTTCCAGGTATTACAGACCATCTTGAAAAAGTCCTCCTCATCGAGCCAGGATCTGTTGAATTTGAAAGGGAGCCCCTTCCTTCCTTCTCTCCCCTCCATTTAAGAATAATAGGGGTATACCTAAATTTTTGCATGTGATTCCCACAACCTCACATTCCCTATAATTTCCAAAATATTCTCATGTATCAAAAAATTGTTAAGCCTTTTTTCCAATATGGTCAAGACCAAATCTTCCATTTCTCCAAGTAGGGACTAGGGGGGAAGTTTGACATCAACTAATTTTTTTTTTTGCAAAAATATCCCAAATATGATTTCCTAGAGGGTCAAATCGACATGGTGATCCCCAACATTCTTCTTCCGAAATTCTAACATTTAAATCCCCACCCAAAATTTTTTGGATACCTAATCCTCTATGGGTAGGTGTAGAAGATGAATGGTTACTCCCATGTATTATTTATATGCATCTTTGTGAATAATAATGCAACTCATGCTTATCTTTTCCATTAATGTCTATTCTTTCCTATTTGTGTGTGTTTACCATGGCCGAGTTCAACATGGTATCAGAGTGCTAGGTTTGGAGGTCCCCAATTTAAGTTTCTCCTTGAATAGCATTGGCCTGTAAAATTCTGAAAATAAAATTAAAAAAATGCTCTCTACCATCTCTTCCAGCAGCGAAGTTCATTCCTACTTTTCTCAAATTAGAACCACTAATTTTATATTGCAGTGATTTCAATATTTTCTCTACATTTGTGAAGAGTTGTCCCTTTGTCAACTACTTCCTTGCCTGGTCACTGGTAGTAAGTAATATCATTTTTCTGACTTTGTCTTTGTCAGTTAGGTGCATTCTATGGTTTGCCCAGAATTCGTGCGTTTCTTATGCTCCCCAATGTTGTGCTGCATACCTAACACTCACCTGTTTACACTCCCTCGACACCAGGCTGCGCCACTCTTCCCATACGCTACATGGCCTTCGCTCCCTATACCTCCCTTATTATTTATCAACAATACATGGACACATTAATCACCTCCTCCACATTCTGCCAATCTCAACTCTCCCTAAAACCTGCTAGGCCTTGGCACTCCATCACACCTATTGACCTCGAACCTCACTACACCGGTTCCCTCACTCCATCCGTCGTCGACCCTTCCCCTCCATCTGTCGTGGGTCCTCCCATCACTTCCACTGCCTGCTACACCCTCAGCCCTCCGTGGAACCTCCCCTTGGCCCTTGTCCCTCGTCGCCCAGTGCTCACCGGAGGCCCTCCCATTGACCCTTGCACCACCATCGGTCCTCCCTCTCAGCTACCCTGGCCTCCCTCTCAGCCACGCTACCCTCCCTCCCAGCGTTGCTACCATCCCACTGCTGCTCAAGCCTCCCTCCTCTGTCAGCACACCTCCTCCGCCTCCTACTGCTCGAGCCTCCCTCTCGGCTATGCTGCCCTCCCTCTCGACCACGCTAACCTCTCTCTCAGCTACGGTACCATCCCACTACTGCTCAGGCTTCCCTCATCGATTGGCTCACCTCCTCCACCTTCTACTACTAAAGCCTCCTCCTCCATCAGCTCACCTCCACTCTCACTACATCATGCTCCTACCTACTCCACCCTGCCATACTTTGACTTCCCACACACCCTCCCCGCTCCCTGCACTCTTCCCTCTCCACTCCCTGCTCTTGGCTCCCTGGAATCTCTGCCCTTCATTAATATCTCCCATTTTCCTCATATTTTCCTGCCATTTTTCTTCGTCAGCCTGTCGAATTTGAAGTATCGACCTCAGTATCCAGTTTTTAATGTTCAACATGGCACAGCGGAAGCGTGGTGTGGCTAGAATACGAGCCCAAATGGTGTATTGTGTGTAATTAACGAATGTAAGGCCTATTTTATTGGTCGTTCTTCTTCCATTGGATTTGCAGTCAAATGACTTCTTGAAGGTTTTTCAATAACCAAATATTGTGGAGGTGAGTGAGATGATAGAATAGAGGAGATATCATCAACACCATCTCCCACGTCCATATATTCATCATTGTATAGATATAAAAAAAATTCCTTCATATTTTCTCTTTCCAGCCTTTGGATTTAATATAAATATATACTGTAAACTTAAAACTCCAATTTAAAGCATACTGAGACTCAAAAAAAAAAATGATAAGATGTATTTTTTCCACGAGAGGTTCCAAATGATGAATTTCAAAGTAAGTGTTGGAGAACAATTTTGAAGAGAATGGGATTACCTTGCAAGTGAAAATTGAGGGAAACATTGATCTTGGTATACTAGTGTGGTCATTTTGGTTGGATGCGAACCCAAGTCTAGTGCCTCCAAGTCATTTTTGCCTTGAAATGGTATGCATTGACTGTGCATTGATTAATGATATGAAGTATTTTTTTGGGGTGGTTATATATAATGGTATATATGTTTGAGTAAAAAAAAAAACATGGTTGAAACAACTACAACAATAATATAAAGTCAAAACTGGTTGAGGAGTTTCTTTCAGGAGTCAAGATCTGAATTGTTCCAGGCGGTGTCTTGATTACATATATTTTTGTTCACAAGCATCAAGGATTGTTTATATTTTTTAAAGTGGCAGCTATTTTTCATTGTGTGAGATATTTGTTCATTTGTAGCTGAAATTTTTTTATGAAATGGATCAAAATGATGATGCATTAAATTTATTGAATAGCCTAATTTGTTCCACTATTGATGGGATGGTAAAAGTGAGAAAGGAAGCTCTCTCTCACGTTAAGACCTGTTTAAATAATGCATAAGAAAAGATCAATTTTTTGCAACTTGAATCTCAGCTACAACAAGAGGAGTTACAACAAAATATTTTTCATTCTGAACTTGTTTTTGTTCAAAACACAGAGACAAACTCTCATCAACAACAAGATATTGGTCAGATCATTGAGCCCAGTACAAGAGAAGATTTGTACGCAGATGCAGAATCTCACGCTTCACCTCCCAAGCCCATCATCAGACCTTGGGAAGAGCTTGTCCATAACAAGCATAGAACAGGTCTTGAATATGGCAAGGATTTTTCCTTTCATATGCTGGACTACTCCAAGCCCATCAAATTTCATAGTGTTGGATTTCTTCATGATAGCTCACCTAAAACTGTTCTAGATTCTTCTCCTCTTCCAAAGCAGCAACAATAGATCGTAAAATGACAACACTGTGATCAAGTTGGCCATATGAAAGATCATTGTTTCGATCTTCACCCATGCAAACATTGTGGTCGACACGCCCATTCTTCACACAGATGCCTCAGAAACAAGCCTCCTACAAGAACAAAGATTCATCTTGGATGGATCGCTTCTTGGAAATGGGAATCAACAACCAAGAAGATGTTTAAGTCATATGTCATAACTTGCTCTAAGGTATTAAACAATCTTACAGTTGAGTTTTCGCCATCATCTCACATTTCATCTGACAAGGGGGGAAAATGATGGTCATATACAAGCTTCAAAGCCACAGCAAGCGAGCCTGAGCCAAAACCTATCATTCCAGATTCAGACTTGTAGCCAAAGACACATCAGTTCAAGTGAGCCTGAGCCACAATCTATCATTTCAGACTCTGCGTTGTAGCCAGAGACACATATGCCCACGAGAATGTGTTTGGATGGTGCTCAACCTTAAACCATCTATGCGAGGTTGATATTATTCCTCTTCAAAGTATTCAGGAAACTTCTTCTAGAAGAAGACTTCAACTTCTTGCTAGTTTTCGAAGAGTTCCAGGAAATGCATTAAGAATTCCAGAGTTGGTGGTCATCCTTAAACCATCGCAAGTTGTATACCTCCCTTATTCTAGGTTGAAGGTCTCCCTCTTCAAAATATGAGGAGCACTTCCTCTAGCAGAAGATCTCATCTTCTTGCTAGATTTGGAAGAGTTCTGGGAACTTCAGTAAGAGTTCCAGTATTGGTGGTCATCCTTAAACCACCTCTTTATGCCAACATTTCAAATATCTCATTCAGCCTAAGTCCTACCATGCATACTTTGCAAATTTGTTTTACAAATCTCTTCTTGGACTCACACATACCCCTTCAGATTAAGGGGGGGGATCTTGGACACCTAATCATCTATGGGTAGGTGTAGAAGGTGAATGGAAAAAACTCGTCCAAGAGACCACTTGGAATGTGAAACCAAGGGTCACTCCCATGTATTATATATATGCATATTTGTGAATAATAATGCAACTCGTGCTTATATTTTCCATTGATGTATATTCTTTCCTATTTGTGTGTGTTTACCATGGCTGAGTTTAACAAAATCATCAAACCAATATTCAATTCCCTACATTCATCCATCCTATTCCAAAATACTTATCTATCGCAGAAAGGGGCATACATATTGAGGAAATTCATATGACATGTCAACCCCCTAATAAAACTAGACAATAGTATGTCTGCAAAAAAAATGCAAGCTTTTAATTTAACCCACCTAGGGTCCCATAACAACACCAAACCACCAAATAAACCACATTAATCAATAGCCACAAAATATGACTGCAAGCAGATGGATGCAAATTATGATATTATTTTGTCCACCAAAGCCATAGATTCTTGGATTAAGATGATAATCGGGCTAACCAAAACAAATAAATTCCTAATGGAAAATTTATTTGATACATCCCTGAGCCCCGTAATATTAAGGATAGAATAGTCATGTAGACATCCCATATGCAAGCTCATTTTCTCTAAGGGCTCGAGAATCAACAAAGGATATAATGGGAACATCTGAAAAATCAACTTCCACTCTAAAGGCCAAAGACTTTGCTGTCGATCTCCCCATTAAGTGTCTACTTCCCCTACCACCCTTACAATGGACAATAATGTTCATAGTTAATGTTGGGGTGATGGAAGGGGTCGGGGAAGGTTCATAAACCTTATGAATGGTAGGGGGGGTCGGATCCATGGAAATATTTTGCATAAAAATTTCTATATTGCTCCCAACGGAATTATGGAGGGAAGAGTCATTTAGTGGAGAATATGAGGGTGAATGAATGTGTTTATCTATCAATGGAGGATCATCCAAGACATCAAAAATCCTCCACCGAAGAGCACCTAAGAAAACAAACACCCCATATTTGGGGAGTAAGTGAAGGGCCGGGAGAAATCGATTTAGGGTGACACAAAGACTTACAAAGTTTCATAATAGAAGAAGTCTCAAAAATAATGGAGGCATCCACATCCTGGGATATAAGAAAAAAATGAGGAACCCAAATTCGGGGATTCGTGCCAAACCAACAACTCATTTGGTCAAGAGTGACCAAATACCAAAAAACATCCACATCTTCAAAAGAGGAGGGTAGGGGAGAAGATGAGGGTAGAAGATCATACTCATTAATAAAGTGTGCATCAGAAAAGGGAGTGCATTTGAATTACATGGATAACCCCTATCCTTTTCTACATTTGAAGATCGTTTGGTTCGACACCAGTGGTCAAAATAAATATGATCATGTCCAAGTCAATTCCAAAATACCAGGGGGAACCTTACCATAAGATGAACCATATGGTGAAAAATTAAACATCGGAAGGGAATTCCCTATAAATCTAGATGTTCCTTGATCCTAATAGGACCCCATTCCAAATCAATGTCCAATGAGAACCCATCGGAGAAATTCACTTCCACTTGTAGCCAGGGAACTCTTTTATCCATGACGCATAAGATATGAGGGTTTAGGTAAGAAAATTTACCAATAAAGTTTCCAATCTCTATAATTACATTTTTAGTCCAAAACTCCAATGACAATCCAAGAAAATTTACCGAGAGAGCGATTTTGGGGAGTCTCCAACAAGGGGTTGAATAGAACATACCAATTATACAACTATATAAAACTACACCAACTCACTCAAGGAGAATTTAGAATATGATTTGCATCGTCCTACTATAATATGTGTATGTAAAAACATTTATTAATAAGGATGCTAACCTTAGGGATATACATGATAATAGGAGGTCATTGTTACTTGACCCATTCCTGCATATGTCATTCACTCATGTATTCAAAATCCCATATATTAATCAAGGATCGCTTCTATAAGCTAGGAATGTGATCCTAGAGCACATCATGACTGAAACTGAGAGGTTTTGTGTCCTAAATAGTTTTTACTGCATTTTATTTCCTTCTCCCCTTTTCCTTTCCATGCTCCACCCACATCTTCTTCCTAGTTTATTTAGTTCCATGGAAGACCTCTTTCTTCTAAAAATTTCATGGATGGAATCCTTCCAGACCGTCATTACACATTTGCATATGCTTTTTAACTGTGAGTGATCATGTTAATGATTATAATAATCTCTCATTGTCTACCATTTGGAATTGTCAACAATTTAAGGATAATTTTGTTGGAAGTTTTCTTAGTGTATATGGAAATTTTTATGTATATAGAGATTTTGTTAATACTAGCAATTTGTATTTGTTGTGTAATATCGATTGCAAGAGTTTAAAAACATTATATTAAATAATAAAATTTATTGTGGCATACAATACGTTATCTTTTGTATCAATCTAGAAACATAAATTTTCCATCCGTCCAAAAAGTATCATTTCAATATTTTTGTAAATTTTTAATCATTATTTAATTGATTGCAATGATAGTAAAAACAAAAATATAATCCACAATATTTCCATATGAAATAGATTTCATTTCATGTCTTTGATGTCTTTTAAACTAGTGTAAATCCCTTTTAAACATGAATCTAGCAAGTGATAAGACGGATCAAATTTCATGATGTAAAAACATCTTTTAGAGTGAAAAACTTGAAAAAGGTTTGCATGTCTAGAGATTCAATCCCTCTCAAAAGTTAATAAATTTCCGGTTAAAATGGATCTCTACATGTTCTCTCTATAAATATATAGAGAGCAAGGATGTGAAAATTTTCATAGTATTATATAAGTTGAACTTGCAATTCCAACAAAACTTTTCTTGATTAAAAAAAAAAACACACACCAACTAATATGCCTAAAACATAAAATAGTGAGACTATTGGAAATGTATTAACCATAAATATTTTTTTCCAATTTCCTTATTAGTTCTTTTTTAAACCCTATATAATATATACATAGGTCAGATTCAAATAATTTATTTAATATAGGAATTGAAATAATTTATAAAGGCACTTTCCAAATTAAAATATTTTTGTGTTATTAATATATTTTTAAATGTAAGTGAATATTACTTAATATTATATTTTGAAAAAATTTATGTATAACTCACATTGAATTTTTAATTAATATTTTTCAAACATTACATATTAATTTTATATTAAGAACTTAATGAATTACATTTCTCTTAACATGTAATTGAATTCTTTTATTTTAATTTATTTTTCATTTTAAACTTCAAAATATTTTATTATGATCAATATTAAATGATAATAATAATAACTATTGTTATTATTATTATTAATTTTCTATATATATAGTTAGTATAGAAATAAATTAGTTTATTAAAGTTTTTTATTAAAATATTTTTAAAAGTATATGAAAAAGTGAAAATATAAGAACTTTTTTAGTAATGTTGTGAGATTTTTTAGTAAAAATCACATAAAATAACTATTAGTCAACCATCTAGTGTGGTACATCTTCAAGAAAAGATGAAAGAACAAGATCGTGGCATTAGATTAAATAGCTGAAGAGAGATGTTTTCTATCCATTAGAATATAACAACTAGTTTTGACTAAAGAGTTATCATTTTTTTTTTTTTTTTTGTAAATTTGGTAGTGCCTCGATATTTTCTGTTTATAATTTGAAAGCTGGTTACAAAAAATAAAAATCCAGACTGTAGCCTCAACCTTCCTGTAGGAAACCATGTCTATTAGCCACCTTAAAGCATTAAAAGCAAGCCAAAATTGAAACTGTTTCATTTGTCCAGAAGACTCCTTAGCTAACTGCCCTATTACACAATTATCTACAAGTTGGAGAATTAAAAGATGACCATACAAAAAACCAAAATGCATCTAAAAACCATAAGCAAATTGGGAATCAAATTAGCCATCAGAGGAAGAAACAGGAGCAGGATCCTTGACAGTGGGACTAGGCATATCCACTTTCTCCAGCTGTTGAAGTTGTTTTTCCATTCTTCCCACACGATCATCAATTCGGCTTATACGATCAATAGCCTGATACTGAGTGATTTTGATGTGATTCAGTTGGTTCTGAATGTCTTGAAGCAAATCCACAATTTTTGGATCAATCTTTGCTGAAGTAGGAGGAAAACTCTACATTGCCTTTGCCAAAAGGCACTTGATTATCCAGTAGGTATGGACAGTTTGCTGGAACAAAGTTAGACGACCCCTAGTATTACCAGGATTGGTAATAAAATCCATTATTTCTGCTTCCACTTCATTATCTTCTGGGTCAGTATTAGTTTCCCGTTCCCAGCCTCGAATCTCCTGCCGAACAGTGGGGGAGTTACCAAGAACATAGTTGACTGTGAGGGTTTCTAAAACCTCCTGGCGGGACTTGCGACCATGTTTTTTTGAACTAGTCTCAGGTTGGGCCTACTGTTTTCCTTTAGCAGAGAGATGAGAAGATCAACGCTTCCCCATGATGGAGAGAGGCCTATGTATGAACAAATACAAACAGGAATGAATAATTAAAACCTTGATAACTATTGGAATGTTACTGGTGGGCTGGCAGAGAATGCCAAGATGAACATAAACAAGGTGACGCGCGCAAGGACGCAGCTTTAAATTGCAGTAAACCCAATCCCACAGAGAAGAGATGGGGTAAACAGCGTAGGAACAACCTAGAAAGAACAGGCTAGCAAGACCCGCCTTCCTAGCAATGGAAGTAACCAGCAAATGAACCAGTAAAAGATCGATAACCCAACAAGTAGAAAACTCAATATTTAGAAAATGGATACAAAGATGCCTTCCACCGCAATTACCTCCATGCAGAAAAACTACCTTAAACCTGACCCATTGACGTCGCAGAGAAATAGAGATATGAAAAACCCAGTTTCGAGAAAAATACAGATGAGCAGAATGAACATGAAAAAGACAATTCTTAAACCATCCACAACTACGAGACAAAGGAATGGGAATTCACCAAAATCCTTCCAACATCTGAACATAGAATTGATACCAGATAAACCTTGGATAATTGACATCTCCACTAACCGAACACAAAGGTAGGCAGACTCTAACCGAAATTACAACAAAATTAAATAAGCAACCTAAAAAATGACATGGGTTGCGAAAGCAAGGTTCTACAGGATTCAACAGAGGAACAACAAAGCTGGTACCCATCAGCGGAAGCGAAAAAACCATATCGTGCAGCGAGCAATATGAATCCATGGTGACATCAACAATGAGTGAGAGTAGAAAAACAAATACATACCCCCACAAAGCTGGCTGACTGATTGAATGTAGAGCGCTCGACTTCCTCCTGTGCTGCCTCCAAGTGTTCGCAAACAAAGAACATTGCATGGAAAATTAAGGATAGCGAGACAAGCAACTTACCTTATTGAAAACAATCCATCGCCGGTCTAACAACACAGGCTGTCGACTCTACCAAATCATTAAAGGCCGATCACTCACACACTTCCTTAAACATGGAGCAAGCTGTGCCATTATTAAGCTTAATTGCGTGAAGGACAGTAAGCAGCCAGCTATCATGGCTTATCAAAAAATTCATGACAGATGTACACCCTGATTGGGGGGGACTAAAGAGTTATCATTAATTAATAAACACTTTTTAATTAAAATAATGTATGGAAATTAGTTGTAAATAAATAATTAAATTAATTCTATTAATATTATTATTTTAATAAAAAGTAATAATAAGGTCAAAATTAATTATTCTAAACAATAAAATAGAAGTAGTAATAAGAAAATGAAAACAAATAAATAAATAAATAAACAAAATAAAAATAATAAAGTCAAATTTAACTATTCTGAGCAATCAAACTAAAAATAGTAATAAGAAAATGGAAAAATAAGACAAATAAAATATAAGTATAAATCAAGATTAAGAATTAACTAAATTTTATTATTTAAATCTAAAAAATATGATAATATGGTGAAAAAAAATGAATACTAAATAAATAAGAAATAAAGGAATACTAAAATTCTAAATAATAATAATGATAAATAAACAAATATTATAAAAACTTAGGAATAAAAGGTAGGGATCCAACACTTGCTAATACTCCAAGCATCATCTCTATTTAGATTGATAAGCCTCCTTTCAATTTCGAAGGCCTCCCTAAACTTACACTGATGAAAATAATAAATCCTTGCAATGACCGTTGCCTCTTCAATGTAGATGTGATGTTTTGTCATTTCTGCATGTTTTTTCAAAGCATAGGAGTGAGACCTTCCATGTTTGATGTCAATTGCATGCTCATGAATCGTGTAATATCCCTCCGCTGTGGTAATGTTGTCTCTTTGTTCAGACTAAATTATGTTAGTAGGAAAGGTGGTAGAGCCATGAAGTACATTGAAATGTTAATGTAAATAAATAAAAAAATTTATTAATAAATAAATAAAGGGAATTGGATACTTGGGAATGAAACACTTGAATTTGAGATTCTTGCCAAAGAAAGAAAAACAAAAATCTCATTGGTAAATGAGATTAGGATAAATATTTCATAATAAGTATTCTAGATAAGATTCTAGATAAGTTTTAATGGGTGGGAGAGAAAATCCATTAAATCACTTAGCTGGGGAAATATGATAAGTATAAATGAGCATAAAGCATTGCGGGAGAAAAAGGACGACTTTTGAGAAAAAAGCCTAGACAAGTGGATAAAAATAACCACAAAATAAAGACACCACTTAAGGAAATTAACCATGAAAGAAACGTATTAAATACCTATTGATTATGTATACTAGTGTAGAAGAAGAGAGGAACTAAAAACATATCTAGCGCACTGAGCGTATTATTTTAACATCAATAGATTTTATCTTATTTTACTTTATATATGATATGATTACGAGATTATCATTATATGTTTGAGAGGTCGCTATTTGATAACTAATCAGGTCATAAGCGAAATGAATGGGGATAGTTAATGAGACTAAAAAGAATTAACCATGAAATAAGTAATGGAATTATGTAGTATAAAGTCTGGAGACATGTTGTTAGTAGAGCACCAGAAAATTAAAAGATCATCGACATCTATTTGCTATAGCATTAAGCAATGGTAATCAGTTTTCGGGTTAGAAACGAAACATAGTGAACCTCGTAGAGAAATAGTTAGGTTTATTTTTTATTAATTACTAGTTACTTCTTAGATTAATTTTTTGGTCACGTTCCAACATGACTCTCAACAACTTGTTCAAAGGTAGAAGAATAACACTGGTAGAGATTTTCAAAAGGAGTATAATCAACGAGTAATATATAAGAATACTAATAGTGTCTAATAGTTCATTCTCTATTATATATACATAATCATTATTTCACTGCTTTTATATAAATGGTATGACTGACTGTATCAAAATATCAAGAAATTTATGAAAGAAATAAAAAAGACATAAGGGAATTGCATGGATACAAATAATAAATTGAAAATATATATCTATGTTGTTATATATATTAAGTAACAAATCAACAAAGAAAATATTAGGACTAAAATGAAACAAAATTTGGAGTGGTAGCTCAACCATTATAGCAATCAATGCTATAGACACAAAAATACTAATTTAAACTACCTAACACATAAAATATAACTGAACTATTTAATTATATAAATATGCAGGTAAATCTTGAGAGGATAGAATTACATTTAAAATCTGCCTAGAACAAGTTATAATAAAAACATAGTTCATTAATACAAATCATATTTTACCAATACTAAAGGAAAAAATTGTTCCTATCCCTAATTACATAAGATTCATGTCATGGGAACCATGCTGGATAACACAACAAACAAGATTGTGCCCATGGTTATGAGGGATGCTTCAGTCGAGCCTGAAAACACATAAGAAGACATGATAAATATTATGGACTAGTAAATATTGGCTAAAGAGGGACATAATGCCATAACATTGATAACTCAGTAAATGCTCATATGAATACTGCTTTTAAAAGGTATGCGTCAGAGGGATTTGTACTCCAACACCACCAACCAGAAAGATCAAGGTGATTTGTAACATTTTGAACCTCAGAGAAGGTAGAGGAGCCAACCTGGGAGACGAAATACTATGTGGTAATGCAGACAGTGTCATCTAAGCTGAACATAGAGGAGATCATTGTAAAGGGAAGTACGCACCTGAAACAAAAATAGGGAGCCCGGACACTAACAGTTCATAACTAAATCTCTAATTTTGTAGAGCGAATTTAGGATGAGAAAACAGAAACAAAAACAAGGGCGTAATCAAACTCTTACTTTTTCATGGTTGACATGACGTAGAAGAAGATGTGCATTTTTGGGTACACCTCATAATCACCCTTGCAAAGAAATCATGCACAAAGGTGAGCGCTAGGATCAATTTAATATGTTGAAACGATGTGTAATTAAGAAAAACTCTAATCACAGAAATAAGATTCTAAAAACCCATGAACGATGTTGAAAACCACAAACATTGATAGAAAACCATGAAACAATAAGTTGAGTAGTCACAGTTAATGGAAAATGGAAGAAACAATATAAATTTGACCCTATCAAATTTGACGCAAATGTGTAGTGAAATTAAAACTTAAAATTCTATTATACATGGAGACAACACAGTAAAAGAAAATAACTCAAATCCTTACCTGGTCATAGCCACCGACTCCAGATATTTTGGGTCAGTGGAAATTTTTTTTTCTCCACCAAATAACATAAAAAAACTTCAACGATATCAGGATTCCATAGAATATCCACACTTTCTATAAATTGAGTGATGGAGGCAACAAGAATCAAGACACAAGAAAACCCCATAACAACAAGAGGGGTATAAATATGTTAAGATCTTGTCAGGGTAGCTAGAAACAAAACAAGAAAATGGTTAACCTAGGTCAATAAACTAGAAAAAATGTGTAAATGGACATTCCAATAGAGATTACCTCATGAAAGAAAGTCGAAGGGCACCTCGATAATGAAGGAGTTCCAGTAGATGGCCACTTGGTCACACTAAGCACCAACTAGAATACTCAATGTGTCTATGGAAAAACCAAAAGGGGAAACCCAAATAGTGAATTTACCATGTGAAAGTGAATGTTGGGGTTTGACAAACCTTGAGGGGCCATTCAATCTAGAACATACATCAGGGCCATCCATTTGGATGGGATTGTCACATGGCCCATTTAACGTGGAGAAAAATCATTGTTTCATGACCCTCAAGAGACTTCAGTGACCATTAAACACATGCCTCGAGATTGCAAAGGTCTAAAGAGGTGTTCCAACAAAATAATTTGTGATGCAATAATGTTAATATGCTATTATAAAATCATATTCACCATCAAATACCTTGAAATGGTTAAGGTTTCCGCGTTGATTATGTCTCCATAATAAAAGCTATGTTAAATATTGTTAATTATAGTGGAATCTGAAACATTTTAGTTCTAGGCATTGGGTAATCTTCAATCAAAGGCACATTGAAATTATATTACCAAAGGAATAGTACCATTAACGTATAGGTGCTAAATGATCATTAAAAAGGAATGATGACAACATGTAAATGTATTTCACGCATTTAAAATAAATTATATGATAATTTTACCCTTAATTAAGTGCAGGTGACAATAAGGTATATGCACGACAAGGAAATTAAAAAAAAAAAACTATTGAGCACATATATATAAGGTATATGAACGAAATCTATAGTTTATAATGATATGCATGGGTGAACAAATTATGATGAAGGTTTAATATTCCCTTATATATTTCTATACCAATGCCTCATTTATAACAGAGAGTTATGAATAATACATAAATATAGGAAAACATCAACGTCAATTCAACATTAATGATATAGTTCTATGTTCAAAAAAAAAAATTTGATAGGAAGGTATGTGACAAAATTGTATGAGAGCGTCTAGGTTCAACTCTCGGATGTAATGGGCTTTATTGTAAAGCTAAGTGTGATTGCATATCATTGGTGTTATATCGTCATAGCCTCATCTGCAAGGTTTTGTATGAGAATATCATAGCACATAAGAAGGTTAATAGATTGTTGGATCTACACATATTTGTAGCAGTAGCCATAGAGATATAGTTGTTTTTAAATGTAAATTGGCTTTGAAATGCTATCCCTTGTTGAGGAATAAGTTTCTCAGTCGTTTTATGTATTATAACATTCTTGCAAGCTAGGGAAGTATTTTTAGATCAATATACAGATGTCAGGGAAAATATTCTTTGGCTGGAAAGTTATAACATAAAGTAGAGGAACGAATCATAACTAATATTTAACAATCCATGATCTTAATGGGTTATGAAGGGCCAAGAAACAACAAAGATGAAGGAGTGTAGATCCTACAATTGTTCTGTATCCACTCTTGTTATGTCAAACAAATTTATTTTGGGTGATTTTAATTTATTATGATTGACTCATCATCGGTCCATTTGGTAGAATGTGATGAGGGAGGATATACACAATTCAGTAAAGATCATGTTCTTTTGTTATGCAATGCACATTAAAGGTTCAGTTTTAGTTGTCTTAAGTTTATTCTTCAACTTTGTATCAAAGTATGGATCTTCAAGTACCAATTTCACAGATCTTAATGTGGGTGTACTTGAGTGGAGATTCGGGCTATTTATCCATTAGAATAGTAAGTTATATTAAAATATTTTGTTGTTTCAACTCAAAATTTAGAATTTAAATGTTATTATGAAAGACTCCCTGAAATCAATTGTTTTTGGAAAAGTGTCAAAGTTATATTTAGCTAAGATTTCATAATTCCCAAAAAAAAAAAAATTAGGTACAAATTACCAAGCCAACCAAACTTATGCTTAAATTGAACTGTTCACAAAGTGATCCTTACTTATTGAGGAACAAGAAACTTTGTACTCTATAAATTTAACCAAAAGGAAGATTGGCATTATTTTCTGTGCATAAAATTCAGGTTGATTGTGATCTATTATAATCCTAGTAATTTAAGTTAATGGAATGATGTCTTTGAGAATCATCCCTTGTTGCCACTGTGAAAAAACTGGAAGGAGTAAGCTATATCACAACAATTGTTAATAAACATATTTACTAAGTTGGTACTAGTGGACTATGATAATTTTGAAATTCTTGGCTGCATAAACAAACTACTTGATTTGTGTGTGAATAGGAGATGGGAAAATAATATTGAAAACCATCAAAATTTTCCATCATTGATGTGACCCAAATGTTACTCCCTGCCTAGGAGATAAAATAATCTAGTCTTATGACTCATGAAAAGAAATGAAGATAAAACTATCATATTAATATGTTTCTCTAAATAATACATTGAGTTGCAAATTAAATCTGAAAGAATAGGGTACACGAATACCTGTAAGAAGACCTTGACATGGATTGGTATCATATTAAACATCTTCTTTTGTTTTAAACATATTTATTCAACATTTAAATTTCTTCAATGAAAACTCTCTTACAAAAAATTTGAAACATGCAGATGGTAGAGAATGTAATATAGTTAATCATGATTGATTAAGTTAAAGGTCACCTACAATGTTTTTCATTGGTGATTTCTTAAAGTATCAATAAACTCAGTTCCGTAATTTAGTAATAGCTACACACACATGAGGGAGTGCACATAGTGTATAATAAATTTGATATTTCTTTAATAACCTTTGAAAGAGTGTTGTGAAAAGAAAATATGCTCATTTTTTTATGGGAAACCAAAATAGATTGGTTATGGGATAAATTTTTGCACCTTAACCTGCTCTCCATAATGGAGTAGTTACAATGATACTAATGGCACCATGGACTGTAATACCATAAATTAAAAAAAAAAATCCTTATGAGGAACTTGGTACAGGATATAATGATTAGCATACCCAAATACATTTAAGATAACAATAATTAAATAGAGGATGAAAAACAACATATGTATGAATTTCCTCCAAACCGAGTGCACCGACAAATTTTGAAGACTTATTAGCAAATATTTAAACTCATACAACTAGTAACATAAAACAAACAAACATGAATAATTGAATAAGGTAATCATAGTTATTTGTTATTGCTGGTAAAAAACAGAAACACTACCTAACATCATAAGTTCATGATGTTATAATGAAAAAAAAAACTTAAAAAGAAGTTTGGG
The DNA here is from genome assembly GCA_034641835.2 of Pinus albicaulis. Classification (NCBI taxonomy): domain Eukaryota; kingdom Viridiplantae; phylum Streptophyta; class Pinopsida; order Pinales; family Pinaceae; genus Pinus; species Pinus albicaulis. Next base: position 1,006,160,447 of record CM076577.1, on the reverse strand, counting down.
ATTCAAACCTTCCTGATAAAGAATTATTGTAATGATTTTCTTTAAAACGTATACATGGAATATAATGTAAAGAATTTATAACCAAGAAAATTGGTTGATAAGAAAATGGGAAGCCCTGTATCAAAGGTGCACTCAACACAAGGTGGGAAAATATTCAACGTGATTAAACACATGTTTGAAACATCTACTAAATAGGTGGTATATATGCGATACAAAATAGAATATCACCGAAATTTTTTGTTAATGAATAAAGTAATCACCAAAGTAAGAAAGTATGTAGACCACTTACAAACTATCAAGTTGAGAATAGTTGTAATATTGGTATTTTAAGAGTTCAAGAAACTAGAAGAAAAACACAAGGGCATTGAGAGAGGGTGTTGAAATGATGAATAAACCATTAACTGAACATAGAAATGAGTAGGTAAAATAGACAAAAGTTGGAATCAGGACTAAAAACATGATGTTCCTTAGACAAAATTGAATAAACCATGGAAAGGGTGAAGAAAACCTTGGTTGGGTATCAATTTTAAATATAAAAAATTTGTAGCATTAGAGATAAGTATCATTAGAGGAATTTTGAGGTCTAAAATGGGCCCACTAAGGAAAGTATAAAATAATAGTGGAAAGTATAAAATAAGATTAGATTACATCATCAAATTTTATAGGGAAAAAAGAACAAACTATTTTTTCAACTTGTATTTTCAAATTAGCTCTGTATGGGTTGGCTTACATTTCGAGTGGGAACACTTGATGGATGAAGAATTTGATTCCTCATCCAAGGATTACCCATGTTTCATATTTTTGATCGACCCTACTACATGAAAAATGAGAAATACACGAAAAATTTGATTGCAACCACGTTTTTTCATGTATTTATAATTTTTCGCGTAGTGGAGCTCATCGAAAGTATGCAACATGGGTATGCCTTGGATGAGGAATTAAATTTTTCATTGAAAAATTAATCCCACTCGAAATTTGAGTAAAAATTTAGGGAGATAAGTTAAAAATACAAGTTGAAAAACTAGTTTTATTATTTTATTATTTTTAAATCTTTTTATTTTTTTTACTCCAAAAATGGTGAATCATCCCCCATGGTTTACATCATCATCTTGAATCCTTTTGGTTCTTATAAAGTTTATTTTGGTTGTACATTTTTCTTAGGAGGGATATTTTAGACCTCAAAATTTCTCTAATGTGTGTTTTGTCAGAAAATTCATAAATGAAGTATCTATTAAACTAAAAATGAATATAATTTGGTGGATTGAAATGAGGCCACCAAGCGAATTATAAATCCTAATAAGAATTACTGGAGTCACATAATAAACCCTAAAACGAAAATTGATAAATGATGCAAGCCAAACTATATAACTTAAGGGAGTGAGTTAAAAGACAACAATGGATAAGATGAATAAAAATAAAAGGAGTGTTATCAGTTTGGGAAATTTCCCTTGTCGTTTAAACCATGAAACTTAAGTGTATCAAAATACTCTTTAATTATTTATGTTGGTGTTGCAAATTCCTCATTTATTTCCTCGTACTTTTCTCAGTTTATGGAAGGATATGGACATAAGTGGCAGAACCATAAGGATGGGTTTGACTAGGTCCACTTTAAAACCAAACTGAAATATATATATATATATAATGGAAGTGGTTGAAATAGTAGGTTGTCTTGCATTTAAGTATGCATGATAGATGCATATTTGATACAAAAGTATCAAAGTAACAACAAAATATGAATTGATGCAAGTATTCCAGTAATTATTATTTTCTCTTTAAACACAATATGAAAGGAAAAATAGCAATTTCATATTTTGAATGTTGCATGTAATAACGACCATGCCACTTGTTATAAATTTGAATAAATGTACAAAAATGATCTAAGGTATTGTTATGATGCGATATCAAGGTTACTGACCTTGTTGGATGCATGTATATAGTTTTTTGGGTGCAAGTGAAATGCAAGAAATTCGCTAGAACCAAAGCATGAAATAAATGAAAGAGTATGTGGGCTTCAAAGTTATGTCACCACACAAAATGAAGTCAAATAGAAACACTTGGTACTGAAGTGAAGGTTGTAGGAATGAAAGACAAGAGGCGTCTCCTTTTTGTCTTTAGAAAAGATGGAAATTTTTTGATAGTACGTAGGATTCAACAAAATATTGAAACCGCACAAGACCGACAAAAAAGCTATGTGGACAAAAAGAGAACACACAAGAAAATAAATATTAGGGATCATATTTAATTGAGGGGAAAACCAAGTAAAAGTACCTTAGGAACGAGAACTTGTCCAAAGTTAACACCACAATTTTGTGGGCCATTCAAAATTTTGGACAGAATTAGACCCGTAGCTTATTAATTAGCGTTATCCAGTCATATTAAAGTTCATAATTCTTTTCATGTATCGCTACTTAAAGAAATATGTACATAATTCTTTTCATGTATCGCTACTTAAGAAATATGTACATGCTAACTCTCACATAATTGATTGGAAAATTTTATAAGTGAAACTCAAAGAATATTTTCTGGCATAACCTCTCTATATCCTAGACCAGAAAGAGATCTAACTCTGGAATTAAGCCGTCATTTGGGTTGAATTGTAATTGAATCATTTTTACTCTAAAGAGGATACATGGGAGTGGGAAGAGGACATGTAGAAGAATTTCTCAACACTTTTCACAAGGGAAGTAACCGGGGAATAAACACTGAGGACTGTGTGAATTAAAAAGGGGGGAATAATGTAATATCCCTCCCTTGCGGCAATGTTGTCTCTTTGTTCAGATTAAATCATGTTAGTAGGAATGGAGGTAGAGCCATGAAGTACTTTGAAATTTTTATGTAAATAAATAAATAATTTTATTAATAAATAAATAAAGAGAATTGAAGTACTTGGGAATGAAACACTTGAATATGTGATTCCTTCCAAAGAAAGAAAAATGGAAATCTTATTGGTAAATGAGATTAGGATAATTATTTCATGATAAGGATTCTAGATAATATTATAGACAAGTTTTAACGGGTTGGAGATAAAATTCATTAAATCACCTAGCTCGGGAAAGATGCTAACTTTAGATAAGCATAAAGCATCATGGGATAGAAAGACAGGCTTTTGATGAAAAGCCTAGGCAAGTGGATAAAAAATACCATGAAAGAGGGAGGTGGCTGAAGGAAATTCATCATGAAAGAAAGGTATTGAATACCTATTGAAGGGATCAATAGAGGTTTTTGATACCCTGGCAAGAATTTCTGAACTTGGGGGTGAACTAGAGAAATATAATTCTAGGTTGGGTGAAAAAAGGTGTGAAATTCCCAGGTATCCCTACTCATGAAAATAATTTTATTAGTTATTGTTTTATATTCTAATCGTAAGAAGTCTTATGTGGATACTATATTATAGAATTATTAGCAGTATAAATTTAGTTCTGCATAATTTGACTTATCCTAGAGGTTCAAATATTTGGTGATCTAAAAGGTGAATATGTGTAACAAGAAGTGAATTAGCATGGAGACTGATTTAAATGCCATCGTGAAAAGCATGTACCTTAATATATTAAAATTTAGTTATATGAAGTAAAACCTTGCTACTATAATGCATGTATCTATAATCAATGGGTTTCATTGTAAATCATAGGAAAGAGACTGTTGTCTAATTGTTTTATTATGTATGCTAGTGCAGAAGAAGGGACGAATTAAAAACATATTTGGCGCACTCAGCATATTATTTTAACATCTATAGAACTTAATTTCTTTTAATTTATATATGATATGATTAATATATTACCATTATATGTTTGAGAAGTAGTTATTTGATACCTAATCATGTAAAAAGAAAAAAAACATGGGAGATAAGGAAACTGAAAAAAATTAACCATAAAATAATTAATGGAATTTTGTAGTATAAAGTCTGGAGACATGTTGGTAGTAGAGCGACATAAAATTAAAATATCATCCACATCTATTTTCTATAATGCTTAAGCAATGGTAATCAATTTTTGGGTTAGAAATGAAACACAGTGAACCTCATACACCAATAGTTACGTTTATTTTTTATTAATTACTAGTTACTTCTCAGATTAAGTTGTCAACCGCGTTCCAACATGACTCCCAAAAACTTGTTCAAACATAGAAAAATAACACTGGCAGAGATTTTCAAAAGGAGGCCAATCAATGATTAATATCTAAGAATAGTAACATATTAAAACATTTCATTCTTTTTTATATATCGAGAATGATTATTTCACCGCTTTTATATAAATGGTACTACTAGAAGTATCGAAATATTAATAAATTTATGAAGGAAATAAATAAGGCATAAGGGAATTGCATGGATACAAATAATAAATTTAAAACATATATCTATGTTGCTACAAATATTAAATAACAAATCACTAAATAAAATAATAGGATTATTGAGAAACTAAAGTTGGAGTGGTAGCTTTAACAATTATAGATGGCAGTGCTATAGACACAAAAGTACTAATTTAAACTACCTAACACAGAAAATAGAATTAAACTATTTAATTATATAAATATGCAGGTAAATCTTCAGAGGATAGAATTACATTTCAAATTCACCTGGAACACCTGGAACAAGCTATAATAAGAACATAGTTCATTAACACAAATCCTATTTTACTAATACTAAAGGAACAAATTGTTCCTATCCTTGATTACATAAGATTCATGTCATGGGAACTGTTGTGGATCATTTGAAATCATATCCTTTTATTTTTCAAATGTTATGAGGGACGCTTTGGTCAAGCCTAAAAACACACATAAGAAGACATGTTAACTATGATGGATTAGTAAATACTGGCTAAAGTGTGGTAGAATGCCAACACCTTGATAACTCAGTAAATTCTCATATGAATACTTCTTTAAAAGGTAAAATAAAATAACTCACATCCTTACCTGGTCATGGTCGCCAACTCCAGATATTCTAGATCACTTGGAACTTTTATTTTCTTCATCAATTAACACAAAAAATAACTTCAACGATATCAGGATGTGATAGTATCTCCACGCTTGCTATAAATTAAGTGATGTGGGAAACAAGAATCAAGACACAAGAAAACCCCATAACAACAAGAAGGGTATCAGTATGTTATGAGCTTGTCGGCGTAGCCAGAAACAAAATAGGAAAATGGTTAACCTAGGTCAATAAACTGGAACATAGGTGTAAAATATGTCGTGCCAATAGAAATTACCTCATGAAAATAGGTCGAAGGGAATCTCAATAATGGAGGAGTTCCAGTGGATGGTGAGTTGCACTCAACACCAGCCGTCATACTCAAGGCGTATGTGGCGAAACCAAAAGAGGAAACCCAAATGGAAAACTTACCATGTGAAAGCGAGTGTTATGGTTGGACGAACCTCTAGGGGACATCAAATTTAGATCATACATTAGGGCCATCCATTTGGATGGGACTAACAAGACCATGAGATTGTCACATGGCCTAGTTAATGTCACAAAAAACCATTGATTCATGACCCTCAAGAGACTTCAATGACCATTAAACGAGTTCCTCGAGATTTCAAATGCCTAAACATGTGTGCCGACAAAATAATTTGTGATGTAATAATGTTAATATACCATGATCGACTCATATTCACTGCCAAATACCTTGGAATGGCTATGGTGGTCGCGTTGATCATGTCTCCATAATAAAATTTATGTGAAATATTGTTAATTATAGTGGAATACGAAACATTTAAGTAGTAGGAATAGGGTAATATTCAGTTAAAGGCGCATTGAAATTATATTACCAAAAGAATAATACCACTAAAGTATAGGATCCAAATAATTATTAGGAAAGAAGGATGACAACATGTACATGTCTTTCACACTTTTAAAATAAATTATATAATAATGTTACCTTTGATGAAGTGCAGGTGACAGTAAGGTATATGTACAACAAGAAAATTTAAAAAAAAACTACATTTTGCACATATATAAGGTATATGAATGAAATATACAGTTTACAATGATATACATGGGTGTCCAGATTATGATGAGGGTGTAATATTCCCTTATAAATTTCTATATCGATGCCTCATTTATAACAAAGAGTTATGGAGAATACATAAAGATAGGAAAAGATCAACTTCAATTCAAAACTAATCATATAGTTCTATGTTTAAAACAAAAACAAAAATTGTTGATAAGAAGGTATGTGACAAATCCTCTGATTAATTGAGCGGCTAGTTTCACCAATGTACAAAGTCTTAAAGGAGCAAGGGATGATATAAAAATATTTCCCATGTTTAGGGTTCACAAGGTACTTCATTGACCTTAGGGAGATTTATATAGTGTTTATGGGCCTAAATTTAGAAGGAACCTTATGCTTCTTTAGGATCTTAGCAATCTTGTTTGTTCTTCCTTGGATAAACAGAAGATGCACCCCTGAAAACTTATCTTTAAGAGCTTTTTGAATCCTAGGAATTTTTTCGGTCTTAAGGAAGGCTCTAAGACATTGGCACTTACTATAACCATTTTTATTAAAAGCACTAAGGAGATGGGTTTTTTCATCATTGAAGTGGTTTTCATCAGAAAATTGTAACGCCCAAGTGGCTAAGGTGTTAAGAACACTTATATTTTGAGCGGGGAAATGATGCAAATTCACATGAAGATATTTCGGTGAGTTTTCTTCTGAAAAACCTGGTGGGAGAAGGAACCATCATCTCTCTTTGAAATAAGAACACCGAGGAAAATATATTGAACTAGATTGATTGTTAAGATGCTAGAAAAAGAGCTCTAGCTTTTCCCGACCATGAGACCAGATGATGCAAGTTTCATCCACAAACCTTTTCCAAAGCTTAGGTTGGAATAGAGCCGAGGACAAGGCCTTAGATTCAAAGTCCTCCATAAACATATTAGCCACTAGAGAAAGGGGGGAACCCATGGCAATGCCACAAGTTTGTTCCTAAAATTCACCTTCAAAACTGAAGAAAGTAGAAGTAAGACAATTTTCAACCAAATAAGTTGTATCTGGGTCTGTAATGCACTTGATGACTTCAATGGCCTCGTTAATGGGGATATTAGTGTAGAAGGAGACCACATCGAAACTCACCAAATTATCACCAGGATCCAGCCATATACGCTTTAACATGCTAACAAACGAAGATGAATCTTTGAAAAGGGATTCAGTATCGCCAACAAGAGGTTTTAGATTATTGGCTCAAAACTTAGCAAGAAGATAGTTTGACCCTCCAATAGTGTTGAGTTGACATGGATATGAAATATTTTATTTATGGTCAAGAGTGAGTCTGAAATATTTTTACCATATCTCCTTTATGATGGATTGTAATATCAAGAATACACTAAGTGAGCACACAAAGAGTGAGATTATTTGTGTTTTATAATGGTTTATTAAAAACTATTAAAATATATATGTTCATTTTTTTTTTTTTAATTATTGTTTTTTAGTTAGAGAATATTTTATTTTTATTTGAAAAAACACACCTCTCCATTTATAGTTGCGCAATTTTTTTTTTACATATTTCTATAATAGTAGAATGCATAATGTGCCTCTTATCCTAATAAAGAGAAATAGATGCTCAAAAAATCTAAAAGCTTTCACAATTATAACTAATCGTGAATACACAACAAATAGTGAGCACAAAAACCTCTAAATAATGTAAATAATTAAAAATTCAAAAGAACATTATTGGGTATCAATCTCTGAAAAATAGTGGTAAAGGATCATAATGAAATACCAACATAATTCAAATCATCCAAATCAAGTGCAACAAGAGTGACAAATACTTTCGAAAAAGAAAAATGGCATACACATTTAGTTTAAGAACAAATGGACTTACAAACAATTTTAGGAAATTTAAGATAGCAATGAAGCTAGGTTCGTGACCATGCTATGGATGATTTAAAAAAACGAAATACCATCATAATTTAAGTCACTAAAATCAAACGGAGGATAATACCATCGTAATTTAATACTTTGATGAAATAAAAGTAATACAAATATCTTAGTTATTTCAACATAGACCAAACACCTTCACTTGAACACAATGTGGAGATTTGATGATGATAATGCCGCCATGATTTAAGTGGTGCATTCAGTTGAATGCAATGTATAGAGTCTCTAATGATAATGCACCCATGGTTTAAGTGGTGCTCGAAATAGTTTGAGAAAATATATCAAATAATGTCACTTTAATTTTCCTAGGTTGCCTATAACTGATCTTCCATTTCATTAATACAAAATAATGTGGTACAATAACATTGCTATGGAATAAGAATATAACATTATATACAACATTAAATTTAATATTTACTCATTTTCCATTTAAATCTAATATCAATAAATACAAAATTTAATATTTACACATTTCCATTCAAATCTAATATCAATCAATAAAATATGGTTGAGAAATTATTTGATTCTCGTTTTTTCCTTTTGATTATTAATATTAAAATTAAACTAAAATACTCGCTTTTCCACCATAACCACCACTTAAAAAACTAAAAGACAAATTGCAACTTGAACAAAGTTACCCTTCGATTTGCAACATAAAAACAGATACCCCTTGAATTGTTAGTCAATACTGGGATAAGCCATTTGAACTAAATGCATTTATATGGAACTTATAGGTTCTTCACTTTCGTGACTCGTGAGGTGATGTGGTTGTGGGAGCATCGACGAGTAATTTTCATCTTCTCTGTGTCTTTTCCCTGCGATATTTTTATATAAGAAGATGATAAAATGACCTTGTTTGTGTGTGAGATTGTTTCCTCTTATAAATATTTTAATGAGTTTCTGTTCGTACGAGATAGACATTTAGAGGGGAAATATGCACCCTTGTTTGATTAAGTAATTTCACTGTTCTTGGAGGGAAATATGCATTGTTGTTGTCAATCAAAGAAAATCCAAAAATGTGCACTACTGTTTTATTAGTTTGTTTCATTGTTTTTTCTATCTTTCCGTTATTAAGATTGACATTATTTTATATTGTTGTCCTTGTGATAAATTCAGCATTTGATCTATTGGAAAGGGAAGTGGTAGCAATAATTAGGCCAGAAACCTCTGAGGTTGAAAAATTCATATTACAGCTAGGAGTTGCAACCCAAATCTCAATTGTTTTCTTCTTTGTTATCAGTCCCTTGCTACCGAACCACAAATTTCCCTATTCACATGGCACATAGTGATGTCTTAAAAATGTACGCCATCGTAGCCTTGGTTCAAGATTATGGCTAGAAAATAAATACAACGGTTCACACAGATAATGAGTCTGGTACCGTTGTGTTGTGCTATTGAACAACCCAATTATTTTAGCTTAGTTACCTTAGAAAATAATGGGGACCCTTTTTAATTTTTTAGAGTAAAACAAATAAGACTCTTAGAGTGATTCATTTACATAGAAATAGGAATAAAAGGGGGGTAAAAACCTTGAATTTTGTCCTTAAAAGCACTAAAGTGTAGAAAGATTTCAATATGCAATGTAACACATGGCTCCTAAAAACTACTCAAAACATATTGTTGTGTGATATATAACAAAGTGATTCTATAAAGGGAAAATGAATTTTTTCAAACAATTTCTATAAGAAAAATCTTACGGGACCCACTTCCCCCAGGTAGGTTATCGCAAATCACAAATCACATTTTCCAAGTTCTACCCCAACGGTCTTAATGTTACCCTCCACATTTTCTCGATGCGATATATTCTATTGCATCACATTTTCACAAACATAACCATTCTCGCCCATCAACCATATTCGTCGATGTGATATACTCTATCACATCGCACTTTCGCAACGCGGCCACTCTTTCCCTTCATCTATTTTCGCCGATATTGCGATTGCAATTTCACAATCGGCAAAGCCAAGCCGATCGACATTTTATAAAGAGTCGCACACAAGCAACACTGCAATGCAATATATCTGGTTTTAATGCTGGAATGATTCATGGGCACATCAACCTATGCTGACCATTAATACCATAAATTAATGGTTTTATAGCCCATGCTTCCAAAATGATTTGACTGTAAGAAGCATTGAATTCATGTATTAGCAACGTGCCAATTTTCTTTCGTTTACTTGTTCCCATTATTACGACACTTGTGCATTTTTTAAATCAAAGTTGCCTCTTTCTAATTATCATTTCTCATTGTTCACAAGTGAGCCCAAATAGACAAAATTATGTGGAGATGTCGAAAGCTCTCAAGAAAGCTAGGAAACCAATGGCCCCTGTGAATCTTGCACCTGCTATAAGCGAAAGAATAGATATGCTTCCTTTGTTTATAGAAATGAGTTGGGACTGCAAAGTGGATCTTCCTCCTGGGAAGCCATGTATGAGTTGTTTTAGGATGAGAAACCCAACAAGGTTCAAAGGAAAGTTACTAATGATGCTTCTAATTCCTCAGAAGCTATTACCAAAGAAGTGGCCAATTATTTTCTGCATAGAATTGTTGCACACCATAAAATCTTACCATACACAGATATGGTAAGATGGATAATTGATAACCTTAACATTGGGGACAGGACTTTCTTAACCAGTAGAGGATGTTGATAGGTTCCTTTATAGCCGAAGACTTGAAGCTAATGTACCTCATTCCAGACCCAGAAAAGGTTTACGACAAGGAATTTTTGGTCCAATTCTCCAGCAAAAACGATCTGAAGTCAAATCCAATCAAGAAATGGAGAAGAAACCTTAATAAACACAAGAATGATGACAAGGGTATGTATTCTACTAACTCCCTTGCTAGTACCTATTGTTATGTTGCTGCAATGATGTTTAGGCTCTTTGGTTAGCTTGAAACTACCAAATTTACAGTAGAATGGGTTCCCCTAATGGAATCAGTTGCTGACTCTTATATTATGAATTAGGGAAACATTCTGTCCAACAATATTTCTACTTAAATTTTGGAATATAAGAAAAATCATTCTATTTCCTCCAAAATTTCCCCCCCGTTTTATATGAGTCTTTATATCATGACGATGTATGTTTCACTTCAAATTTTCGAGCCATGGGCTGGAAATGGACTATTCAGGACCCTCTCCCCATTCATGTATATCATAGCATGTTATGGGAGTCAAAATTTGAGGACCATTTTTATAAAATCTGCGATGGAGTTATCCTCCCTTTGTTTCAAGCCGTCTTTAATGAGAAAGTTCCCAGATTGTCAAAAGAAGCTCAAGCTGATATTTCCTCCATTAGAAAATGGTTTGGAGAAGAAATATTTACTTATGTACGAGTATTTTGGAGTCTAGTTCAGCTGCATTTTTTACCCTTGTATGTTCCTGATAAGCTTCTCGCAAGAGAAGTATCTTATCAAACTGTTGGCAATGGATTAACCAGGTTCCTTAAGGAAGCTAAGAAAGCATCATGGACCTCCTTTCCAATTAAATTTTGGTGTTTAAAACTTGGACAATTACAAGCATGCAGTTTTAGAGATCAACCAAATTGAATGTTTGACATTGTTTACAATTTCAAACAGACAATACAACCTGATTAAAGATGATAATGATTTTACCACCCAAGTTAAAAGCATACAATTTTTACATGAAGATGACGAGTTTGATGACATATTTGAGTCAATCGATAATTAATTTGCAATTTATAAATTGGTAGCCCTATGCCTCCATCCACATCAATATCCAAAGTTTAAGAAGTACATGAACAAGAGATTAGAAGTAATTTCATTGAAAATTATGGAAGTCTCTTAACCCTTCACACAAAAGGAAAATAAAAAAGAACCGACACCTAAGGATACTGAATTCCTTTGTAAAACTGAACAAGATAAATCTGTCGAAGTTCAAATCATGGAATTAGATTTCCCAAGTAATTTGAATGATTTCTGGAAGGAGTTTAACCAAAAACTCCAAGGAGACCAAGAAGTGATAATTATTGGTCATAAAAAAATTGTGAAACGCCTCAAACTAAAATTCAGGACCCATTCACTACTAGGCCCTTTGACAAATTAGTAAGCACAGAGAAAGTGGAATTCATCTCGGCCTTCCCCGCTACAGAAATTGTACTCAAAATTGAGGAAATCCCTCCTCTAGATATATTCTATAGTCCTAAACATAAAGAAGTTATGAGCAGGAAAAAAGAAAAAAAGGAGAATAGAGCAATATCAACTCCTTGTCCCGGAGATGTCTCAATGAAATTTGTCTCGAAAGATTCACAGGAAGATCCTTCATAGGATCTAACGCGTCTGTCCCAGTTCGTAGGAGCTTATGCATCTGCAACTATATATAAAGCTTCTGATGTTCAACAATTGATGAAAGAAAATTTTGAAAGAATCATCCAATTAGAACATGAGCTACAAAAAGAGAATAAAAACATCAACCAATAGCTATAGGTACAAGTAACACAACTCCAAGAGAGCATGGATCAGTTGAATATTCAGCACCAAAATGAAATCAGTTCAAAGGACACTCAAATTAATTAATTACAGTTTTTTGTAGAGCAATTGAAAGATAATCCAAAGATAGATGAATTTAGAAAAGAGTCAAAACCAAATACTCCACTGCACAAAAATTATCAAATATCCTTGAATTGTGTGAGCAAATAAATTCACTAATGAATCTAATATTGGACCGTATACTCTGAATTCCTTTATGAGATTGACATGGAAAATTTTAAGGGCGAATTTTAGCCCAAAGGCGAAATTTAAGGGGTTTTATAGTTTGAGATGAATTTTTTATATTGCACCCATTTTTTCTATAGTTAGCAACTTAGCCCAAAATTTATTTAAAAGATAAATAATTATTATATTTTAGCCTTCGAAATTAAAGCGGATAAAAATTGAAAAGGTGGGATTCGCCCTAGATTTACATTGCAAAGGCCCGATTCGCCTGGTTTGGATTGGAATCATTGAATTTGGGGCGAGCCCGCCTCGATTTATCAAGTTTAGAAGTACGTATTTGGTTGCAATCGCTAGATTTATCATTCTCTCATTATTTTCTAGTAAGGTACAACACTGATCTTTTTCTCTGGCTATTTTCTTTGCAAGAGACAATGTTGATCCTTTTGTATGTTTGCTTCCCTACGATCATCTGATAAGCATGAGTTTTTAGGTAAGAGGGAAGAGGAAAAGAGCACCTTTAATCACTGGTTAACTGGATCACCTTGCCTTCCTGCACTAAGAATATTTCTTATAGCAATCGACCCTCGTACCATGCCCTCCTTGGGTCTTTATTTACTATACAAAGGAGCGTAAGGAAGGTCTACTGCACTTAACCGCTGGTGTCTCCTTACCCTAGGAAGGGTGCTTTTTAAAACCCATTTTAAGGAGTTTGACATAAAATTTCACTCCTTAATACTTTGGTCTTTAGACAAAGGAGAGCCGAGGAGACCATATCAGAGTAGAGTAGCACCAAGGAGAACATCAAGATTTTTCAGCAATCAATTTTCAGATTTTTCAGCTTAATTCATGCGGTGGAAGACCACATGTTGGATTGTGGAAGAGCACATGTTATTTTCATGCCGAGGTGAGATAATGTGGACTCTTGGTCTAAATATTTGAGCAATAGACTTTGAAGTCATCTCTTTTTCTCTTTGTAACCCATAATTGTTGAGATGTAGGTGTGTAAGTTGTGGGTGTGTAAATTCTACATCCTGGGTGTGTGAAGTCTATAGTGCAGCTGTGTCCTTTGTCGAATGCGCTCCTGTTTGAGGCAAGGTAGATTGGTTACTACTACTGGCAAGGTATTTACCACTAAACCAAGCATTAAAACAAGGCCAATGTGGATGAATTTCACTAATGGAAATGACCTTAAGCATCCCCATAAATACACCAACAATTTGATGGCAAGTATCGAAGTAAAAATACTTAGTTATCCCTTGATTTATAGTGACAATGGTAAAATAAGAAATAAAACAAAGGAAATGTGGATGAATGTCAGCAATGGCAATGGTCTTAAGCATCCCCATAAATACACCAACAATTTGAGGGCAAGTATCAACTTGGATTCTAGGTATTGATTTGTTGACTTCAATGAAAGGTTTGCAAAATAAAAGGAACACCAATGTCTACAGGTTTCACAAAATCTGGGCTTAAAGTCACTGCCATTGTCAAGAATCTCGGTAAGTACTTCGAGCATTAATCTTTTGTAGTTTTGCTTGACTGCAGAAACCTTGTTGGCAACAACTTGTATAATCATATTTTTGGTACGGATTGCCAATTTTGTATATACGTTCATTTGTTATGAATCACTATTGGGTCTGCTTCATAGGTTTTATTTCCAAGGTTTTCATACAATGGTCAAAGATATAAGGTGTATTATAATTATGATTGAGATATTCTATGATCCACAAGATGGAAAAGTGCTTATAGAGAGTGTGACTATCAAGCAATTTCAACTTAAATCGACAAGGAAAAAAAATGGATTTGTAACCCAGGAATATGTCCTCTTTAAATCCACTATTGAGATTATCTTTCATATAGTAAAGATGAAGTTAAAAAACTATAAATAGAAGTTGCTTCCATGCTTGTTAAATGAAAAACAATTATGAGCAAGATGTACTAATTTTTGAGCTAATTTTACATAACAATGGGTGTTAGATATTGCACTGGCCAATAATAGAAATTTTACATGCAATATTGCCAGAGTATGATTGGTAGAAATCATTGGCACTCTCATCATATTTAAATTTCTCACTCGGGTTGCATAACAGAATATGCTTGTTTTATAATTTTAGTTCTTTTAGGATTAAGAATTTATTTTTTGATACCCTTTGGATTTGATATATCATAGATAAAAGAGAATGGATTTTTATTTTTTACTATCCTTCTGAACTTAACTATACTGAAAAAGGATATAAAATATTCACTGATTTGTTCTTACGAACATGCCTTATTAGAGGTTCTTAATGAATTTCTCAGTAGTATTGTATAACTAATAAGGTAGTAAATGTATGGAATTTTATTTCAAGACTCAATTTGATTGGGAGAAATTATACAGAGTCTAGATCCTATTTCTTAGGACATTTGATGCAAGAAAAATGTACCTTAGATTTTTATTCGGGCAAATTTTGCAGCCTAGACTCTTTTCCTTAAGACCATTTTCAATTTGGTATCATTCCTTTGCAGATTTATGGATTTATGGGATTTAGCTTCAAGAAAAGACATAAATCTGTACTTAGAAGTTAGCACTCTATTCTTCGGAGGTAATTACCTCATTCAGTCTCTTAGGGCATGCTCAGTGTTGACTGTTAAAGGTCTCTCGCTTACTCCAGTTAGTGGCTAGCTCTCTAGATCATCTTCCCCATTCACGCATTAGCTAGATGTGCCATGCCATCTCCTGTCATTCAATTAGGTCCTCAACTAAGATATTAAAGAGGACTTCAAGGATAACTTTGATAATATAAAGAAAAATATAAAAGCTTTGCATTGGAGGTCTAGGCCCAACAATA
This sequence comes from Pinus albicaulis, assembly GCA_034641835.2. NCBI lineage: Eukaryota > Viridiplantae > Streptophyta > Pinopsida > Pinales > Pinaceae > Pinus > Pinus albicaulis. Next base: position 1,006,145,076 of record CM076577.1, on the reverse strand, counting down.
TGAGATTGGAAATTTTGCAGATATTGCAAAGGTTAAGCTAGAAATGGAGGCGTTGTAGACTGCTTAGTGTAGCCCTGACTATAGTCACTACATGCAGCCATCCCTGCAGATACCTCCTCCATTGGTGATTCATTATCTGCTTATTAAGCATTGACTGTAATTCATTTCAGCAGTTTCTTAAGATAAATTTTGAGTAACTGAAAATAAACATTTAAACTTGAGTAAATGTGGAAGCAGAAGTTCGAGGTGAGTGCAAGTCTATAGTGCGGGTGTGTCCTTCATCAAATGCGCTCCTTTTTGAGGCAAGGTAGACTAGTTACTACTACTGGCAAGGTATTTCCCACTAAACCAAGCAATAAAACAAGGCCAATGTGGATGATTGTCACTAATGAAAATGGCCTTAAGCACCCCCACAAATACACTAACAATTTGATGGCAAGTATCAAAGTAAAAATACTTAGTTATCCCTTGATTTATAGTGACAACACTAATCCAAGCAATAAAACAAGGCAATTTGGATGAATGTTTCCAATTGCAATGGTCTTAAGAATCCCCACAAATACACCAAAAATTTGAGGACAAGTATCAACTTGCATTCTAGGTATTGATTTTTTGACTTCAATGAAATGTTTGAAAAATACAAGGAATAACAATGTTTGCAAGTTTAACAACAACTAGGCTTAAAGCCACTACCAGTGTCAAGCATCTTAGTAAGTACTCTAAGCATTACTCTTTCATATGTTTTCTTGACTGTAGAAACCTTGTTGAAAATAACTTGTATAATCATATTTTTGGTACATATTGCCAATTTTGTATATACGTTCGTTTGTTCTGAATCATTGTTGGGTTTGATTCATAACTTTTATTTCCAAGGTTTTCATACAATGGTCAAATTTATAAGGTGCATTATAATTCTGATTGAGATATTATATGATCCACAACATGGAAAAGTGCTTACAAAGAGTGTGAATATCAAGCAAATTCAACTTAAATGGACAAGGAAAAAAATGGATTTGTAACCCAGGAACATGTCCTCTTTACATCCACTATTGAGATTATCTTGCATATAGTAAAGATGAAGTTATACAACTAGAAATACAAGCTGCTTCCATGCTTGTTAATGAAAAAAAATTATGAGCAAGATGTACTAATTTTTGAGCTAATTTTACATAATAATGAATGTTAGATATTGCACTAGAAAATAATAGAAATTTTACATGCAATATTGCCAGATTATGATTGGTAGCAGTCATTGGAACCCTCATCATATTTAAGCTGGTCACTTGGGTTGCATAATAGAATATGCTTGTTTTACACTTTTAGTACTTTTAGGATTAAGAATTTATTTGTTGATACCCTTTGGATTTGATATATCATAGATAAAAGGGAATGGATTTCTATTGCTTACTATCCTTCTTAAATTACCTATACTGAAAAAGGATATAAAATATTCACTGATTTGTTCTTACGAACATGCCTTATTAGAGCTTGTTATTGATTTTTTCATAGTATTGTATAACTAATAAGGTATTAAATGTATGAAATTTTATTTCAAGACTCAAGTTGATTGGGAGAAGTTAGAAAGAGTCCAGATCCTATTTCTTAGGTACATTTGCTGCTGAAAAATGTACCTCAGGTTGTTGTTCGGGCAGAGTTTGCAACCCAACCTCTCTGCCTCAAGACCATCTTCAAATTGGTATCACTCCTTTGCAGATTTAGGGATTTGTGGGATTTAGCTTCAAGGAAAGCATAAATATGTACTAATAACTTAGCACTCTATTCTTCGAAGGTCATTACCTCGTTTAGTCTCTTAGGGCATGCTCAGTGTTGACTCTCAAAAGTTTCTTGGTTACTCCGGTTAGTGGCTAACTCTCTATATCATCTTTCCCATTCACGTATTACCTAGATGTGTCATGCCATCTCCTGTCATTCAATTAGGTCCTCAACTGAGCTATTAAATTGTACTTCCAGGATAAGTTTGATAATATGGAGAAAAATATAAAATCTTTGCATTGGAGGTCCAGGCCCAACAATATGAGATTGGAAATTTTGCATATATTCCAAAAGTTGAGCTGGCAATGGAGGTGTTGTAGAATGCTTAATGTAGCCCTGAATATAGTCATTACCTTCACCCATCACTATAGATACCTCCTCCATTGGTGATTCATTATTTGATTCTTAAGAATTGACTACAATTCATTTCAGCAGTTTCTTAAGATAAATTTTGAGTAACTGAATCATATACATTTAAACTTGAGTAAATTTGGAAGCAAAAGTTTGAGGTGAGTGCAAGTCTATAGTGTGGGTGTGAAATTTGTTGAATGTGCTCCTGTTTTAGGCAAGGTAGACTAGTTACTACTACTGGCAAGGTATTTCTGACTAAACCAAGCAATAAAACAAGGCCAATGTGGATGACTGTCACTAATGGAAATGGCCTTAAGCATCCCCACAAATACACAAAAAATTATATTGCAAGTATCGAAGTAAAAATACTTAGTTGTCCCTTGATTTATAGTGAAAACACTAAACCAAGCAAAAAAACAAAGGAAATATGGATGAATGTCGCCAATGGAAATGGTCTTAAGCATCCCCACAAATACACCAAAAATTTGAGGGCAAGTATCAACTCTGATTCTAGGTATTGATTTGTTGACTTCAATGAAAGGTTTGAAAAATACAAGGAACAACAATGTATGTAGGTTTAACAATAACTGGGATTAAAGCCACTTCCATTGTCAAGCATATTTGTAATTTCTCCGAGAATTACTTTTTCCTATCTTTGCTTAACTGCAGAAGCCTTGTTGGCAACAACTTGTATAATCATATTTTTGGTACAGATTGCCAATTTTTTATATACATTCATTTGTTCTGAATCACTGTTGGGTCTGCTTCATAGCATTTATTTCTAAGGTTTTCATACAATGGTCAAAGATATAAGGTGCATTATAATTCTGATTGAGATATTCTATGATCCACAAGATGGAAAAGTGCTTATAGAGAGTGTCAATATCAAGCAATTTCAACTTAAATGGACAAGGAAAAAAAATGGATTTGTAACCCAGGAACATGTCCTCTTTACATCCACTATTGAGATTATCTTGCATATAGTAAAGATGAAGCTATAAAAATATAAATACAAGTTTCTTCCATGCTTGTTAATGCAAAAAAATTATGAGCAAGATGTACTAATTTTTGAGCTAATTTTACATAATAATGGGTTTTAGATATTGCACTATCCAATAACATAAATTTTACATGCAATATAGCCATATTATGATTGGTAGAAATCATTGGCACACATAATATTTAAATTTGTCACTTGGTTTGCATAATAGAAAATGCTTGTTTTACACTTTTAGTTCAACTTACCTATACTAAAAAAATATATAAAAGATTCACTAATTTGTTCTTACAAACATGCCTTACTAGAGGTTGTTATTGATTTTTTCAGTAATATTGTATAACTTATAAGGTAGTAAATGTATGGAATTTTATTTCAAGACTTAGGTTGATTGAGAGAAGTTAGAAAGAGTCCATATCCTATTTATTAGGTACATTTGATGCAAGAAAAATGTACCTCAAGTCGTTGTTTGGGCAGTGTTTGCAACCCAACCTCTTTGCTTCAAGACCATCTTCAAATTGGTATCATTCCTTTGCAAATTTAGGGATTTGTGGGATTTAGCCTCAAGGAAAGACATAAATATGTACTTAGAAGTTAACACTCTGTTTTTCGGAGGTCATTACCTCATTCAGTCTCTTAGGGCATGCTCAGTGTTGACTCTCAAAGGTCTCTCGGTTACTCTAGTTAGTGGCTAGCTCTCTAGATCATCTTCCTCATTCACGTATTACCTATATGTGCTATGCCATCTCCTGCCATCCAATTAGGTCCTCAACCGAGCTATTAAAGAGGACTTCCACGATAACTTTGATAATATGGAGAAAAAGCTAAAAGCTTTTCATTGGAGGTCCAGGCCCAACAATATGAGATTGGAAATTTTGCATATATTGCAAAGTTTGAGCTGGAAATGGAGGTGTTGTAGAATTCTTAGTGTAGCCCTAAATATAGTCATTACCTGCAACCATCCCTGTAGATACCTCCTCTAGTGGTGATTCATTATCTGCTTACTAAGCATTGACTGCAATTCATTTCAGCAGTTTCTTAAGATAAATTTTGAGTAACTGAACCATAAAAATTTAAACTTGAGTAAATTTGGAAGCAAAAGTTTGAGGTGAGTGCAACTCTACAATGCGGGTGTGTCTTTCATCGAATGTGCTCCTGTTTGAGGCAAGGTAGACTGGTTACTACTATTAGCAAGGTATTTCCCACTAAACCAAGCAATAAAACAAGGCCAATGTGGATGACTGTCACTAATAGAAATGGCCTTAAGCATCCCCACAAATACACCAACAATTTGATTGCAAGTATAGAAGTAAAAATACTTAGTTATCCCTTGATTTATAGTGACAATACTAAACCAAGCAATAAAACAAAGTCAATGTGGATGAATGTCGCCAATGGCAATGATCTTAAGCATCCCCACAAATACACCAACAATTTGAGGGCAAGCATCAACTTGGATTCTAGGTATTGATTTGCTGACTTCAATGAAAGGTTTGCAAAATACAAGGAACAACAATGTCTGTAGGTTTAACAACAACTGGGCTTAAAGCCACTGCCATTATCAAGCATATTAGTAAGTACTCTGAGCATTACGATTTCGTAGCTTTGCTTGACTGTAGAAACCTTGTTGGCAACAACTTGTATAATCATATTTTTGGTACAAATTGCCAATTTTGTATATATGTTCATTTGTTCTGAATCACTGTTGGGTCTGCTTCATATCATTTATTTCCAAGATTCCCATACAATGGTCAAAGATATAAGGTGCATTATAATTCTGATTGAGATATTCTATGATCCACAAGATGGAAAAGTTCTTACAGAGAGTGTCAATATCAATCAATTTCAACTTAAATGGATAAGGCAAAAAAATGGATTTGTAACCTAAGAACATGTCCTCTTTACATCCATTATTGAGATTATCTTGCATATAGTAAATATGAAGTTATACAATTAGAAATACAAGCTGCTTCCATGCTTGTTAATGAATAAAAATTATGAGTAAGATGTACTAATTTTTGAGCTAAGTTTACATAATAATGGGTGTTAGATATTGCACTGTCCAATAATAGAAATTTTACATGCAATATTTACATATTATGATTGTTAGCAATCATTGGCACACTCATCATACTTCAATTTTTCACTTGGGTTACATAATAGAATATTCTTGTTTGACACTTTTAGTTCAACTTACCTATACTTAAAAATGATATAAAAGATTCATTGATTTGTTCTTACGAACATGCCTTATTAGAGGTTTTTATTGAATTTTTTAGTAGTACTGTATAACTAATAAGGTAGTAAATGTATGGAATTTTATTTCAAGACTCAAGTTGATTGGGAGAAGTTAGAAAGAGTCCAGATCCTATTTCTTAGGTACATTTGATGCAATCAAAATGTACCTCAGGTTGTTGTTCGGGCAGAGTTTGTAGCCCAACCTCTTTGCTTCAAGACCATCTTCAAATTGGTATCATTCCTTTGCAGATTTAGGGATTTGTGGGATTTAGCTTCAAGGAAAGAAATAAATTTGTACTTAGAAGTTAGCACTCTATTTTTTGGAGGTCATTACCTCATTCAGTCTCTTAGGGAATGCTCAGTGTTGACTCTCAAAGGTCTCTCGGTTACTCTAGTTAGTGGCTAGCTCTCTAGATCATCTTCCCCATTCACGTATTACCTAGATGTGCCATACCATCTCCCGTCATTCAATTAGGTCCTCAACTGAGCTATTAAACAGCACTTCCAGGATAACTTTGATAATATGGAGAAAAAGCTAAAATCTTTGCATTGGAGGTCCAGGCCCAGCAACATGAGATTGGAAATTTTGCATATATTGCAAAGTTTGAGGTGGCAATGGAGGAGTTGTAGACTCCTTAATGTAGCCATGAATATAGTAACTACCTGCAGCCATCCCTACAGATACCTCCTCCATGGGTGATTCATTATCTGCTTATTAAGTATTGACTGCAATTCATTTCAGTAGTTTCTTAAGATAATTTTTGAGTAACTGAATCATAAACATTTAAACTTGAGTAAATGTGGAAGCAGAAGTTTGAGGTGAGTGCAAGTCTATCTATGATTGGCATATTGACAAGGAACTAGGCAATTGAATTTTAGATATATGAAGCTCCATGGAATGGGACACCATATATTGACACAAAATGGACCTTTATTGGGATATCAAAACTATAGTGGGAAAAATTATGCTGATCAGGGATGAAGCAAAAGAATAAATTCTGCAGTGCAACTAGAATAGTAATAAAATTATACCTTTATTATGATTTTTGTTTGGATGGTGTTTATTTTCATTGGGCATGGTCGCTGGCCCTATCAAAATTCTTTTATTTCTTGGGTCATCACAAATCAGACGAACATTAGATTGATAGAAAGTAAAGTTGTTGGTCAGAATGATCCTAGAAGCTCCCAGAACAGGAGTCTTATCTTCAATTGAATAATCTTCAATGTTGTCTAGTTCCATTTCTAAGCAAACTCGAAAGTTGAGTAACTGAATTTTGGATGGGCTTGCATTCACCTCATACTTCTCTTTATGATTTAGTAACTATTTAACTAAATCTTAATAGTTAAATTTGAACAAATGTGGAAGCATTTTTTTAAACAGAAACATAAACATATGGACAGCTATACAAGACTCATAATAAACACAATAGCAGATGAATAATATATTTCTGAGTAAGTGCTATCCTGTAGTAGAAACCAACTCTCATGATTTCATATTAACATTACCAATTTGAGTGACTCTAAGGGTAATGTATGCCTCTATTTTCTTCATATGGCCTCTCGATGAGATACAATTCTGCATGTATTCAAGTAATAACACCTCAAGAGAAAAGCACAAAAATCATTTGCAAATGAGGTTAGAGCAGCCATATATCAAGTAGCAAAGTCAAATGATGTAGCTCTAGTATACACCATTTTTTGATTCGCTAGTGAATGCAACATATGTATTCTGATTGAAAGAAAGAAAATCAACGTTATTACATAGTATATATTCATCCAACTTGTATCATATGAAACATAACTAATGCAAAATCTATTGATTTTGTTTTGTAACATATCTGAAAAGGATTGAAAGAGCCCTTACTTTGAACTTTCCCCTTGTAAGCAGGGCTTCATCAACTTATCCTCTTCTTGGATGACACAAAATCATATGCATATCATAACCCAATCCTATGCTGAGCTTATCTAAATTCCTCAACCAATAATTTATTACCACAATGGCCAAGTTACAGATATATATATAAGCCATCGATGTACAATTTAAAAATTCCTACATTAGACATGCCTTAGAAGCAACAATTGCCCTCGCTAGGTTTGAATCAACCATCATCTTGTTGGTTGTAAAATTCCATACAAAACCATCAATGAAACAAAGACCTCACCTTAAAAACAAGTTGTTCAGAGACATGATAGGAAATAAGTACATCTTGATATGACCTCTAAAAAAAGAAATTCAACATCAAAGAAAAAACCCAGATCTAATCTCTAAGCTTTAAATAACTTCATTTATTGATAACTATTAGGAGTCTGTACAAGAAAGAAAGGCATATTACATGGGGAATCTTTGCTGCAATACTCATGAGAAACTCAGAAATTCAGACATGTAGTTGAAATATCACATGACCCCACTGCAATAGCTTCAATTCTTGATGCATATTATAACTTATATTTGGAGGCATGTTACATTGATAATGAACAATAATAAGTCAAGGGATGTGAATGTTGAAGATGGGGGCCTGGAGACCCATGACTGCTTGATGGTTAACCACTAACTAGGCTCTTCATTCAACGATACTTATTTTGTTGAGGATGAGACAGGCTTTCCTGGGTCAATTATGGGAGGTTATGTTACCCTTTTGATTGGGGTGAAACATGACAGTGCTAGTTCTGGTTGTGGTGTTTCTTACGATCAATTAGCAGACAGAAATGACGATGTTCCATAGGATGACGTGGATGGTCATGACTGCTGTGGAAATGGAGCATAATTAGAATAATTTGAAGTGTTGGATTTTTCTAGATAAGCCCATTTTTTGGTAATTTTAAATTTTGACATTTTGACATATTAATATGGAATCTTCTCTCCAAATTTATAATGTAATTTTGACATTTTAAAATATCATATTAAGATATTTCTATATATTTTTGAGTTAATGGGTTGTGAATCATGAAGGTTTAGAATGTAGAATTATGAAATTCCAAATTTCTAATTCTTTTACAATGTAGATTTCTAAATTCTAAATTCTGAGCTTTCTTGTTTTTTTTTTTTAGAATCATGGAATGTAAAAATTTCCTAATTTTTTTTTTTTTTTTTGGTAGAATGAGACAAGTCATATGATTTCATCTGGGATCTACATGTCTAGAATGTATAATTCCAATTTTCTGTCTTTTCCCTAAAATATCTGATCTTTTCCTTGCATATTTTATAAAAATTTGGGTTACCTCAACATCAATTCCTAAATTCAGGTTGGCTTCCACACCCACACCCTGAATCCTTTTGCTGATCCTAAGCCACACCCACAAATCGTGTAGCCTTGCCCTTAGGGAACAAGAATCACATATGGAAACTCTATAGAGTGATTTGGATAGAAATATTACAAAATATGTAGAGCTCAAAGCAAAGATTTTCATAGGACAATAGACACACAGACTGGAAATGGAGAAACTGGAAGATAAACAGAGAAAAACTAGTCAAAACAGGGAGCTAATTGGGGTTGATTAGTTAAAACAAATACAAGAGATGCAAAAAGTTAATGAGAAGCTCAAGGCCAAAATACAGGTAGAAAGAGAAAATAACATCCTGGATTTATAAATGAATAAGGCAAAAGAAGGATCTAGAGGGAGCCACAATAAAGTCATTAATACTTTGCTCTTATAGTTGAAAGCCTGAACATGATGAAGGGTGAGTATCATGACCTTCTATAGGAAAATGAGCTTTGAAACAACAATCCTAAGGAATGATGATTCTAGTAGCAATATGCCACCACCATCTTGATACAAATGAGAAAGAATTCAGTTTGAAAATTTTTTGGCAGCTTTGGGCTTGAAAGCTTGAGTTTATCACAGTTATCCAAGCAATTGTATGATAATGAAACCAATGTGGGGGGAAATGGAACAAGGGTGAAAGATTGGGTGGAAGCTGCTTATGGAATTGCAGCAAGTGGAAACAAATTTTAACATATTCATATACAAGGGTTGTTGGATTCTTAATGATTCAATTTTTTTTTTTGTATGTGTATGAGCCAAAAGGAGGAGGCATAATTTCAAAAGCAACGTGGTGAAGCACAATTAGCCAAAACCAGTGATTATGGAGACACTGCTGGAACCAGTGTATTCTAATTGGAGATATTGATGGAGCCAGTGTATTCCAAAGTTAATGAGAATCTCAACACCAAAATAGCGGTATAAAGAGAAAATAACCTCTTGGATTTATAACTGAATAAGGCAAAAGAAGGATCCAAAGGGAGCCACAATAAACTCATTAAAACTTTTCTCTTATGACTGGAAGCCTGAACATGACGAAGCGTGAGTATCATGACCTTCTATAGGAAAATTATATTTTGAAACAACAATCCTAAGGAACGATGAATCTAGTAGCAATATGCCACCACCACTTGGATACAAATGATGAAGAATTCAGTTTGAACAATTTTTGGCAGCTTTGGGCATAACAGCTTGAGTTTATCACATTGATCCAAGCAAGTATATTATAATGAAACCAATGGGGGGAAAATGTGGCCTTGAGCATTTTTTTCCGAATTTGATGGTCTATATAAGAAATCAACAATTGTATTAGTAGCCCACTTCTTTTATATAATGACAAGGTTGCACTATTACAGATAAGAAATTCATTAAGTACGGCTTGTTCATTACAACTCAATTTTTGTTCTAAAAAACTGTAAAGGTTTGTGGTTGGTATATATCATTGTGTCCTTCCCTAGAATACTCTTGCAAGTTGTTTATGGTTATGGATTATTCTCTCCATTCACAGTGTTTCTTCAAACATATAGGCATGCATGTTGTGGTTTGTGGATTATTCTCTTTCTTACAATATCTATGCTTACATATCATATGCATTACTATAATATCTAATGTTTTGATGCAAAATATGTACTCTCTTAACAATTACTAGGTTACCCTTGGTCCACAGAGTGTGCATTGGGTTAAGGCCAATACTGATTAGTGGAATATATATGTAATCTTTGAGATGTGTTTTGCAAAGGATGATTAAATTTATTATAATACTTTGTTGTTTTGTTTAAATATTTTGAGTGTTCAATAGGTGATTTGGAGATATGAATTAAGTTAATGGAAAATTTTATATATTTTTCTTTTGAATGATGTTCTTTGTTTTATAGATGATGAATCATTATGTTATTGTTTTGCGTATAATGATTTATTTTTTTCTTTTGGGATTGGCATAACATTTTAATAAAAAATTTCCTAATGGTTTTGTGAACATGACAATGAGGAGGGCGAAGAAGAAGAGGGATGAGAAGGCTTTCAACATACATGAGCAGTTGAGTATGTTGAGCGATATATAGAAAGGGAGAGTGTAGAAAGCCAAGAAAGAGGTGTTTCTTGGCAGCGCATAGTTTTGTACATCCACACAAGATCCATACAACATGATCATATGCCCCCTGTCATACAATCTCTACAACAGAGAATTGTTGTTTCTATTTTTTTCAGCATGTGTATTTCTCAAGCAGCCCATAGAAGCTCAAGTTTAGGGTGATTTTGGTAACTGTGTAGTCCTAATTTTGGGTAGTGTGTGGAGGTTTCCTTGTAATTTTTTCAAGGATTGAAAAGCTGATTTGAAGGAGTAACTACCTTTGTATATGTGAAATTAATTTTTGTGCTTCTGTTATTTAATTTTTAGCAATTGTGTGATTGATGTTATGGTCTGAAATTTAACCCTAGGCTAAATTGAACTCCCTATTTTTGACATTATAATTAAATTGTGAAATGAAAAGTACCTTGGGCTGAATATATGAAATATAACATAATAAATTCTAGAACATATATGTGAAAATTCCTTAAAATGGGTGGTAGTGTTTTCACTTCAGATTCTGTGAAGTTTTGGTTTTTGGAATTGATTTGCAATAGTCCCACCCATGTTTTGGTAGATAACCATGTTACCACACACACATGTCAAAAAGGCTATCGTTAGACATGAACTATCTGAATTACAACAGGATCTCAAGAACTTTGGTCATACAGGACAGAGAAGTCTGTAGGGAAAGGAAATTTGAAATTTTAATACTATTGAACTCCATCATTAGATGAATTTACAGTTAATGCATCAACCTCATCTAAATAGAGATATTAGTCCACTTCTAATTATGGAGGTAATATGGAAATTTCAATTTTCCAAGCCAATATCATGCTTCTCACTTGGAAAACCATTCAAAGAGTTTTCAATCCCATTAGTCATGACCAAATAGATGACTTTGCAACTAATACCACATTATAGCCCCAAAAAACGGAGGAAACTAGAGCCTGTTCAAGAGTAAAAAGGAGCATAACTTCTACGTATATATTATTGTGGAAATTCAAGTAGCCTTCGTGAAAATGCCGCAATAGAATAAAGAAGGTATGTCTTACCTAGAAACAATGTAAGAGTCCTAATGGTTGGACACAAAATACATTTTGCATCAATGAGACAATGTGATAGTAAAGATGCAAGCACCCACCAAAAAAAAAAACGAATCCTGAAAAAATGATTCCCATCCTGTTGATTTCATCATTCGTATGACCTGACCTTATATATTCAAATGAATCTTACAGTCAAATATGGGGGCAGTGAAAATGTCAAGCAAAGACTCAGTTCACGAAATGATAGGAAAAATTGGGATTTATGCCTATTAGGGAAATATCAAGCCAAGCTTTATATGGGTCTGAGCTAGTATCTATGACAAGACCTATCCAAATTGAGAAATACATAAATGCTTGAATACCAAATGAGGAAGCGTAGAGAATGAAAGAACAATAGCCAACTTAAAAAATTCTCCTGAAGAGGCAATTATGTAAAAGCTTACATAAGTTCAACAAAGCAACCATAATCACATTCTAAAAAAAAAGAAATCACATAAAATTCCTAATAAACCATCCATCCCTTAATCACCCATGGAACTCCAACTCTTAATTCTTAGGCCAAAGGTTACATTAATGCAACAAAATTAATGTACTAAATACTTAAAAATATCTCATGGTCATGGGCATTCTGATAAGATTATTCATCAGGGAAGGGAGGTGGGAATCATTAGTGAAAGCGAAACTATTTCATTGAGTTACTCAGAGGCGACAGTGCTCAAGCCTCTCATGACTAGGCAATGAGTCAACGATGGGAGAAACCATATATTCCTTTTACTTTGGATGAAGGCTATCAAAACCAAATGAAATTATATTCTGTGGTTCTCTAGAATTATCACCCTACCGATGCGACAGATCCTCATAACAAAAGTCATTCTTATATACTTTGGAATGATGATTAGGAACCACCTAAAGATTCAGAGAGTTATATTAAATTAAAATATTCAATGACATCAAGATCTCAACATTGTTATTTCAAAATGCCCTTCAGGAGCATCCCTTCTCCCTCGCCAAAAGCATAGTGGCAAATTCCTTTAGAATACGATTTCAAATCTACACATCCATAACAATGGGATATTTTAAATCTACTGATTAGACATCATAACAATGAGACGTTGTGAAAATTTCTAAACTTCAAGAAAATATGAAAAATTTACGATTTAGATTCAAACCTCAAATTCTAAATAGCCCCTGAAACTTTAAGGCTTAAGTTGAATCAATTCATATTTTTGTTGCTCATACGTTATTTGTGATGTAGATATATGTAGTGTCAGCTACAATACTTATTGTGATAAATTACGTTTTTAGTATTTACATTGATGCCTTGAAATTATTTCCTTGAAAGTATTTTTCCCTTTAATATAAGCATTGAAGATATCATTGCAAAACTGCGATTTTTGAATCCATTGATACGATTGTCATATGTCTACTGAGGTCTACTACTGAGGAGAAATACATCTATTGGTTTTTACATGAAACAATACAATGTTTTTGTTGTCTAAAACTTTATAGACTAATACTTACATTTATTTACCTTTTTCACTGTGAAACGAGACGATCGCCCGAAAAACCATATTCCATGATTTTGTTGATCTATATCTGCAAGATCTATTGTTAACATACCAATATATCATTGTTTTGCATTAAGCAGTCACTAAAATTTCCAAATTTATTTGCCACAGAAATCTAGCTCTCAGTATCTTTGTTATCATGTACCTTCTCTTGATAATTGAGTTGTGGAATGAAAACTAAATTGAAACAAAACTAGCCCATAGGGAATAGACAATTTATTTCAATATTGGTTTAATTCCTTTATATTCATTTATTGTTTAAATGTGTTTAATTTCTTTGGGGGAAATGAATGGATGAATTTTACCCAAGACCATCTTTCCATTCTTGGTGAAAATGGTGCTATCATTTTTAATAAATAATATTTACATTAATTTTGAAAAAATTATAGAATTGAGCACATCTTGGTTTTGTCTTAATGAGGCATGGTTCTTTAGCCTTTTCTTAATAACTTGTTGCATTTTAGAGATAAATTTCCTTAACTAACTTCTTCCTTGGGAGTAGTTGCGAATATAAAAATCCCATAACCTCCTTTACCTTCTATTCAATTTTGTCCCTCTTTTCTGCTTTTATATAGATTGTAGGTAATATGAATGCTTCACTTTGTTAATTAGGTTTAATTTTAAGGACTACCTTACTGCTAATAATAGTCTATATAAAATGTATTAGGCCTAAATGGGAAAACTAAAAGAGAGTTCAAAAGTTGAAAAGGTCCTGAGAAATTTTATACTTTACAGATACGATGATGGAAGACCTTGATAGTCGAGATGTTTTATTGTACTAATATATAAATTTAACTTTAATCCTACAATGAAAAATCTACAGCGATGTGGAAACAAAAATGCAATGTCACTAATGTCTCACTTAGAAACCGATAATATTATCTTTTAGCGCAGTTTGATGATTCCAATAAATCCCACATATTTTTGTTGTAAGTAAGGGCCTTACTTATATATTTTCAGTGCGTCGTTTGTGAAACACAAAAAGTATCAACTAGGGTAATAAAGTAGGCATCCAAATTTACAATGATATGTCGTAATGTTAGAGAGGGGATGGAAGTTTTGAATTAATTATGAGAGTTGTAATATGTTATACATATTGTTGTAGGAAGGGTCTACCATAAATTTCTATAGGGATGCGGTAGGAAACCCAAAATTTGTAAATGACCCTTTGTTGTAATCAATGTTAGAGCACTAACATGATGTACTCATGTCTTTCTTTGAAACAAGGTATAACAACTAGGTACAATTATGATGTTTTTAGAAATCAACATTAAGTGTAACAACCTTGAAGACATCATCAAAGTCTCACGAAAAACATGGCTACATGATCATTCATAGAGGTGAAATAGATAGAAAGGAAGGTGCAGTTAGTGAATATCTCCATTTAAATCCTAGGAAAATTCCTATAAGTAGAAATCCTCTTTTGAAGAAAAAGTGAGGATTTCACCAAATACAGAAACAACGGTAATTTGGTAAATATTTTAGAGATCAAAAAGGAAAGTTGGCATGTTCATTTCATGATGCTTAGAGAACCCTTTGAGAGACTTGAATAGTTGGTCTGAATCTAGCGTTCGAGCCTCCAAGCTGGACATCATATATCTAAAGAATAAATTACGCAACATGTTATCCTCTTCTTTCCATCTTCTTGATAATACGATTGGCGAGATGGAAGGTATCTAAACAAGTGATACCCCTTTTCAACTCCTATTGAGCTCAAAAATCCTCCATGTGTGTGACTTCGAAGAGAATGGGCCTTCCGTACATCAGCAGGTTCTTTGATCCCCTTTAGATGAGCCATTGTTCTCTATGTCTGTGTTTTATCAACCCGGGTGAAGGAATTGTTGTTATATAGTATCCCAAGTTAGGTCTTTGATTTTCAACAATATAGGAATATGAGATGTGCATTGATTCTCTAGAACTGAGTTTCATTATGGGTCTTTATAATGGTTTCAAGCCTTTGCTTGTATATGTTAAGTTAGTCGTAGGAATTTCCACTGATGACTCGAGGATTTTTTGTACATTTTATAAACTTATGAATTTCATTTAAGTAAATTTTGTAAGATAAATATTCAACATTTCATATTTTAGGATCGTATGGGTTCATAAATGAAGAAGTTGTCCTAGTTTTTTTGGGTCTTTGCTTTCACATTTTTTATCAGTAAAGTGCAATGGAGCACATTTTCATGACATTCTTACTAAATATTGTTGTTGAAGCTTTACGCTATGAAGCTCTCGTTATAGTTTCACATCTTTCCAAAAGTGAGTACCAAACATAAATGTTAGGGTTTGATGTAGGAAACTCTTATTTGTGTGAACGTTTGAGACTTTTATATCACTCTATTTTTATTTGACTATTTTCTATGAAAGGGGTTGTAATCTTTATTACTTTTAATTTTCTCTTTGTCTTTTAACCCAAAAGGTACAATGGAGAGTTTTAATGGTAGTGTTCCCATTGGTACATAAAATTTTTAAACCTTTGTTTATCCTACGTTTCTTCTTTTACCATTACACATTCTGACACTTTTGAATTTTACTAGATCTTCTCTTTCATTTGTTCCCTTGCTTGATGTGTTTTTTGTATAGTCGTCACAGTCTAAAGGATCACTTGGGCTAAAATAAAGTAGTCTAAGACTCTAGGTGACTTTGTATCCATCTCCCAAAAATTTGGCCATCTACTAACAAGAAAAATTGTGAAAATGAGTTTTAATGAATGTTTGGCTTTCATGATGGTTGTTTAATTTTCCATGCTCCTTTTGAAATGTTGAAGCTCTCACTCTAGTAGACAATAAATTAATAAGACCAACAGTATCTCCAATCCATACGAGGCTAAGCCAAAGTTCATTTGCTTACCTTTGCTCAACATTCCTTGTAAGTGTATGTATCTAATGCATATATATATATACTGAGTCACTATGTTTGACAATATTTTATAGGGAAAAAAAATTGAATGTTATTGCATGTCTCAAGCAATGTTGGGTTTAATTAATATTGTTTTTTTTTAAAGAGAAAGGATGACAAGTGTTCAATGTCGGTTGAGAGTGCATCATATAAACCCCTCCCCCACTCTCCCCATAATGTGGGTGTGCACACAAGCACACACACCATAGTATTTAAAACTAGAACATTAGTGACAGATCCACTTATAAAACTATATTTTGAATTGGAACCGGAAAAACGGGCCAGGCGAATCTCCAATGAACAATCTTTATAAAAATACATGAAATAATTAATGAAAATTTTATTTTAAAATTTAAAAGCCATGTGATTGCAAACCAATAGAGACAAAATATGCAAATTTTACTTACATTTATATACCATGTAAAGGTGAATATATCAAAATGGCACCGGGTGCATGTAATGTCCCCCAGTGATTAATTGGCATAAGGGACGATGTAGCCTATCGATCATGTAGGCTACTTTCATTGAAAAAGGGGAAAAATCCAAAATACCCAGAGTTTGGGGTAGTTGGAAATGAAAAATCCCAAATATGGGGTTTGTTATTAACCCATTCAAGCGATTGGGAGAAAAAACCCCTGAAATCTATAAATACAAGAGGGTTAGATTCAATTGGGGGAATCATTGGATTGGATTGCTTGTCTACGTTTTTAAATCCATTTTATCTTTGGACTAGTTTCGGTGGAGGTGATCCCACCCTACCTAGTCATTTTATTTTTTTTCTAGCATAGGGATTTAACTACCAAATGGAGCAATGCAGTATTTTGGGAAGGATCTGATAAGGAAATAACAAGCCATGCCAAGACTCTCATGGAGTAGAATATGTTAGGTCCCTATATTACTAGTATAGTCCCTTGTTGTTGTTAGTGTAACTCCCTTATTGTTATTATTGTACCCCTGTAACCCCCATATTGTTATTATTGTGCCCTTAAATTATTATTTTTAGGTCGGCTAGGATTACATTGTGGCCCACTAGGATTACATTGTGGCCCCATGGACTCCTATATATAGAAAGGAGGTTTCGTAATTTGTATCATCCAAGAATTGTTCATTCATGTAATGTATTGGAGGTTGCCCCCTCGAAGTGGCTTATTTCTAAGGCATTGATATATCTTTTCTTCTATTTTTGGAGCTAGTTTCACAAAATTTGGTATTAGAGCTTTGGGATTCTAAGGTTTCGCTGCTCCAAACAGGTCATCGTGGAGGTTTTGCTATAACGTTTTTTATACGAAGGTTCAAAAGCTGAAATTTTTATAGTACGAAGCCAAAATCTTGAGGAACATCGTCAAAAAATTTCAGAGCTTGGTTCACAATATTTTTTGAGATATGATCTGTGGAAGGTAGGTCATTTTGTAGGCTCCTGAATTTAACCTAAACAGGTAATAGTGGAATTTTCGCTATACATTTGTTTCTGTGAAGGTTATGAAGCTAAAATTTTTAGAGTACGAAGCTGAAATCCTGAGGAACATCGTCGCAAAATTTCAGATCTTGGTTCGCAATATTGGCGGAGATATGATCTGTGGAAGTTAGGGATTTTTCAGGCTTCTGAATTTCATCTCAAAGAGGTGATCATGGGAAAATATTCATAACTTTCTCTCTAAGAATTGGATTGGAATGCTGTAAAAATTGACTGCAAGTACACAGACTGTAGTTTTATGTCTATAAAGTTCAGATCCAAAGGAGTAAACAGTGACACGTGGAAAGTCGTACAAGTTCGCTCTACTGAACTAGTCCATAATTGGGTCATTGTGGGAGATTGGACATAAATTTTCCTTGAAGAATCCAAATCAGATTAGACCTATGGCATTTGAAAGAAGCTTCAGAGGGCTACTACAAGGCCAAATTTCAGATATTGAGGATTTGCAATTATAGAGATAATTCAATTTCAATATCGAGCTCCTCAAAAGAAAGTAAAAGGTGTGTATTTTTTTCCGAATTGCATCAGTCTTGTTTTAGGAATCAAGTTGAATTGATTCCAAGGGCATATTATAGAATAGATATCAGTATTGGATTCTAAAATGGCCCCTAAAAAGAATTCAACACCCATTAAGCCTTTATAAGGCTCTACTATGACTCATGAAGATGAAGAATGGCAACATGACATATCAAAATTACAGGAGCAAGTGCAATAAATTTCACTCTCACAAAGAGCAACAAAAAATGACATGGAAGTTTTGAAGAAATGTGTGGAAACTAAGATGGATGGTTTGAAGAAAGGCGTGGAATCTAAGATGGATGGTTTGAAGAATGGCATGGATGGCATGGAAGCTAAGATGGATGGCATGGAAGCTGGCATGGAAACTAAGATTGATGACATGGAAGCTAAGATCGATGAAAAAATGGAAAACATGAAGAAGGATCTAAAAGCAGACATGGAAGGTTTGACAAAGTTGATACAAGAAATGTTTCCTAATGGTGAAAAGATAGTAGATGAAAGTTATGATGAGAAAAAAATAAATTTTAATCATGATTTCATAAACTCTAATGTTGGAAGGAAGAACCACCATATTCCAAAAATGGATATGAGGAAATTTGATGGAAAGGATCCTGTAACATGGATACTACAGATGGAGCAATATTTTGATCTCAATAATGTGAAAAACACACAAAAGGTATGCATCACAACTTTACATTTAGAAAAAAATACATTTTTATGGTATCGATGGCTTTGCTCCCATAAAAAAATTGTCGCTTGGTCAATTTTTATGGAGGAAATGATAGCGCATTATGAGGATACAAAGAGAAACACCTTCTTTAGCCAATTGATAAATCTCAACCAAAAGTGTCCAGTAGGGGAGCACATTGAGGACTTCCAAAAATTGAATATAAGGATAACTGATATTCCAGAGGAACACAGGATTGATTTGTTCATAGGTACTTTAAAGGATAACATCCAACATGAAGTTCATGTTTTGGAACTTGATTAATTGGAGAAGGCATTTAGGTTGGAAAGAAAAATAGAATGTAAAATTATGGCGACAAGGAAGCCTACCACTCACTTCTATAAAGAGGGAATTGTTGCTACTCCTAGATTTCCACAACCTACAAGATTGACACCACAACAATTGAAAGAAAAAAAAGAAAAAGGGATTTTCTACAGTTGTGATAGAAAATACACTAAAGGTCATAAGTGTGCTAAGAAGAAATTATTTTACATAGATTGTGAAGAGGAAGAAGAAAATGAACAAGAATTTTCAAAAGAAGAGGGTATACACCAAGAACCAACCCTAGAAGAGGAAGAAATGAGTCCGACCATATCATGTAATGCATTGGCAGGAATTACTACTCCTCAAACTCTTAAGATAGAAGGTCATATCAAGAAGCAAAAAATAATAGTGTTGATTGATTTAGGTAGTACCCATAATTTTATTCATTGTAAGGTAGCCAAGGAATTAAATTGTTTCCTATACCCAGCACTAGAATGTCAAGTGATGGTTGCAAATGGAGGAACTATAAATTGTTCTAGAAAATTCCATAATATCAAGCTAACCATGGGGGAATATGTATTGAATAGTCCAATGCTTTCGATTCCTATGGGAGGTGCTGATGTTGTACTAGGAGTAAAATGGTTACAATATTTGGGGACGGTAGCTTTTAATTTTCAAGAACTTTTCTTGAAATTTTTTTCAGAAGGTAAGGAAGATGAATTATGGGGTATTGCAGGGAAGCCAGAAAAGATAATAAGCTCTAATGTCATGACAAAGCTTCTAAAGAAATAACAACGAGGCATAATTGCACAATTATGCTCACTAGAAGTTCCAACATCAAAATCATCTATTTCTGCACATCTCCAAAAAGTCTTGGACAATCATTCCAAGGTGTTTGAAACTCCCAAAGGACTCCCACCTATTTGTGATCATGGTCATGCTATTAATTTGATTCCTAGAAGTGTTCCTCCAAACATCAGGCCTTATAGATATCCTTATGTCCAAAAGAGCAAAATTGAACGTATGATTACAGAAATGTCAGAGGCTAGTATAATTCAACCTAGTCAAAGTTCTTTCTCTGCTCCTGTAGTATTGGTACATAAGAAGGACGGACCATGGCACATGTGTCTAGATTATAGGGAGCTCAATAAGCTCACCATTAAAGATAAATTTCCCATTCCTGTGATTGATGAATTATTGGATGAATTACATGGAGCAATTTATTTTACCAAGTTGGATCTTCGTTAAGGATATCATCAAATTAGAATGAAGACTGAAGATATTCCAAAAACAACATTGCGAACTCATGAGGGTCATTATGAATTTTTGGTCATGCCTTTTGGCCTTACCAATGCACCTTCTACATTTCAAGGGTTGATGAATTCCATTTTCAAACCCTTCCTTAGAAAATTTGTGCTAGTATTTTTGATGATATACTAATCTACAGCAGGTCTTGGAAGGATCATGTTGAACATGTTGACAGGGTGCTCAAACTATTGCAGGAGAAACAATTATATGCAAAAAAATCCAAATGTTTCTTTGGAGTACAAGAGGTGGAATATTTGGGTCATATTGTATCTCATGAGGGTGTTAAAGTAGACCCTAACAAAATTAAAGCCATTAAGGAATGGAAAGTCCCCACAACCATAAAGAAGTTGCGAGGATTTCTCGGGTTAACAGGGTATTATCGCAAGTTTGTTAAGAATTATGGGAGAATAGCAGCACCTCTAACAACATTATTGAAGAAAGACGCATTTTCATGGACTCCTGAAGCAACTAAGGCCTTTGAACATCTTAAAGAGGCAATGTGCCTAGCACCGGTCTTAGCTACGCCAGACTTCACAAAAATCTTTATTATGGAATGTGATGCCTCAGGAAATGGAATTGGTGCAGTTTTAATGCAGGAAGGAAGACCCATTGCTTTTGAAAGTCGTCCAATCAAAGGAAAGTATTTACAAAAACCTATTTATGAGAAGGAAATGTTAGCAATACTTTATTTTTCCAAAAAATGTGATACCACTAATAAGACCACTTGAAATTAAGCAGATATAAATGATCAACAAACATGAATAAAGACTATCATGGAGAAACTGACAAAAAAATGGGTCACAAATATGTTGGGTCATGACCTTGAAATAATCTACAAAAAAGGGAAACTAAATGTTGTTGGGATATCAGAAAAATAAAGAGGTGAGCTTGTTCTTTGTGCCATTTCGTATCCCGGGGGGATAGGATAACGTCACATGGGATAGCGGAAAGAAGGAGAAAGAGATATGGACACTCATTCAAAAGTTGTAGCAAGATCCTAGTACATCTGATACATTTAGTTGGAAAAATGATTCCTTATGGTATAAAGATTGCTTATATCTTTGTAAGAATTCCCAACTAAAACAAAAGATTCTTTTGGAATTCCACACTTCTCCTTTAGGAGGACACTCAGGATTTTTAAAATCTTACCACAGGGTGAATAAATAATTTTTTTGGGATGGCCTTAAATCTGATACTCAAAAGTTTGTGGCGGAATTTTTGGTTTTCCAGCAGAATAAAGTTGAGACAATTAAGACCTCGGGTCTTCTACAACCTTTATCCATTCCTAGCCAACATTGGGAGGAGATTTCAATGGATTTTATCACAGGTTTACCTAAGTCCGAAGGAAAGAGTGTCATCATGGTGGTAGTTGATAGACTTACCAAGTATGCACACTTTTGTGCATTATCTCATCCATTTAAAGCTAGTACAGTTACTATTACATTTATGGAAATAATTCAAAAGCTACATGGAAACCCAAAGGTTATTGTCAGAGACAGAGATCCCATTTTTACTGGAAATTTTTGGACGAAGTTATTTGCTTGTTTGGGTACTCAATAGCTCATAGCTTATCTCATCATCCTAAATCCGATGGTCAAACTGAGATAGTAAATAAATTTTTGGAAGGATATTTTCGTTGTTTTGTATCTGATAAACAAACACAATGGGTCAAGTGGTTACCTCTCGCTGAATGGTGGTATAACACTTCCTTCCATACTGCAGCAAAAATGACCCCATTTATGGCACTTTATGGATATCATCCACCATCCATCATATCATCTTTAAGAGAAAATTCGAAGGTTCAAGCAGTGGAAGATCACATCGAGCATCAACAAGAAGTTCTCCAACTCTTAAAGGATAACCTGAATTTGGCACAAAATCGAATGAAACAACAGGCAGATCAACATCGTAGCGAGAGAAGTTTTGATGTAGGAGATTGGGTATTTTTACGGCTACAGCCATACAAACAAATGTCCCTCAAGAAAGCAAAGAAGGATAATAAATTATCGCCAAAGTACTATGGTCCTTACAAGGTGTTGCAAAAGATTGGTACTATGGCATACAAATTGGAGCTTCCTGCTTCTTCGCGAGTACATCCAGTTTTCCATGTTTCATGCTTAAAGAAGGTTATAGGTGAAGATCTTCCAATTCAAACAGTATTGCCAGAACTTGATGGGGAAGGGAAAAGCATATTGGAACCTGAAGTAGTCATGGAAAAAAGAACTCGACAACTACGGAATCGATCAATTTCAGAGTATCTCATCAAGTGGAAGAACTTACCCACTGAAGATTCTACATGGGAGGATGAGAATTTTATACAGAAGCACCCAGAGCTACTCAAGAATTGAGGACAACACTTTTTTGAAGGAGAGGGGCATGTTAGGTCCCTATATTACTAGTATAGTCCCTTATTGTTGTTAGTGTAACCCCCTTATTGTTATTATTGTACCCTTGTAACCCCCATATTGTTATTATTGTGCCCTTAAATTATTATTGTTAGGTCGGCTAGGGTTACATTGTGGCCCCATGGACTCCTATATATAGAAAGGAGGTTTTGTAATTTGTATCATCCAATAATTTTTCATTCATGTAATGTATTGGAGGTTTCCCCCTCGAAGTGGCTTATTTATAAGGCGTTGATATCTCTTTTCTTCTATTTTTGGAGTTGGTTTCACAACAAAATATCATCTCTCTAAGGTCATAATTGAAGAAAATGTTCAAGGGAAACATTCTATATGGAAATTATGAGGCAAGTCATCCAATGTTTTGAGGATCTTCGAATTTTTTTGGGATAAACAAGAACACACATCTTAATATTTTGAGGCAGTTTAACACATTTCTGAGATTTGGACAAGGGGTTTTATTTATTTTTCTTTCTATGCTTCAAGGTTTAGGCATGCAAGTATGTTATGAAGTATAGCAAAAGATAATTGTTTAAACAAGTCAAATTTTTGAAGTTGAAGATTTCCAATGAATTGATCTAAGATAGGCTGAAGTACTCCTTGAAGTTAGACATTCACACATGGAGAAAAATCCATTTTGTTCTAAGAGCATGCAGAAGAATTGTCTATCCAAAGAAGATCTAAGTCACTTGAAATCACTTTGTTCTGAGACAAGTGCAGAGGGTTTTTGGGGTAAAATTATGGAGGAGAGCTCGTGTATCTTGTACAAAACTCTGTTGGTCATCTGAGACAACGTGAGAGATTTTCCAAGGACTATAATAGAATGAAATTCCCTGAATAATTTTCGAAAGCATTAAAGTTGTTCAGGACAAATTCTTGAATGGTGATGAAGTGAAGAACACGTACTCATTATGAACTTGGTATCCCTTTACAAATTCTTTATTATTTAGTGAAATATTCGCCAATATCTTACAAGATTTTATAATTCAGTGAAAGATTCACCATGATTTTATAAGATTATATAATATCGTGAGAGATTCACCAAAACGATTAAATATACATATTGTATTACTGATAAAATCACCTTTCTCTTTTCCTATGTATCATGGAGATTCACCCATTTATTATACAAACAAAGTTAGGGGGTTCTTAAAATTTTCCTTAACAACAAATAATTTATATGCCATATACCTCAACATCAACAATGTCAATGTCCTTTTTCCCCAGAAAAGCAAGAAACTTGAACAAGTTTTCTTCAACTGGACGATAGTGACCACTATGTGGCGAGATAACCTATATAAAAAAAGAAAATAAAATGTCACCGTAGAAAAGAACACCTTAGGAGTTAGTATTCAACCTTCAGGAAAATTTGAGGCATAATCATGCGAACTAAGTTACATGCCAAAAGGTTAAAGCTGTAAATAACTTGTGAAAACAAAAGGAGAGAAAAAAAAACATATAATAAGTAATGTATGACAACTGGCTGAAAAATTGCATCATAGAAGAAAAAAAGTATCCTATGGTTACCCATAAATATGGGTGGGTAACCTACCCAAATATTTCATGATCCTTAGGGTCCAGAGGAAGTAAACCTCCTACTAAAATAATGATTTATTGGTTGCATCTTGTCCTCCAAACAACTACCATGATTTCCCTTAGACATCATTGTTTGGTCTAAAATGCGGATGCAAATTAGAGTTTCATTTACTATCAATCCGGGTAAGTAAACTTCGAGGATCATCCAATATATATGGACTTAGAGAAAAACTAAACTAAGCTAGGTGAATAAATGCCAAAGCTCCCTTACAGGAGGTCTTTCATTATGATCTCAACACCTATTTAGTTATTTAACAAAATGAAATCTAAAGACATTGTGATAAGTGTAAGAAATATTAAGGCTCCCTTACAGGAGATTGTTCATTAATATTTCTAATCATCTTAATAAAAAAACTATTTAAACTAATGAAATTAAAGCACTTAAATCTAATTCTGATTGATTGCATGAAATGTTAAAGCTCTCATACAAGAGACTATTCATTTCTATCTCAAGCATATAAATCAGAAACTTAAACTAATGAAATCAAACATTAAATAACAAATCAGATTCATTGAAGGAAACATTATTACTTTCTTATGAAAGGTCATTCATTAATATTCCAAACATATGAACCTAATAATTTAATCTAATTAAATTCACAAACAAACATAAAATAAAAGCCTACTAAAATAAAAGTGTACTTGCTAGGCAATGGGGATCCTTCCAAGGATTCACAAGCACACAAACAGAAAATTCAAATGTAGAGGATCAAAGAAGTCTTGTCTTATTCATCACCAATTTGAAATTGCAATTGCAACCATTACATTGATTCTCCAATCTAACTTCTCACTACCAACCTATAAGATACTAAGATTACAAAATCAATATTAAGACTACAAATCAAGCTTACAAATGAAGGAGATGACACTCCTATTTATGCAAAAGCTATGATAACAAACTCATAAATGTAAATCCACTATTTACTCCTTTGACCCACATATTTCTCAACTAATGGTGACACATAACCTTATCCTCCATGATCTCCTCCATGAGGTCCATGATCTCCTCAAATTCGAATTTGAACATAGAGTACCACATAAGGGTGCCTAGGAAGCTTCTTTTGTACCTACACATGTCAAAAAACTCATTCTAATTGTTAGGTATAAGTATAAGCATATTATTTTCTAAAGTTTAACCACAAATCCACTTAAAAATGTTAAGAATTAATAAACTTTGGAAAATCATAGTTATAACCCAATGATGAGGTAAATGTGATGATGTGGACGTGGAATGAAGGTGACATGAAGATAATATGGAAGTAATGTGAAGGTATTGGTGAATAATGGAGTGAGAATAGGGACTATTTTGAGGCCCAACATACCTCCAAACTGAAGGTATTTCATGTCCTCATGCAATCTATTACATTACTTTTTGATACTTGAGCTTTGGCTTAAACTATGCATGATATCATTTACTTAACTTTTGCAAAGTGTTTTTGATGAACTTCAACTTGGTTGGTTCTTGTGTTTCAACCATATTTTTTTTGTTGCATTCAATTTTAATGTATTATCTTTGCATATTGATAATGTGATTTTTATTGCAGAGTATTTTTGTTGGAATGCATCATGGTTGGTTCTTGTGTGACAACCATGATTGTGTTGGCGTCCAATTATCTTTTAAGTACTTTTTGAAAATCCATTTATATGCTCATGATGATGTAATAGTAAATATATTTTGAAAGTATGTGGGCTTTGAATGTGATATGAATTTTTTGAATGTTATATGAATGTGGAAACATATGAATGTGAACATATTTCCCCCCTCAACTGATGGTTTTGGCAATTTGACAAAATGATGAAAGGAAGTGAAGTTTTTCCAAAAATTATCATTCTAAATTTTCAAGGAATTAAATGGTTAAAAGTTAGAAAATATCATACCTTAACTTATCCTTTCAAAAATGGATGAGAGTTGTGCATGTGTGGCTGAAAAATTCTGTTCATAGTCTTCTTTACTTGATTGTGAAAATGGTCGATGAAATCGAAAAGTGAATCTTTTATTGTTGTTGCATCTGCTGCTAAATCTGCTACTGGATCTTTTGCTGAATGTTCGGAATTTGCAGCTGAATGTGGCTGAAAATGTATAAGGCTTGGAAGGTATACAAAATTTATAATTTACACTTCCCCCACCCCCAACCTTATTTATTGACTTGTCCTCAAGTCATTTATATCAAAAACTGAAAAGTAATGATAGTAATTCTGTGTCCTCTGCTACAAAATGATTGGTCTTCAAGTCTTCAACGCTCATTGGCACAATTCTTGTCATGTGAATAAACGTTTCGGTGTTGAACATAACAAGAAATTGTTAACTTAGTGGCCATTGATGGATGCCACTAGTCAACACGAGAGCTCCCATCTTTAATGAGGATGAGAGTCAAGATGCCCCGAACACATCTTTCTAAGTATGAATGAATTTGTTGTTGTCGAATACTTAGAAGATCCGATGAAAAAGGGACATTGATGTATTCCATTTGTTTATCGGCATGATAGCTTGCCCTTTAGGCATGCAAGCTTCAAGGTGTTTTTAGAAAAATATTTAGACTCAAGGACTATGGATTCAACGGTGTATGGAAGCAAGGTTTTATTTGCAAGTGTAGGAAAAAGGAAACTGACAATGAATATGTAAAGTGGACCAAAAAGCTTGTAGATGAGCTTTGTTGATTTTATTGGTGGGTTAGGATTGAAGAAAATGTAATGAAGTGTATGTGGTAATGGAAAATGGATAATGACTCTTGCTGAAAAAAAAATGAATTATGGCATGCAAACTCTCAAATATAGAAAATCTGCTCCTTAATTCTAGACTGCCTACTAAAATAGCTGAGTTTGACTAGAGTTAACGAACCACCTGTAGACATCGAATTCAAGTGTGGGTAGGTATTTCACCATCCTTGTACGTTTAGGAACAAACTGAAACTCTTTGAATTTTTCTAATCTTTCATGCAACATGTCAAACCATTAAGCTATTACAGGAAGTTGCAAGAACTTGTAATTTTCTGGAAATTTCGTTTATGATCATGGACTAGTTGTTTAGAATTTCTCATGAAATTAGTCTTGGGAATACCAATTGTCATCACAATTTAATATCCTTAATGATCACTTGATTATCCTGTAACCTGTGAAAAAAAACTTGGAAGAAAGAAAACATAAGTGTGTTCAAGAAGAAATGGTCATCTCCTTCATGATTCTTACGCAAAAATTTCGTACCAAATAAAACAGATTAAGAAAAAACAAAGTGTTGAAATTGACTCAATTCATGATATTAGTATCAATCCATTCTTAAAGAAATAACCATGAAAAGTAAATTTACTCCCTGTTTTTGTCAGTTAACTTTTGTGCATGGCAAAAAGCTTGGCATTATGGATTTGTGGTGTCCTGCAGATTAGTACGTTATAAAAGCATACAACAATATGAAGTTGCGAACTCTAAGCAAGTTAATCAATATTTAAATAATCCACCAAATTTTCTTTAAATTAATATTCCAAATATTCCATTATATGTTTTCAAATCAATGAAATTTCAAATCTGTGTAAGATTTTCTAGGCAGACTTCGAAGTATCCTTCAGGTGAAGGAGTAAAAATATCAGCAATGAAAGGGCATTTTGAGAATGATAATAGTGAATGATTTTCAAAAATGATGTAGTGTTTGTTTTTTCTTTTTTAAATTTGCCCTCAAATATGACCCTTTTCTACGAATTAAGTATTGTTGGTGAAACATCCAGCCTTAAAAGTCTGCATGACTTCTTCCATTAGTCCTGCAATCTGCTGCACTGAAACCCTCTGAATTGGGCACACAACCCCAAAATCTTCTTCCAATGAGAGCACACATGCTTCAGGGCCCAAAGTGGCCTTCAAGGCGGTTACAAAAGCTCTTAAACCTCCATACTCAGCTTTCAAAAATGGACAAATAAAAATGCATCAAGCTATGTCATCATGGGCATTTAAATTGTACAAAACCAGGTATCTCATTTTCAAAATTTATGCTTCAGGATTTGTGTATCATTGCAAACAATTTTTTTTTTAATTATTATTATTATTATTATTATTATTTAATTAATTTTTTATACATTATTAAATGTCTTTAATATTACGATTTTAATATTGTGAATTTCATTTTGTAATAATAATATTAAAATTTTCTTGTAAAATAGTGAAAACCTTTGGAATGGTAATTTCAGATTTCAAATTCATTAATAAATTCCTTTGCATAATTTATCGGATTCATACCTTGGTTTAAATCATACTGAACAACGCTTTATCCCTGGAAAAAGAAACCCTATTTGTCGAACTGTCATTCTACCACTGCTTCTTCGCGCTCAATCTCCACCATTAATGCCTTTGGAATCTTGCCTCTGAAATGGGTCACTGAAAACCGAGAAAATGGATCTCGTGAAAATGGATCTTGACTCTAAATCATTTAGAGAGACTTTCAATCAACCTTGCAGCAACTGTTTCAAATTTCTCTTCGTTATTACTTCAGTTGAAGAATACCATACTCCATATGGTACATAAAGAAAATACTCGTGTTCATAGAATCTAAAGAGACAAATTAACTCTAATGATTTCTGTTGTCAAATATAATTTTAAGAGAAGTTGACAATGATGGGTAGAGATTCAATCAGCTAACACGATCTAGCTACTCTCATGTCAACATTACCCACTTGTCTATGCATCAGGGAACTAGAGTATGCAAAATTTGGAATCAACATCCACCATAGATCTTCGCACGATCGTTATCCAACGATCATCGCACTTCAAAGACTCACCAACTAGCACCTTTATTGCAATGCAAAATTGTCGATTTTTACAAATCATCTGTGGTGACGTGTGAATAAGCCCGCACCGAGGAGAAAACCTACGCATAGTGGAAACCTGCTATTGTGGAAACGTCTTGATTGCAGTAGCTGAACACTTCCAGATCCAATGAATGAGATCGCAATCTCTTCATTCCTGAGCTCGATCTAGCATTTTTGCTGCGCATAGCTCGATCTAGTATTTTCGAGTTCTAATTTCTGTCTGTCGTAAGCTCAATGCACTCATTGCCATAGCAGCAACAATGGACAGTAATAGGCTTTCCTTCATTTTTTTTTTTTGGGTGCTCTGGTTTAACGTTCATTTTCCCAAGTACAATTTCTCTGAGAGAAGCAAGGTGTATTTTACAACCCCGGTTAGGGTATAGATGATCCATCAGTTCTTAGCATAACAGTGCAGTTCTTAGCATAACACTGAGCATGGACACTGGCTCATACTCATCTAAATCTGGGTCTATTATTCACCTCCAGTTTGCAAAGTTCATGGATGTCTATCTTCAAGTTCACACCAGTGGTCGCGTTATGGAATCTAGAAATATACAATCTCAATATTGGCGACCTCGAAATGGATAACAGACCCACGCTTAGATAGGTCTGAGCTAATCAACAGAATGTCTGCAAGTTCATTTGAATACTTAATAAGTTAATTCAGTACCATGGGTGATCAACAGGAAGGATATTTTTCAATTATCCATTGAGATTAATACACTATTTAGGGTTTTCGAAACGCTGACATTAGAGCACTTTTGCAGTTCATATGTGTTGGGTTTCTGAGGGGAAAAATGAGATTGTGCTGTGAAGTCCCTGGCTACTTGGAAATTCAGCAATAATGTCCTCCAAATCGAACGAACCTATGGGATGCCCGTTGGGTACCTGTAACACAAAAACATCCTTGTATATCCACAAATTCTTCATAGCGACATCTCCAAGTGATCCATATTTGCCCACGCTTCTAATATCCAATTGGGTCTCTCTGAAGAATATTCATGATGCAAATCTGTAGTTGCAAGTTTATTACCTCCCAGATCAAGTACGTCATCACTTCATTAAATCCAAACCAATATTGGGAAAATTCACATAATTTTTTATTAAATCCAAGCCACACATCTAGCAGATTCAACGAAATATGTACAATCACAGTGCATTTCTTGGCTTGTGACACAAACCATCGCACGTGTTCATAATCTTTGGATCGAATTACACAGTCAATTAATGAATGACTCTACACCCAAACTTTAACCACTTCGAACAGGCTTCGACGAAAGAGGCATAACCATTTCCAGATCATCTACAGGGTAGGAACCCAGTCGTTGGTAGCCGGGTTGCTACGAACAGGGATCCGTTCCATTAATCCAGTCTCCTCTTGGTAACCCAAACGGAAATGTGATCCACCATTTCAATCCAGCTTTATAAATGCTTCTCCAGTCGGGCGATGCACCTTATCGATGGCATTCAAGTCATTGTAATAGTCGGTTTCCACAAAATCCTCTAGCAACCTATCTCCATTTTTTCTCACAAATAACTCTATGTTTATCAATAACAATTTCTCCTTTGCACGAGCAGGAAGAGTAGACTCCAGCCAATTACGGGAACCACTATTCACATAATTATGAATTTGTCCTTCCAAACTATTCACATGATTATGTATTTTTATTTTTTAAGTTACCCTCGCCCACAATCAATGAATAATTCACACTCCTGGTAACTACTCTTTCAATGGTTGGTGTGATTGATATTGGATAAGATTGAACCAAATTTTGGATATTTCAATATAACATGTTTTACAGCGATCAGAAAGCTGTAAGTACTCTTTCAATGGTGGGCGTGATTTATATTTTGCTCAGAGCTAGGAAGCTTATTGATTGGAAGCAACCTATCTCCATTAGGCTTCAAAGTAACTTTAGTTTGAATAGAAAATTAAATTGTTGTAGCAGATCGATATTGGAAGCTTACAAATTTATTATAATCGATAGAATGCGCAGATCAATTTTCCAGTGAGACTATTTTTATTTTAAATAAATCGATAGATTTTTTTATCTTCCTGATCGCACGAAGCATAGGAAGAGAGCATACTAATCTGTTGATTTATTTTTATTTATGTAGGTTAGCGTGGATGGATAATAAACACAATAAAGATTTGTGACAAAACTTCACATTTTCTATACTCTTTCTGCAATATTGCGGGGGTGTTTAGACTCTCAGAGGACAAAGCCTTCCCATAATCAAGCTCCTGGCTTACCCGTGATATAGAAACAAGATGTAGAAATGTGATGATGAAGCAGCTCTTACTGTGCCACTGAATTTATTCATGATGATTTTTTTTATTTTTTATTTTTGAAAATAAGACTAAAAACTTCTAACGAGATCTCATTTTATTTTTCTAATCTATTCTACCTTAACTTACTTGAAAGATTTTTTTATTTCCTAGGTAAAATAATGCTTCCAATGAAGCCACCTATGGACTAAGAATTTGAAAATGCTCACATCAAGATTTAAAATTTTTACCTTATGATTTTCAAGAATGTGAGTAACCTATCCTATTTTTGGAGCTTGCACAAGTTTCTTTTGAAACTAGTCTTTGATATTATCCTTTCTCTCCAAGAAGTACCTGTTTATCATCTTCAAATTTTTCTTCCATAGATGAGTTAGTAAGAAATGGGGGTTTAAAAACTAAATTTGAAACTAAGTATGAAAATAAAAATTAGAAAGCTCAACTTAAAATCCTTTATGAAGATCCTATTGTCACCAGGTTTCACAAGTTAGTCTATAAAAAGAAATTGCAATAAAAATGTCTTCCTAAGCCTATCTCTAAATCACCCTCCTCGGCAACGGCACCAAAATGTTTGGTCTAAAATGCGGATGCAAATTAGAGTTCCATTTACTCTCAATCCGGGTAAGTAAACTTCGAGGATCATCCAATATATATGGACTTAGAGATAAACTAAACTAAGCTAGGTGAAGAAATGCCAAGGCTCCCTTACAGGAGGTCTTTCATTAGGATCTCAACACCTATTTAGTTATTTAACAAAATGAAATCTAAAGACATTGTGATAAGTGTAAGAAATATTAAGGCTCCCTTACAGGAGATTGTTCATTAATATTTCTGATAATCATAATCAACAAACTATTTAAGCTAATGAAATTAAAGCACTTAAATCTAATTCTGATTGATTGCATGAAATGTTAAAGCTCTCATACAAGAGACTATTCATTTCTATCTCAAGCATATAAATCAGAAACTTAAACTAATGAAATCAAACATTAAATAACAAATCAGATTCATTGAAGGAAACAATATTACTTTCTTACGAAATGTCAATCGTTAATATTCCAAACATATGAACCTAATAATTTAATCTAATGAAATTCACAAACAAACACAAAATAAAAGCTTACTAAAATAAAAGTGTACTTGCTAGGCAATGGGGATCCTTCCAAGGATTCACAAGCACACAAATAGAAAATTCAAATGTAGAGGATCAAAGAAGCTCCATCTTATTCATCATCAATTGCAAATTGCAATTGCAACCATTACATTGATTCTCCAATCTAACTTCTCACTACCAGCCTATAAGATAATAAGATTACAAAATCAAGATTAAGACTAAAAATCAAGCTTACAAATGAAGGAGATAACACTCCTATTTATACAAAATCTATGATAACAAACTCATAAATGTAAATCCACTATTTCCTCCTTTGACCCACATATTTCTCAACCAATGGTGACACATAACCTTATCCTCCATGATCTCCTCCACGAGGTCCATGATCTCCTCAAATTCGAATTTAAACATAGAGTGCCACATAAGGGTTCCTAGGAAGCTTCTGTAGTACCTACACATATCAAAAAACTCATTATAACTATTAGGTATAAGTATAAGCATATTATTTTCTAAAGTTTAACCACAAATCCACTTAAAAATGTTAAGAATTAAGAAACTTTGGAAAAGCATAGTTATAACCCAATGATGAGGTAAATGTGATGATGTGGAGGTGGAATGAAGGTGACATGAAGGTAATATGGAAGTAATGTGAAGGTATTGGTGAATAATGGAGTGAGAATAGGGACTATTTTGAGGCTCAACAATCATATTATTCAAATATTTAAAAAACATCACAAGAACCAAGGATATAAAATTGTGTTCGATAATGATGATACATTCAAAGCATTGTGAGGTTAATAAATTAGTTTTGTGAAAAAATATTAAATATGGTAATCTGAATGCCCTTTTTTTAACAAAAATCTAAAAAATGTGAAACAAAAATCTATGCAATTTTTTTATGAAGAACTCAGATTATTTTTTTAGAAAAAAAAGTATTTATCCAATCACTAAATATTTTTTAGCACTCTTTTCATTGAAATGTAAATGTTATATAAAAAATATCCCATTGGGATGAGACAATGTGCACAAATTATAATACATTGCGCTACAAGGAAACAAATGAATTTTAAAAATTGGAATGAAAGACACCTTAGATGTTTACAATATTAAAATTTATCAAGCATCAATGGTTAATTTCATAACAAGATAAAATAATAATGCAATGGATAAAGCACATATATCCAATATTCAATAGATATATTTTAAAGTCTTACAAAGATGTCCCAACATAGTTTATTTCATAGTTTGACACTTGATCAATTACAAATATTTATTCTTAGGCAAGGGTCAAAGCCCAAAAAAAAATTCATGATGGTTGGATTTATCGATATAGGATTAGTCATCTAATGATACACTCCTTTCAGAATTTCAAACTTATCTCGAGAAAGTTTTCCTTCAGATGTCAAATAGAATAAATCAATGTCGATGATAAAAAACAGAGAGAAATAAAGAGGATGGAGAATCTTACTTGAGAATCATAACACATATCATGGGTCAAATTGTCAACAATAAATATGTACTTAAGGAAAATTTCATTGCATCAACAAACTTACCAAATATCTTGCACCATGTTCTTCTAGAAGTTCAATCATAGCCTTCTAGTTAGCATCCTCTACATCTGCATATGGCTGCAAAAGAAATTGTCTCACTTAAGTCCTCAAACTAAACAATGCTAATAGTGGATTCAATACCACTAATTTTCCAAAATTGAAAAAAAGAACAATTTAATAACTTAATAAATACTCTAAACAATGTA
The DNA here is from genome assembly GCA_034641835.2 of Pinus albicaulis. Lineage (NCBI taxonomy): Eukaryota > Viridiplantae > Streptophyta > Pinopsida > Pinales > Pinaceae > Pinus > Pinus albicaulis. Next base: position 1,006,110,642 of record CM076577.1, on the reverse strand, counting down.
AATGTTTATAGCAACAAAAGATTTGGAAGGAAAAAATTTTATTCATTTCTCTTGATTTATAAAAAACGTTTTCAATTGGAAATCAGCAGTGATGCCAGAAATGAGAACTACAGGAAGGCTCAAGTGGAACTGGCTAATGATAAAGAAGAGGCATTCGATTCCAAGATGATAATATGGAAGACTTTTATCTAGGAGTGGATGGAGGTAGCATCATAACTCTTATCTCACCTCTCTCAAAGGATATGTGATTGTGAATCAAGACCAAGAGGGAAGTTACCTATGGAATAAATGATAATATCAATTAATGTGAAATGATACATCCCTTCTTATTTTCATTTAGTAGTCTTGCAAAATGAATCTCATTCTGAGAGCCTTTGTTCACAAAGTGTGATTTTGGCTTCCTGTAAAGCATATTCCAAGAAGATTGTGGTATCATATAAAATTCTTGGTGAATATTTTCTTTAACCTATTCAGAAACTTCTATTGGAATTATCGACAAAAATAAAATGAAGCCTCTAGAAAAGGCAATACAAATAGGTTAGGGAAAACAAGCTAAATGAAGAGCCTATAATGGATACTTGTGGCTTTGAGCTCAAGAATTATATTCAAGCCCAAAATCCACAAAAGGATACAAACATTGAAATTATGGAATCCAAGAAAGAGATATAGCCTATATATTGATACTTTTGGAGGATATTTTCACACATTTGTGTCAAGCCTTCACCAACAGGTGGTTGGCTACCTAGAAATAGAACCAAGATATAAACTAAAATTTTTCTCCAACAATTTTCTCATTAAGGCAATGGTTGGACCAAAAACAGGAGGAGTTGCATCCTACACTAGCGGCTTCAAGACAATTTCACACATCAAACAACTAGAATATGTTTACTGTTCCTCAAGAAATTAACCTCCTCCTAATCTACAGTTCAACATTCCAAAGTTACAAATTGAAATCAATAAAATGACATCATTTTGATATATAAATAAGATCCAAGTTTCCACTATGATACTAAAATTATTTCTACTTATCAAGCCATGAATTACTTTAAACTTATATATACACATGATCTCTTTGCATCATCTTGCATTTTTCCATCTCATTCTTGTTTTTGTCAACAATGACAACAAGAAAGAAGAATTTTATAATTACTGTATTAGAATAAGAAAAAATTTGTACACCGATGTTTTGTGAGAGAAGGGAATAGAACAAAGAAAAACGAAGGAAAAATGACATGGTAGAATTCTAAAAGAGACTATGATGTAGACATATGCCACAAAATTGGCCAAGTTTAACATGTAAACATATCCCACTTAACCAAAAGGTAGGAAAACCGACATGCAAAAACATAAAAAACACTCATTTATGTGGATATATTCCACAAAAAATAGTCAATATTAGTGATTAAATATATCCCACTTCACCCAAAAATTGGATAAAGGACTATCAAACAGGTCCCAAGTATGTAAATGAATCCAAAACAAGTAGATAATATGAAAGCAAAGGCCATAAGTTTGGACCTATTTTGAGGTAAAAGATAGCATTGTCAAACACAAACATAAACCCTCTCCACAAATAAAGCAACAATTTTTCTACCATGAGATCAATCTTGAACTTCTGCTCAAAATTATTTTCGATCTTTGGAGACTGGAGCCTGCTAAAGAAAACTAAAGTGCTTAGTTCCTTGGAGAGAAAAACTATGTAAATTATTCCATTGAAAGAAATATTTCTATCAGTATATAAATGATCATATTTTCACAACCTCTGATTTCAAATCTAGACCAAGAGGTGAATATGAAGTGGTTGTATCGACTTCCTCTATTGGATTTTGATAAACATGTGCTTCAAAGACCTTAGACACCATCTTGTCCAAATTTTTAGATATATCTGATGGTTTCTTCTTTGTTGATGGTGTGGGCAACCATCATTTCCGCTTGTCTACAATTAATCTCATCAAACCAATTGTCAAACCAAATTCAAGAGCTTAGTGAAATGAAGAGGTTATGTTCATCCATAATGTAGCATTCAAAACAAGAGAAAAATATTTTATTAGAATTAATAAAATAAAAAGAAAAAAATGGACATCCTATCTAAGATTGGTTATTCTACCATTCTACTTATTCTACTATATGTCCAAGTCTTAGAAACAATAACATGCAGGTACCTCTCTCTTTCCTCAATTAAATCATTCAATTGATTCTTAGCTTCTGCAATTCCTATGCATGCCTATCATAATCAAGTAAATTATGACACCAGAGTGTCGAGTAATGGTTGCAAATGGAGGAAATATGAATTTCTCTGGAAAGTGCCATAATATTAGGATAACCATGGGAGAATACATATTTAATAGTCCAATTCTCTCCATTCCAAGGGGTGGTGTCAATGTTGTACTAGGATCACAATGGTTACAATATTTGGGGACGATAACCTTTAATTTTCAAGAACTTTTCTTGAAATCTTTTCCGAAAGGAAATGAAGTTGAATTATGGGGTATCACAGGGAAGCCAAGAAAGATAATAATCTCTAATGGCATGAAAAAACTTCTGAAGAAATAACAACGAGGCATAATTGTACAATTATGCTCACTAGAGGTTCAAACATCACAATCATCTATTTCTCCGTTTCTCCAAAATTTATTGGACAATCATTCCAAGGTGTTTGATACTCCAAAGGGAATCCCACCTATTCGTGATCATGATCATGCTATTCATTTGATTCTATGAAGTGTTCCTCCAAACATTAGGAAATAGAGATATCCATATGCTCAAAGAGTGAGATTGAATGTATGGTTGCATAAATGCTAGAGGCTGGTATAATTCAACCTAGTCAAAGTTCTTTCTCTGCTCCAGTAGTATTGGTGCACAAGAAGGATGGATCATGGCGTATGTGTATGGATTATAGAGATATCAACATTCTCACTATTAAAGATAAATTTCCCATCCCCATCATTGATGAATTATTAGATGAATTACATGGAGCAATTTATTTCACCAAGCTGGATATTTGTTCTGGATATCATCAAATTAGAATGAAGACTGAAGACATTTCAAAAATAGCATTTAGAACTCATGAGGGTCATTATGAATTTTTGGTCATGCCTTTTGGCCTTACTAATGCACCTTCCACATTTCAAGGTTTGATGAGTTACATTTTCAATTCCTTCCTCAGAAAATTTGTGTTAGTATTTTTTGGTGATATATTAATCTACAACAAGTCTTGGAAGGATCCTGTTCAACATGTTGACAGGCTGCTCAAACTATTGGAGGAGAAACAATTATATGCAAAAACCTCCAAATGTTTCTTTGGAGTATAGGAGATGGAATATTTGGGGCATATTGTATGTCATGAGGATGTTAAGGTAGACCCTAACAAAATTAAATCCATTAAGGAATGGAAAATCCCCACAAAAATAAATCATATTCGAGGATTTCTAGGGCTAATGGGGTATTATCACAAGTTTTTTAAGAAATATGGGATAATATTGGCACCTCTAGCATCATTACTGAAGAAATATGCATTTTATTGGACCCTAGAAGCAACTAAGGCCTTGGAACATATTAAACAGAAAATGTTCCAACCATCAGTCTTAGATATGCCAGACTTCACCAAACAATTTATGGTGGAATTTGATGCCTCAAGAAATGGAATTGGTGTGGTTTTAATGCAATAAGGAAGACCCATTGCTTTTGAAAGTCGTACAATCAAAGGAAATGAAATTTTACAGAAACCTATTTATGAGAAAGAAATGTTAGCAATACTATATGAACTAAAGAAACGGCGACCTTACCTAATGGGAAGACACTTCAAGGTAAAAATAGATCAACATAGTCTTAAATAGTTTTTGGAACAAATATTATCTTCATAAGAGCAATAAAAATTGGTCACAAATATGTTGGGTTACAAATTTGAAATCATTTACAAAAAGGGAAGAAAAATGTTGTTGCAGATGCACTCTCAAGGATGAGGATGTGGAAGCATTTTTTTGTGCCATTTCTATTATCCAACCTTTGTTGATAATCAAAGAAATGGATGAATGGAATAGTGATGAAGAGGTGTGGACACTCATTCAAAATTTGCAGCAAGATCTTAGTGCATCTAAAAAAATTAACTGGAAAAAATGATTCGTTATGGTACAAAGATTTCTTATATATTTGTAATAATTCCAAACTCAAACAAAATATTATTTTGGAATTACACACCTCTCCCTTAGGAGGGCACTCAGGTTTTTAAAAAACTTACCACAGGGTCAAGAAGGAATTTTTTTGGGATGGCCTTAAATATGGTATTCGAAAGTTTTTGGCAGAATGTTTGGTTTGCCAACAAAATAAAGTTGAGACAATTAAGACCCAAGGTCTGTTACAACCATTATCCATTCCAAGTCAAAATTTTCAGGAGGTTTCAATGGATTTTATCAAATTTTTACCCAAGTCTGCAGGAAAGACTGTCATCATGGTGGTAGTTGATAGACTTACCAAGTATGCACACTTTTGCGCAATAGCTCATCCATTTAAATCCAATACATTTGTTACTGCATTTATGGAAACAACTAAAAAGCTACATGGAAACCCAAAGATCATTGTAAGTGACAGAGATCCCATTTTTACAAGAAATTTTTGGATGAAATTATTTTCTTGTTTGGCTCTCAATTAGCTCATAGCTCATCATATCATCCTCAATCTAATGGGAAAACCATGATAGTGAACAAATTCTTGGAAGGATATCTTCGTTGCTTTGTATTTGATAAATAGACACAATGGGTCAAGTGGTTACCTCTAGATGAATACTGATATAACACTTCCTTCCATAATGCAGCAAAAATGACCCCATTTATGGCACTTTATGAATATCATCCACCATCGATCACATCATATTTAAGAGAAAATTATAATGTTAAAGTAGTGGAAGATCACATCGAGCATCAAAAACAAGTTATCCAACTCTTAAAGGATAACCTCACTTTTGTGCAAAATCGAATGAAACAACAAGAATATCAACATTGCAATGAAAGAAGTTTTGATGTAGGCGACTTGGTATTTTTACGACTACAACCATACAAACAAATTTCCCTCAAGAAAACTAAGAAGGATAATAAATTATCACCAAAGTATTATGGTCCTTACAAGGTGTTTCAAAATATTGGTACTATGGCATACAAAATGGAGCTTCCTGCATCTTCCTGAGTGCACTCATTTTCCATGTTTCATGCTTAAAGAAGGTTATAGGTGAAAAGCTCCCAATTCAAACAATATTGCCAGAACTTGATGAAGAAGGAAAAACCATATTGTAACCTAAATCAGCCACAGAAGAAAGAACTTGACAACTAAGAAATCGATCAATTTCAGAGTATCTCATCATGTGGAAGAAATTAACCACTGAATATTCAACATGGGAGGATGGGAATTTTATACAGAAGAATCCATAACTACTCAAGTTTTGAGGACAACACTTTTTTGAAGGAGAGGGACATGTTAGGTCCCTATAATACAAGTGTATCCCCTCATTGTTATTGTTATTATAACCCCCTTATTGTTATTTTTGTGCCAATGTAGTCCCCTTATTGCTATTATTGTGCCTCATAGAAGCCCACTATTTTTATTTTTGTTCCCTTAATTTGTTATTGTTATGTCGGCTTGGATTATATTATGACTCATTAGACTCCTATATATAGAAAGGAGGTCTTTTCATTGTATCATCAAGGAATTTTTCATTTATGTAATGTAAATGAGGTTTCCCCCTCGAAGAGGTTTATTTCTAAGTCATTGATCTATATTTTCTTCTATTTTGTGAGTTGGTTTCTTAACACAGTTTTGTGGCATCCGAAGTTTGTGAGCCCTCTAGATATCCTCACACAATTTCCAATGTTGTTCTACATCCTCATTCCCTTTCCCAGAGAAATCAGGATATCAAGTAAAATATCCAACCATGTTACCATCCATACATGGTTGAACCAACGAAACAAGTATGAACCCTTGGGAACCGGGTTGTGATAATCCTTGTAGGCTTTAATTACAACTACTATTTATAACACTGGAGATACCATCCTTGTAGGTATTATGTACTTTGTGGAACTTTATAATTTTAACTAGCCTGGATAAAAAATGAACAAGGTCTTGATAAAGTACCACGGGAAGGTCGAGGGAAGTTCTACCGGAATTATTAGACAATGAGTTACTATTTTAAGGAGATGCATCATCCAAAGAAAAAAACCTCCTCATAGAGAAGTGCATGTCATCATTTAGGCCCTCCCTTTTTCTTGTAGGGCCCAATCCATCTGGTGTCTCCATCTCTACTAGCAGGAGGAAATATCTACTGCTTCTTTCACCTTTTTTCACCGTAGTGGTCCCATCCTCTCCTATTGGTATAGGCTTCACTTTATCTCTATCCCCATTTTTTTGTAGCTCTGCAACTCCTTCTCATACCCTCGGATTTCCCAACATCTCTCCTACTTGGTTTAGCTCCCTTTGTTATCTATGGATTTCCTGCAAAGCCTTCTCTCACCATTCTTCAGTTATTCAAACCCTCCTTTGTGCCCTCATATCTCTATATTTTTTAAATTAATGTGTGTCCATCTCTCCCACATTTTCATAGCTCGCATCCAATTATATTTCCTCCCCTTATACCCCTCCCCCGGTACTAGGGCTTTAAGCGACCCTGGATTGGCCCTGAGTCACAAGCAGTTTCTCTTCAACCATTAAAATTTTAACCCATAATGGAAACTCCTTTAGTGATATTTCCCAAAACCCAGACTTCAACATGGCCTCATCCTTGGAAAAGGATATATGGCCTTCTACAAAAAGCTCAATAATGTACCCTTTTAGAGTATCTTTTACCCAGAAATCGACAACCCGAGTTAGGTGCATATTGAGTTGGTGTTAGTAAACTAAGTCAGTTTTAGTCTAGGTACGCGGATATCTACTCTGATTGTCAGAATTTTTCTTTTTATGCAACCTTCACAACTAATTGTAAAGGTCTTATGGAAACTTACACCATAATATCTCATATTGATCACTCGTAGGCTCGATATAAAAAACTTCTTCCTTCACTCGCTTCAAACTTTTGTGATGAAGATGCGCTTGTTGAAAAATAAACTTCTTTAGTTTCTCATGCCAACAATCCTAAAGATCCTTCTTAAAAATCATCGACACCATGTTCTGTATCCCTTTTAAAAAATTTAGATCCTGACAACGAAACCATTTGATAGCGGAAACTTGTAAAAGGTAGAGACCTTGGGTTCAGACATAGGGGCCAAAAAAGGATCCACTATAGCTTAGCGCAACATTGACATTTTCACCCTACCCAAAAGGAATATAGCATCTCACCGAGGCATGCTATGACCTTACTTAGATAGGGATTAGAACTAGGCATCAAGGGGAGTCACACGAAAACTAGCACTTTCATCTAATCTAGAAATCACAACATCTATTATCTGATCATCACAAAGAGTAACTACCAAAGAATTCAAAGAGATAGAAGATATAGACATTCACTCATAAGAAAAAATTTAAATAAGCCCATGAAACTAACATATTCAGATCTATAAGCAATCCTGCAACTCTTTCCATTAGTTTCAAAAAATCATTACATCATGGCTCTAAGGTGCTTCAGACAGGAACATGAAACTGAAGAGATAAAATAACTCAGAATCAGATAAGCACATAATAACGCTAATTCCAATACACTTAGAGAAATATATCAATATGCAAGCCTTTCTCTCCCCTTTCTAGTTGGTTTTTCCCATAGATTTTATAAGCTCCACTCACCTGAACTGCTAGCTTCTTCTGTGGATGCCACGCCATTTCCTCCTTGATTTCTTTTGTCACTCAGCTGCGACTGCTCCCTCTCCTATTCGTGATTGTTGTAGCTTGGTTTTGACTACATGTCTCCATATTTCCTGCTGGCCAATCTTCTGTGTCTGATGGACATTGGAATATTTCCTCACCTGCTTCCTCTACAATTGCTCGTTGGTCAAATTTGGTGAAAATATGTAAAATAATATGTCCCCCCAAAATGAAGGACCCAATAACCATCATCCACACAATTTTCCTTTCATTTTTTTGCACTCCAACAACTTTCAAAAAAATAGAGCTATTATTGGGCATGACTTAATTAGTTATTCTTGAGTTGGCATTCTAGGAGGAGTATTTGATGGAATACCTTGGTGTAATAACTTGTTGGAATCAAAACGAGAATATCTATAGGATGAGATGCTTAGAAGTGGATTCCAGTGGCCAGAGAGAGTATGGTGGGTGCTTTACCATTTTCCTAGATTAAAAATGATGTTAATTAGTTATTAAATTAAAAGGGGAAAAAAATTAATTGCAGGAAAAAGGCCAAAAGTGACTTAAGTGAAATAAAAGAAAATTAAAAAGTCACTTAAGATGAAGTTAAGAGCGGAGCTTCTAGAATAATAGTAAAATAATAAAATAATATGCTTCTAGAGACTTGGAGATCTATTAATGGAGTATTTAAAAGGAGGAGGAGGAGATCATTTGGGGTATCTTGGAGTTGAGTATTTTTCTTATAGAGAGGTTTGAAAACGAGGTTCTCGAATTTCAGTAAGCCCCAGGATGAAAACCCTTGGGTTTCCATTTCTTGTGATTTGGATAAAAAACCAACCCACCATCGAGGATATTTCACCCAAAAATCTCACGGAGCTTCAATAGTGTTATTGGAGATCAGATCTACAACAGGTCTGAAGATTGGCATGAGGATCATTTAGATTATCAATTTGGGTGTTACTTTTTAGTTTTTATTTTGGAGGTTAGGTTCAGTATCGCCGCAAATTAATTGGTGGCCATCATTGTATCAACTACTTCTATTTATTTTATTATGAATTTTTATATCATTATAAATAAAGTTGAGCTTGTTGCACATATTTTGTGTTCTATGTGTATTTCCAATGTTTATTAATTTGTCATAGTAGCAACACTTTTTATTTTTGGGTTTATATGTTATATGTCGACATTCATGGTGAATTTTCATGTTATTATTGAATAGAATTCATGACATATTTTCTTGAAGAAAAATTTCATCAGTGTTGAGTTGTAGATTGTATTTTCTAGTTTTGTCGTAATATTGATGGTTGAATTTGTGCAAATTGTTATTTAAATTAGTGACATAATTTTTATAAGCAATTTTCAGGAAAATTTATATTTTGGACATTACATATTTCACTATATATATATATATATATATATATATATATATATATATATATATATATATATATAATTCTTATGGTATAGTTTACCCAGTTTCTAGATATATTTTTTAGTCAATGTTTTCTAAAATCTAGCAAATATTTGTTGGAATTGCAAGTTCAAGTTGCATAAATTACACAATCCAAGTTTCGAAGGGGATTTTCAAGGAATTGAATTCATTTATGCATTCAAAAAATCAATTTAAACAATGATAAATTCCACACACACACATAGAGAGATTCATATTAAGCATGGATCTAACAAGCACCAAGCATCAAGACCTATCAAATCTCCTGAGGAAAACATTTTTTCAAGTTTTTCACTATAACAATGGTTTGCACATTAAAACATTTGATCTCTCTCAAAATGTGATAGATTCATGTTAAGAAGAGATATAACAAGCACCAATGATCTCTTTCAAAATGTGAGAGATTCATATTAAGCAAGGATTTAAGAAGCACCGATCAAATCTCTAGAAGTAAACATTTTTTCAAGTTTTGTACTATAACAATGGTTTACATCTCAAAACATTTGATCCCTCTCAAAATTTGCTAGATGCATGCTTTAACATGAATATACATTGATTTAATAAAAATAAACATTACATAATTCAATTAATCCACGCCTCATAAATATACAAAGATGATAATTATAAATACAAAGAAATTTTGTTATTCTATTTGTTTTAAATAAACAATAATAATATATTTTTCCAAATCATATTTACATCAAAATATATCACTCATAAGCAATACATTTCACATCACTCATAAGAAATACATTTCACTTAGATATTATCAACTTATATGCTTTATATTCGTTTTAGATGAATGGTGGTATTATTTGTGAGAAAATCATAAGTGAACATGTATAATTATTTTATAAAAGTTACAACGTGTCTCTAAAGACTTTAATTCACATAGTTTGAGAAATGAATTATTCAACAAACCATTTGAGCTAAATCCTCTATCATATTTTGAAAATTGTTTACAAAATTATAATTTCTTAACTTATATTTAATGTTTTTATATTTTATATTTTTGTTTTAGGGAAATGATAATATGATTTCCGAAAAAATCATAAATGAATTACTAAATACAATTTTGAATAATATTAATTATATATTATTACAATTAGCAAAACTTTATGGCCTTTTTACTATTAAATATAAAAAAAATCATTTCTTTTATTTTTTTATATTTATTAAGATTTTAATATAATATATATAATCATTTCTCAACTATTTTATTTTATTTTATTAGAATATTAATTTTAAATATCTATTACACGTTTTAAAATGTGATGAATTAAAATATAAATATGAAGAGAACATGTTAATAATATATTTATCCTTACAAAGTCAATGGTAATCTTTAAATCAATTCTTATTATCATAATATTTATATCAACATTTTAACCATTTTATTAAAATATTAATTTTATTTTAAATATGTGTTATGTTATTCTAATTTGATAGATTAAACAAAATCTAGTTTTAAGAATATGGTGCAATTAAGTGGAAACGTTTGGTCCATACATATTATATCGTTAAGTAGAAAAGTTTGGTCCCTACCCATTCTGTACATTATGTGGTCCAGTCCAAGAAACAACTATGTATACCTAAATTGCTCCAGACATAATTTCTTCACTTACACAATTTGTTCAAATGAAAGAAATAAATAGTAAACAAAATAAAAAACTAAAGAGAAATACTCCAAACATGAAATATAGAACAATATTTAAATCTAAATCTTACTATTTTAATATATTTTAATAAATAGTTACATTGGACACAATATATTAATGGTATCAAATTTTCATCTTCTAATTTTCATTTTATATTAACAATGTTACTTGGATGACGAATTTGTCGAGCACAGCTTGTGGCCAAGTTATTGGTCCTAGATTCTGATTGGATTGGATACCAACATGTCATTTATATATCTAATAGTTACGAGTTTATCTGAACTCAACTATTCGTGGAGCCTCACTAAAATATATATGTCTCGAGAAACACAATCCATACGAACTAATAACGTGTTCCCATCGTTTTCCCTTTTTATTTAAATACATTTTTGTATTTCATAGAAATATCAGTAAAAAATATATAATTCATAGAGGAAACTGAATTCCGTTTGAGTAATCATATATCTTGCTTATATAGAAAACCAAACTTGGCAATAAATTTATATTGACTTTGAATAAATTTAAATCGGGTAAGTTTTAAACATCAACATTTTTTTATGACTAATGTCGTTGTAACATTTATTGGGTATCACAGAAGCACATCAGAGCCTAGAACACATTCAGAACACATAGAGAGATAGAGATAGTAATGGAGAAACAAAACTAAACACACACATACTTCTATTATACGAGAGGCCTTTTCTTGGCTTGCTTGATAAAGGCAGGCTTACACATTTATAGATGATGGAGGAAGATCTAGAATTTCATAATCTTCCATGTGGATTACATGGATGTATAGAAATTAATGGCGGTGGCAATGGTTGTCGTCGGGTGGTTGTGGACAGCGTGGGCGGTGAGGTCGGCGTTGAAATGTGTACAATGTGCACGGTTGAGTCGGCTTCACATTTAACATTCTCCCACTTGAAGTCGAATGAAGAATCTTGAATCAAGTCACATCAAGCCCTACCATGCCTCTACATAACTCATGCGTATTTCTTGGTAGAATCTTGGTGAGCATATTAGTAGGGGTCTTATATGTATGGATCTTTTCCAAGGATAATTGTCCTTCTTCCAACACATGCCAAATCCAATGGTAACTTAATTCAATGTGCTTGGTTTTTCAGTGAAATGCTGGATTTTTCGCCAAGTGAAAGACCCTCTGACTATCACAATACAACACATACTTGTCCTTCTTTATTCCTATCTTTCATAGTAATCGTTGCCTCCACAACATCTCTTTACAAGCCTCTGTTGCAACTATGTACTCTGCCTATGTTGTAGAGAGAGTTACTATTATTTGTAGCCTTGACACCTAAAAAACAACTGCACCTACAAATGTGTACAAATAACATGTAGTTGACTTTCTAGTGTCGATATCTCCAGCCATATCTACATCTATAAAACCTTCAAGCACAGTCTCATTATGACCAAAACATAAAAAAAAATAATGACTAGTACCCTTAAGATACCTAAAAATCCATTTTACTGCATCCCAATGTTGTTTTCCCGGATTGGCAAGGAATATGCTAACAACTCCCACTGAATATGAAATGTTTGGTCATGTGCATACCATGGCATACATCAAGTTGCCAACTACTAAAGCATAAAGAATCTTTCCCATTTCTTCCTTCTCCTTGTCATCATTGGGACATAACTCTGTACTCAACTTGAAGTGGGTTGCATTCTTCATATTAAACATGTCAAACACCTTCTTGATATATTTTTCTTGTGACAACCACAAGGTTTTGTTTTTCCTATCATGCGTGATCCTCATGCCCAATATTTGTTGTGTTGGACCCAAATCCTTCATTGCAAATTTGCTGCCCAAATCCTTCTTCAACCTATTGATCATAGTCTTATCATGTCCAACAATCAACATGTCATCCACATATAACAATAATATCAGATACTTTCATTGATCATACCTCTTGATATAGACACAATGGTCAAATTCCAACTTGTGAAAACCATGTTCCAACATGAATGAATCAAATTTCTTGTACCATTGTCGAGCCGCCTGTTTTAACCCATAAAGGCTCTTCTTCAACCTGCAAACAAGGTATTCTTTGCCTTTTTCTATGAAGCCTTTTGGCTGCTCCATATAAATTCTTCCTCTAATTCTCCCTGAAGGAAATCGGTTTTTACATCTAATTGTACACATTCTAAGTCTAAATCAGCAACAAGACCAAGAATGACTCTAATGGATGGCATTTTGACAATAAATGAAAAAATTTCAGTGAAGTCAATACCTTCTTTTTGGGAAAATCCTTTCACCACCAATCTTGATTTATACGTCTCTTTCTTTTCTTCACCTTCATGCTTAACCTTGTAAACCCATTGGTTTTGTAGAGCCTTTCTACCTTTTGGGAGCTTTACGAACTCCCAAGTTTTATTTTCCAACAAAGATTTCATTTCTTCCTCCATTTCCTTCTTCCATTCTTTACTGTGTTCAACTTTACAAGCCTCTTAAAAACAATTTTGCTCACCTTCATCAGTCAATAGGATATAGTTTGAAGAAGGATACCTTTGTGAATGCTTATGAGGCCTAGATGATCTTTGAACCAACTGTGGTGGTGCATTATCAAGTTGAATCTCCTGTAAAGGTTCCTACATTATTCCTTCTTCTTGGTGTTCATAACTTTCCCCTTGTTGTCCTTTTGTGCTCTTGAATTTGCTTCCCATTTTCCTGCATTGGTGAGATGTTTTCATGCTGCTCTTCAAACATGTCAATAGATTTCTTAACCTACAACTCACCTACAGTCCTCTTAAACATTTTTGACTCATTAAATATAAAATCCCTGCTTCTAATAATTTTATGTTTGACTGGATTCTATAAACGATAACCAAATTCTTCATCCACATATCCCAGAAAAATGCATTTCATAGATTTATCATCTAGCTTCTAGTTCTATTTTCTTTGGTAATATGTACAAATGCTTCACATCCAAATATTTTCAAATGAGAATAGTTCAACTTCTTTCTAGTGCAAACTTCTTCAAGAATTCCTCCATCGAAGGTTGTAGTTGGAGATCTATTTATAAGGTAGCAAGTTTCCTTGATAGCCTTTGCCCAAACTTTTTTGTCCAAACACGGAAATTGACAGCATACTCCTCAATTTTTCCATAATGGTGTGATTCATCTGTTAGGCAACACCATTTTTTTGAGGAGTACTAGGCACAGTCTTCTCATGCCTTATTTCAAACCTGTTACAATATTCCTTGAATGCATTTGAGCAATATTCTCCACCATTATCTTTTCTTAGGCACTTGAGAAATTTGTTAGTCTCTCTTTCAATAGAAACATGGAATTTTTGAAATATTTCAAACACTTCACGTTTACTTTTCATAGGATAGGCCCAAACCTTCCTGTATGCATCATCTATAAATTTTGCAAAATATGATTTTCCTCCTAATGACTGGATGTTAAGAGGTCCAAAGTCATCTAAGTGTATCAATTCTAACACAATTTTCTTTCTGTCATGACCACCTCTGAGGAATGAAACCCTTATTTGTCTACCATATATATAATGCTCAAAAATATCAAGATTGTAATATCTCAAACCTAGTAGTAAATTTTTACCAACAAGGGATTTTAAGCCCTTCTCACTCATGTGATCCAAGTTATTATGCCAAAGATCTGCTGAATTTCCTTCTTTTGAGACAACAACCAAATTTGATTTTCCTATCATTGCCTTCAATGTATATAATTTCCTGTCTTGGGTCCTCTGGCCACGACCAATTCTCCTTTGCTAATTTTCCAGCCTCCTTTTCCAAATCTTGTGGAATAGCATTCATCATCCAGCTGCCTCATAAAGATCAAACTCATGCGCATTTCTGGTACATGTTTGACATGTTTCAACAATATATCTTGTCCATCCTTGATCTTGATTTGGACATCTCCCACTCCTACAATATTGCAAAAATGGTAAGTTGATCAGTGTTAAGCTCAAAAATGGAAGTGATAAGGTCAAAGTGGTATGTGGCTACCTTTTCTAGTCTCTTTCTTAGCCTTCGGAGAACTGTTGGAGTGTTAACAGATTACATGGATGTACAAAAAATTAATGGCAGTGGAATTGGTCATTTTCGGTGATCAGGTGATCAGTGTTAAGCTAAAAAATGGAATTGTTCAGAATCAATTGGAAACTGAACGACAACGAACAGCTCGCTGCCAAGAATCTGGCGCAATTCATTTCATTGAAAACCGACTCTGGATGAGGAAGATAGGGCCTATTGTTCATTTTCCTAATCAGCTAATTTTTTTTGCAGAAGTGACAGAATGGTGACATGGCAGCCTAGTCATAAAAAAAAGGATATTCTAAGAATATTTCGTCATTTTTGCCCAATGACATTGTGCCGAGTGTCACTATAGGATTCGCTGGAAAGTTTGGAAGGTGATTTTTTTTTACCACCAAGGTCGAATTTCCAAATTTCATATTTCAATGGTCGAATGACATTTTTTATTTTATATGGTTGAAATAGTCCAACCAGAGGTAGACACATGGTGCAACCAGGGGCCGCCATGTGCTCCCTCTGGTGAACCAAGGTAAAATGTCAATGTATGAGGTAGATTTTTTTATTATCAAAGGTCGGATATCATATAATGGCGATGTGAAATTTATTACCAGTGGAAGGGCGGAGGTCATGGCTCGAACCCACGAACTCCCCCACACCAACAAAACCAACTACCAACAGACTGCACATTACAACTTACTATATAATATTTTTGACATATATTTAATTCCATAATGTTTGACCGACGAGGGTAAGAAGGAGGCCGTCCCCCTCGCAATAGAACCTCACCATATAACTACCTGCAAATATAACAGAGCAAATATTATTGCAATGGTAGGATTAACGTTTAATGCGGCTTTATTAGCCACTAATCCATATTTAAATCACAATAATCCTTTTTTTAGTCCGGATTTTATAATTGTTCCATTAGTGTGTTAAGCCACAGTTAAATTGAACTTATCTGAATTAAAATTTTAGTAAAATTGGCAGATAATATGGCGAAGTCCGCCATTTCTAGTAGGACTCCAAAATGAGCGGTCTTAACTAGAGTTATCTCTAGTTTTAGTGGTGTTACCTAGGCAAAAACTGGATGAGTCATAACTTTTGCAAAATGTGACCAAATTGGGTTGAAGAAGAGTCTATTCTGGATTATTTGGACATTCTGAACACATTGAAGCAGGTTTTGCGAGTAGTAGAGGATTGCAAACAACAATTTTTCCATTTTTAGCTAATACAGAGGCCTAAGCAATGGAAGCTGGACCAAAGAGCTGTAGCCCAGGAGGGGTGAAATCCTTCATCAAAATAACGTGTTAATGGATAATTTGATGGTTTTTTGTACATTTTTTTTTTCAACATTAAGTTTTAATATTTTATTCTCATGAATTTAACATAAAATTTAGTTCATTAACCTATTTAACACTCACAGACACCTCAAGAAACCCATGCACATGAAGCAAAATATTAGAAAATTATTTATAATTCTAAAGATGAAATTAGCACAGAAAAAAATAACATTCATATTCAGATCAAGGTGGTATCAGAGCAAAGTTTGAAAGGTTATTTTCTTGATTTTCTTGAGTTTTGTGCAAGTAGGGTTTTAATGGTTTCAAATTTGTGATGCTTACAAGGTTAAAGTTGTAGAGAGGAGAAGGGAAACTATTGGTTGCTAGTCTCAAGGTTAGGATGAGAAGAAGAAGAGACATAAGGGCACCATCTCCACCCAAAGTTTCACTCACAACTGCAATTGAAGCACCTCAATTTTTAACTCTAACAAAGATTGAGGAGGTACAAGTTGCACTAGAAGCTGAGCTTGAATCCATAGTCATCATGTCAGGTGTTGGAGAGACTGAAGGTCTTTCAGAAGAGGAAGCATACAAGAATCCTTTCTATGAACTAATTGAAATGGTTATGATCCTCTTTGAAGAGAGGGACACAAAGGATGAAGAGAGGGATTCAAAGGGAAGTGGAGGAAAGCCTCCTCCATCTCCACCATCTTCATCATCATCCTCATCACCACCACCACCCATACTCACTCAAAACCACAAAAGGAAAAACTCCCTTTCTCAAACTTGATGTCAAATTTGAGCTTCCAATGTATAATGGCAAAGTGAATGCAGAGAGGCTGGATAATTGGATTCATTAATTGGAGGTTTATTGCAGAATTCATAACCTTCAAGAAGATGAAAGAAAGATTCAATTGGCTTCCTTGAGGATGGAGGGATCAACACTTGTATGGTGGGAAGAAAGGACTCAACAAGAGATTAAAAACTACTGTAATATTTCAATGTCTTGATAAAATTTTATTGCTGCCATTAAAAGGAAATTTTAGCCTCTAGCTTACATGCAAAAAGCCATTATGAACTCGCAGAATTTTAGAAAATTGAAAGGGAAAAATGTGCAATATTATACTCATGAATTTAGGAGAAGAGCTCTTATTTTGGGTATTAATTTTTATTCTCAAGAAACTTTGTTAAATTATATTGGGGGCTTGCACAGTTACCTTAGGTACACTATTCTCATGTTCAATCCCACAAACTTAGATGAGGTTTGTGTTCAAGCCACACACTTAGAAGCAAGAGGGAAACAGAGTGTAGATGAGAAAAGTGATAGTTTTTTGAGTATGAGGGTAAAGGAAACGGAAATTTTGATGGAAGAGGAAAGAGAAATAGCTCTATCAAAATAGAGAAAGAGAAAATCACATGTAAACATTGTTCAAATAACTACCATGATGAATACCATTGTTGGAAACTTCATCCAGAGTTGAAGCCAAACAAACTGAAAGCCAAAGAAAAGGGGAAAACTATTGCAATCATTGAACATGACTTAGGTTCAGATTCAAGAGATGAAACCAAGATTACAACAATGGGTTTGAAAGGTAAGCACAAAGTAAGTGTTGGTTCTTCAAGTTGTTCCAATGTAACTCAAGATGAAGATACAAGAATTGAACTCTTTCATATTAGAGTCATTTCTAAACATAACAAGGTAGACACACTATTTGAAAGTGGTTCTCAAGCTAATTTTATTTCCGAAGACTTAGTTAAGAGGCTAAACCTTGAAACTGTTATACATCTAAGGCCTTATCCTTTAGGGTGGATATGCAAGAATGGAAACTTGTAGGTAACAAGGAAGTGCATACTAAGGTTTTCCATCAATTCAAACTTTCTTGATGAAGTTGAACTTGATGTAGTGTCGCTAGAGATTTCGGGTATTGTTTTGGGAAGTCCTTATCTTTATGGTAGGAAAGCAGTATTTCATCGCCATGAGAATAAGTATCTCTTGTTTAAAGATGGAATTGAGTACATAGTTAGAGTGCATAAGAATAAGAAAATTTTGTCTCTTATACATGAAGGAGAAATGAAGAGAATAGTGAATGCAAGTCAAAATTTGACTTTTTTAATGATCAAGCATAAAGATGTTTTGAATGAGGCCTTTCAAAAAGATGCATCTAATGAACAAGTTGATTTCATTAAAGTTTATTATGCTTGTAATGAGATGTTTTAGGACTCTAGCATGTTTCCTTTGAAAGGATGTAAACAAGATGTGAAATATTTGCAGCAGTCAACATCAATGTTGAGTATTGTTGGAGAGAATATGTCAATGGAAGAGAATGCAAAGGTCAAAGAGAAAGCGCCAAGGACATTTGAAAAATAATGCATAGGTTCCATAAGTTCTTGTTTTTTGTTTCCAAAGGGAACATGGAAATGGAAAAAATACTTGGTCAAGAGTCGACACAAGTACAAATCAAGAGAAGATAAGAATCTCCATGAAGACAGTGTGCAAGGTGAGACAGTTTTTAAGTTTCCCTTCATTGATGACTGAGGTGGGAACAAGTTTGTTGCTGCAAGGACAACTTTCTACTCAGCACATGCAGGGAAATTGCAGCATGACGGTGTCTACAATAGCAAGAGAGGGTTTGAAGAGTTAGGGAAAAATATTATTTTTTGTGAAAAGCTCAAGTTGATGAAAATGGGAAAATTTCAGTGGATTGAGATTGGAAGGGTGAGGGAACTGTACCCTCATCCACATGTTCAGTAATCAAAGAGATTTTTGGGTCCAAAAGGCTTCTAATGGGGAGGAATGATTAGGTGATTAGTGTTAAGCTAAAAAATGGAAGTGTTCAGAACCATTTGGAAACTGAATGATAGCAAAGAGCTCATCGCCAGGTATCTGACGCAATTCATTTCATCGAAAACTGACTCCGAATGAGGAAGATAGGGCTTAATGTTCGTTTTCCTAAACAACTAAATTTTTTATCAAAAGTGACATAATGGTGACATGGCAGCCTATTCAGTTAAAAAAGGGATATTCTAGGAATATTTCGTCATTTTTTCCCAATGACATTGTGACAAGTGTCATTGTAGGATTCGCTGCAAAGTTTGGAAGGTGAATTTTTTTTACCACCAAGGTCAAATTTCTGGATTTCATAGTTCAATGGTCGAATGATATTCTTTTTATTATATGGTTGAAATAATCCAACTAGAGGCGGACTCGTGGTGCAACCAAGGGCTGCCACGTGCCCCCTCTGGTGGATGAAGGTCAAATGTCAAATTTTATATGAGGTGCATTTTTTTATTATCAAAGTTTGAATATCATATAATGGCAGTGAAAATTTTGTTACCAGTGGAAGGGCGGAAGTCGGGGCTCGACCCCGTGACCTCCCCCACACTAACACAACCAACTACCCACATACCACACATTAGAACTTACTATATAATTTTTTTGACATATATTTAACTCCATAATGTTTGATCGACAGGGGTAAGGAGGGGGCCAGACCCCTCAAAATAGAACCTCATCATATAACCACTCGCAAAGACCACAGAGCGGATATTATTGTAATGGTGGGATTAACATTTAATGTAGATTTATTAGCCACTAATCCATATTTAAATCACGTTAATCCTTCTTTTAGTGTGGATTTTATAATTGCACCATTAGCGCGTTAAGTCGTAGTTAAATTGCGCTTAGCTTAATTAATATCACAGTTAAATTGGCAGAGAAGATTGTGTAGTTTACCATTTTCGGCAGGACTCCAAAATTAGTGGCCTTAACTAGAGTTATCTCCAGTTTTAGTGGGGTTTCCTAGGCCAAAATTGGATGAGTCACAACTTTTGCAAAATTCAACCATATTGGGTTGAAGAAGAGTCCATTCTAGATGATTTGGACATTCTGAACACAATGAAGCAAGTTTCAAGAGTAGTAGAGGATTTTAAACAACACTTTTTTCCATTTTGAGCTAATACAGAGGCCTAATCCATGGAAGTTGGACAAAGGAGATGTAGCCCCGGAGGGGTGAAATCCTTCATCAAAATACTGTGTTAATGGATCATTTGATGGTTTGCTGTACATTTTATTGATGTTGTTCAACATTATGTTTTAATGTTTTTATGCTCATGAATTTAACATAAAATTCAGTTCATTTACCTCTTTAACACTCACAAACACCTCAAGAAACCCATGCACATGAAGCAAAATATCAACAAATTATTTATAATTCTAAAGATGGAATTAGCACAAAAAAACTAACATTCAGATTCATATCAGTCAGGCGGCTGTGGATGACGTTGGCGGTGAGGTCGGCACTAAAATGTGAATAGTGTGGACGACTGAGTTGATTTCACATTTAACAACATTAGGGTTAGTCTTATTTATATTCTTGGTGTTATGGTTCATAAAAAATAAAACTAAAATTCATCAAAGGAGGGGCGATGCTCCAAGGGAGGGCCTGACTTACCTCCTTAAAAAAACATGGACTTCGTGAACTTGGAGTGTTAGTCACATAGGAAGAGGCCACGAGAGGGTTCTCTAGGACCACAAAAGGATTTTTTTGGGATCCTTTTGAGCCCCTCAATTCATATCTCTTCTTCTTATTTTTGTGTTATTTTTTTCTTTGGACCTTTAACTAATATGGTGAGCCCAAATATCTTTTTCACAAGGGCTTTGAAATTTCCTTCAAATATTGGAAGCTTCTTTTTCAGCTTTATATTTTTGGTCCTTTTTAGAGTAATGACTCATCTAACCATACTGTTCATGTTATAGTACAATTCAACTTATCTAAAATATCTTGTTTCCTAGGCTCAAGTGTTGCCAGAGTCATAAACCCATCCTTGTGCCTCTGCCAAAACTCACTCCAAGTCTATGTTTTCCCATTACCATTGAATAATCATACATAAAATTCATTAATTTCTAGTTTTCCATTCATAGGACACTTGTATAGAAATTGATTATGAGCTCATTAGACATCCTTGTCTACTTGTGTTACATGTTTGGGCCCTATCTCTCTTATTCGAGCCATGCCTCTAGGTTCAAGCATCAACTTCTTCCCATCGTTATGCTTTTGATGAGTCAACGCCATGATTCCAAAGTCCTTTCCATTGAGATTGTGTCAGAACTAGTCATGCGTCACCTACAGGATCCCACTGCATAAATCACAACTCTTGTGGATGCTGAGGTAGAGCTTGAAAAATCCTATTACAAATAAGTCTCGAATAATCTCCCACCAATATAAATACCTCATCATTCATTAAATTGGGCAAGGTATCCATAGGCCATTAGGATAATATATAGTCACCTTCCTTGGATGTCATAATGCATTCATAACGATTGTCCTTGGTATGATCCAAATTAAAGCTTCAACCCTATGGGATGCCATGTCGAAATGCACCCTCAAAGCACCAACTAGGTAAGCTACCTCTCTCACTTAGGCAGTTATTGGTTTTCATAGTGACACTCATGACTAGAAGTCGTTCCATATTGTAAGTGGAAAGGAAAACACAAGAAAATGAGTCTATACAAAGCATACCCTTTCACATTTTTCATATCCACCATGCATTGATCTACCTTTGCCACTAGGCTCTCCATTCCTTGTGACCTGTTTGAACTTTATGCTAATACACCATTTGGGAAATGTGTTATTCTTTATTTTTTCCACAAATAGTCACATTATATTTATGTAGGCATACATGCTAATTTTGGAATAGGGATTTCATAATTTTAATTTAATTATCAATAATTATTAGGTGGATAGTATGGATTTATCCTCTAGTAAATACTCTAGAATATTAATAGTACTATACACAAATCAAAGCTTGAGATTTATCTCCAAATAGTTATGACTCTTTCAGTTAATTGATTAATTACACCATAAGGCATTCTTATTTGAAAACAACTTTCCTAGCTACCAATGTGTCCATGTCTGAGCCATTGGATCAAATGTTAGACGATTGAAATGTTTTAGGCCATTAGATCCATAAATAAATAGTTTTATATTTTTTTTATAATGTTAGTTTTTTCTTTTTCTTTTTCTTTTTAATAAGTCAGATTGATTTGATGTGTATAGTAAAAATGTTGTAATGTCATGTTTAACATTTTGACTATGTCAAATTACACAAAAATAAAAATAAACGTAAATTAAATAAAAATATTTACATAATGTAATGAACATTTTAACTAGGTAAAAATACAATAAAAAATAAAAATAATAAAAGCATCCCATGATATTGACCCATGGTATGCATGTGGAATATATTTTATTTAAAGGGAAAAATTAAGATGGTCTAGATCAATCTTGACTCGGGATCTACCAAGAGCCAAGATGGATCATATGTCTTCATATGCAAACCAATTTTAGAGTGAAAAGAGAACTGATCCCTCTCATAAATAATATAGATCTAAACTAACTACTTAATAAAATTATTTTTAATTGTTTATAACCATTATTATTCTAAAATTTTACTTAATAAAATGTATCTAAATTTTCATACATCCAAATATACATAGTTTTTCTTGTTCTATATTATTTTTGTTACAACTATTTTATTATTCCAAAAAGACATGGCTTTTTTTGTTATATATTATTTATGTTATAATTGTTTTATTATTAATGAGTAATATTTCTTAATATATAAAAAATTAAATTAATAATGCAATTGTTTAAAATATGTGAAATTATTTCACATACATGATTTATCTTGAGCAATAATGATGAATTTTCATAATTCTCATTTCTGAAATAACACTATTTACCTTTAATTACTTAATTGTAATAGTTTGTAACTACATGCATACTCTTTCTGATTTTTTTTTGTTAACGAATATCAAATTTCTTCTATTAAAAAAAAGACTATATACATATCTTTAATTACCTAATTGTAGCTAAAAAATATTACATCACATTAGCTCACAAAATATATGTAATGCTATAAGGATATGAGATGATAACTAGGTGACAATGAAAAATAAGTTTTAACCACAAGAAAAAAAATCACATACAATAATTGAGGATGCTTCTTAAAGGGTAAGGGAATTTAGATATTCTATCCTTCCACCAAAGGTATAAAAAGTGAGACTTGTAGATTATAGTTTTACAAAATTGACACTATGTGATTAAGAATAAGTTACAAACATTAGGTATCTTAAAAGGTATTTAAAAATTAATAAGAGGAAGTTACACAAGGGCCATGGTAATTAATGTGATTCTTTGTATTATTTTTATTTAAAATAGTGATTTGTATTTGTATTTTTTTAAATGAATATTGTTAAATGTGTTGTAATATTTTTATTAAAATAGTAATTTATATTTGTATTTTTTAAAATGAATATTGCTAAATGTGTAATTGAGTAAAATGTATTAGAATGATATTCTCTAGGAGGTTCTTAATATTGTCTTTGTTTTTATAAATGTAACTCAATTATATATTTAAAAATATGATTAGGTAAGAGAATTTTAGGATTATAATTTTTTTTTTCCAAGTTGACAATGTGAATGTTTATTTACCTAAAGTTGGCTCCCATGTTCAATACCTCCCCATGGGGTTTGAAGATAATAGGTAATGGAAATTAAATGACATATAAAACAAATAATTTATACATCAAAAAATCAGTTCTATATATTATAGTAGTTCGCTTGAGCAATCTTTCAATTTGGCATTTAATTCTTTATTAATAAAGTTGTTTTACTTAGTAGGGAGTATAATAATTTTGTAATCAAATAATAGGAGAAAACATATTCACAAGATAATTTATTTGAATAAATAGATGTGTGTAATATAGTTTAATAAGAAAATAGATTTGTAATTATAAAATATAAAACTATAACTTAGAATTGTGAAATTACTTTGTATTTTTTGTTTCTTATGTATATACAGAAAGAATCAACCAAATTTGGGGTTAAGAAAATAAACCATAATATAAAGAACAATATCAAAAATGTCTCCATATTAAAATGACATTCACTTTCTTGTATACCAACACTATTGTTATTCATATACAATATACAATTTTTACATCTATGCTAGATATATTGTAACCGAATGTATTTAAAATATCTTATTTGAGTTACATGCTCATTTCATGCTTATTAAGCTTAGAGTATAGATGTGTAGATAATGGATCTATCTCAAGTCCCAAACAAGATTCTTCTTTCTCTTCTTATTCTAGCTTGCACCTTGACACTCCTCTCCTCCTCCCTGCACAAATTTAAACTATGAGGCACAAAGTAGTTGTTGCATATAGGAATATTTAAATATGATAAGAAAAATGTGATACTCTATTGTAATTTAATCTACAAATGTAATGGCAAGTGTGCTCTAAATGTTGACAATTTCATGGTTAATGTAGTATAACGTACATGCAAATTTATTGTCTTGTATACAAGATCAAGAAATCTATGCCCAATATCCAACACCATAGAGCAAGACATGTTCACCAATTTAACAGTTACTTCCAAATCTCTCTCAGTGCTAGAGTTGTTTTCCTAGTAAACTTATTTTTACTACTCTTGAACTGATGAAAGCCATCATTGTTTCATATAGGAGCATTTAGTTCTGATAAGAAAATTCTGATACTGTCTATTATCCCTTTTTAGTTTTTTAATGATTCAATTAGGATTAACATTTGTATGTTGTCATGAGGAGATTTTTTATTTTTCATATCAATTACCTTTTATAACTCTAGGAGGTTCTTAATATTGCCTTTGTTTTTAATAAATGGAACTCAATTATATATTTAAAAATATGATTAGGTAAGAGAATTTTGGGATTATAATTATTTTTTTTTCCAAGTTGACAATGTGAATGTTTATTTACCTAAAGTTGACTCCCATGTTCAATACCTCCCCGTGGGATTTGAAGATAATAGGTAATGGAAATTCAGCGACATATAAAACAAATAATTTATACATCAAAAAATCAGTTCTATATATTATAGTGTAGTTCTTTATTGAGAAATATTTCAATTTGGCATTCAATTCTTTATTAATAAAGTTGTTTTATTTAGTAGGGAGTATAATAATTTTGTAATCAAATAATAGGACAAAACATATTCAAAATATAATTTATTTGAATAATAGATGTGTGTAATATAGTTTAATAAGAAACTAGATTTGTAGTTATAAAATACAAAACTATAACTTTGAATTGTGAATCTACTTTGTATTTTTTGTTTCTTGTGTATATAGAGAAAGAATAAACCAAGTTTGGAGTTAAGAAAATAAACCATGACATAAAGAACAATATATCCTTCCAAAAATGTCTCCATATTAAAATGAAATTCACTTTCTTGTATACCATGACTATTGTTATTCATATATAATATACAATTTGTGAGAAGCATGAAATTAGCGTTCAGATATGTAGATGAACTTGGAGTAAACTCTATTTCTGTTAATAAAAATTCTCTTTATTTACATCTATGCTAGAGAGATTGTAAGTGAATGTATTTAAAATATCTTATTTGAGTTACATGCTCATTTCATGCTTGTTTCATAGGATTATTAATCACTAAAGGATTTTCACCCCCAATTTCTTATTTCAATATATATAAATTTTTTTTTATATATATGTGAACTTATTATGTTGGTTTATATGTATGTTTTCACCCACAATTTCCTATTTCAATATCTATAACAAGAATTTTTGGTTGATAATTCTTATGATTAATATTTTTGAAACCTCCACTACCTGTTTCCATCTAAGCAAAAATTGCCTTTCATTCCTTTGCAATGGCTCCTTCTCAGCAAAAACTTATTTCTTCTAAGCTACTCTTTCCTATGGTATTGCCTTAAGACGTTTCTTTTGCAACATGTGGTGCAATTGCTAGTTAAAAAAATTGTGATATGAACAAATGTCATATGGAGTGAGTTCTGTGTTTTGGACATGTGGTATTGATTACTTATGGTATTGGCCCATGGTTTTGTAACAAAGGCTATATATTTATAGATTAAGAATCTCCATAATAAAATGGGGGAAAATTTGAATAGTTAAAAATCTAGATAAATACCTTTTGGATTAATCACATTATTCTGAATTTAGATTAATCCGAAAGGTATTTATCTAAATTTATGGATCACAAAAGTCTTAAAATTAAAAATCTTTCTCCATATTTTTTTTAAACATATAATAATTTAAAATAAAGCTATAATTTAGTTAGTTTTATGATATTAAAAAACAATTATGCTTATTATGAATTGATGTTTCATATTTTATATATATATATATAAAATCAAATTTATTTTACTATATATTAATAACAAAAATTTATTTAACCCTACATTAATTAAAAATTACAAATAAATTTAGAACATCAATATAATGGCTTTTATTTAAAAAAATACGTTTAATTTATACGTTTAATTTTTTAATAAAATAAAAATAAAAATGAGCAGAGATCATTGATAGCACTTTTTATAAATGGGTTGAAAACATTGATCTTAGTGTGTTTTAAGTGTTGATGCGATTTAGTTTGGTGATTGTAGTAAGTTAGGAACATATCAAAACTATATATATATATATAAGTGTAATAGATTTTTTTAATTAGATTGGAGATTAAAATTAGCATGGATTTATTTTAATCCTGGATTTAGAGAGTGTGGAGAGATGAAATCTTTTGAAGTGCAAAATTTTTTACAATACAAATCAAAAAAAAAATTGCACATCAAATGTGAACTTAGTATATATATCCATTAAAATAATTTAGTTATGGACCACATTTTTAACATTAAAATGTTTTATATTATTAATATTTTTTAAATAAACATTAAATATTACATATTAATTTTATATTGAAAATGAAATGAATTACATATCTTTTTCTTATTAAAAAGTAATATATATATATATATAAAGTTGATATTGAATTAAATTAATTAATATAGACATTATAATCATTTATAAGTATTATACTGAAATATTTAAAAAAATATAAGAATAATACATCTTTCTCACACTCAAAAGTGAAATATAATATTTATTTATTTATAATTTTTTATTTCTCTATAGTTAATATAATTTTATGTTATTCCATATAAATATTTAAATATTTTATTTATAACTAAGAATCATAATAAAATAATTTTACTACAACTCCTTCACATTGAATTATAATATCAATAAACCTAATAATAATATTTTAAAATATTATTAATTAAATCTAACCATATATATAATTTTAAATATCTACATATCTCATACTTTGACACAATAATGTTAAATGAAAAAGTTATATATTTATTTACAAAATATTCTTATCTTAATTGTGAAAAATTACCTATACTTAAGAATATAATTTTGATTCTCACAAATGACTCCCATCCTCCCCTCGTAATAGTTTTTCAAGTGCATCTCCTTTATCAGATTCAGTTACTGCCAAGTAGTCACCCTTGTTATACCTTTTTTCTTTGTCAGGATTCAGTTACTGCCAAGGTCCAACGTAATGTGGACAACCTGACGAGTTCTTTTGAAAATACCGATCTTGATTATTTGCAGTTTAAATATCATTAAAGTGAATTCGCGAAAGTGGAATAATTTTATATTCGTGGCGATCCAATCTCCATAAGTCAACGTCCCCACTAGGGAACAACACACATTGTTAAACAATTAAGATTAAGATTATGACAAAAATCTGACAGCAAACAGGCGTGCAATTCGACGTTATCTGGTGGTAGATTATATGTTGGAATTAATTTAGGGTTCGATATTCACATATGGAAATTTATATATTGTCAAAATTTCACTTTAATAAACGCTTAAAAAATCCTTAATGTATATTATATATATTTAATTTTTTATTGTTTAACAGTTTTGCATTTTATGATATTATTTGTATATACATGGTATTCGATATTGTATTTAAAATTCAATGACGTTTCACCCACCTTTCCTTTAATAGAAAGAGTAATGTTTTTATCGGTTTGTCTTTGAAGGCTGCGGGAAATCTTTAAGAAAGTTTATTAACACTTTAGGCATTTAAAATAAAACATATCTCTCTTAAAATATACAACTATTTTTTCCCATCACATCTATTCTGGCAACAAACTCTAACATAGCACCACATTTTAAAGAAATCTTATACTACAGTTCAAAGGTTTTAATCCACGAACATATCGAGTTCAAGGTATCACTTATAAATTATTTGATATTTTCTAGTTTTTGATGATGGGTGGATAGTTTATTTGAAATGTTGGACATGATATTAATCTTATAAAATGTTATATCCGAAAATTTTCTTCAAACTTTGCTATATTTATTTCAAGTATACAATGTAAAATTTGACAAAATGGGTTGAGTCAAGGGACACAGATTTTAGGGACTAAGGAGGTTACTTGCTTAGGATGTTCAAGGTTTCCTTATTGCAGGAAGTATGAATTGCTTTCGACGAAAATTGAATATTGGTTGGTGAGCCTTAAATAGCCTGGTGTCTCTGAATTAACTAGGCTAATGAAAAGTACGAGGACCATGCTGCTTTGGAACAAGAGACAAGGCAAAGAGGACGAGAATTGAATAAGGCATGGGCTCCATGCGTAGTGGAAAAAGGAAGGAGAAGTCAACCTTGGGGGGGGGGGGGTGCACGACACACTCGATCGACATAAGAAGAATAGAGGAAAGGGGAACATTCTCGAGGACGAAGAGTGTTTGCTAGAAAGGGTGGGCACTGCTTGTGAATTAACAAGGAGAGGGGTCTTTGTGTAATCCGTGGAATAAGAAAAGGGAATATTCGAAGAGTCAACAAGAGACAAAGAATTTTAGGAAGCATGATATCCAAGAAGAAGCACAGGGAATAACTGATTCCGGTTGGCAATTTTGGCATGAGGAATTCTCCCAAGTGAGGACAATGGCTTCTCGATTCCCTGTTAGCTAGAGGGTGGAGATGGCTTTCTCTAGAGTCCCTTGATGGATAGAGTGGAGGGTTTCTCCTTGGATTCCTAAAAGTAGGACTCATGAATTCTATTGTGATGTGTTGTTTTACATTGGGTTTTGGAGTCCCTAAGGTGGGTGGAACCATTGTGCTATTGTTTGAAGGGTGGAGACGTGTTTCTCTGGACTCCCTTGACATTTTAGGATGGAGAGGAAGTCTCTCAATTTCCTGGAATTACAAGATGTTGAACAATTGAAGGGTGGAGGAATCAGCCTCTGGATTCCCTATGTTCTTATTGACTACTTACTAGTTGGCAGGTGGAGGTGGGTGAACCTCTGGAGTCCAAGTTTCAACTAGAAATTGGTGTTTAAATTCTTTGAGTAACCCCTCAATATTTAGAATCTCGCTTGGGGGTGACAACTGCAAGTGAGGATTGGTAGCACCCTTTCTATGGCTTAGTGGAGAGTTCTTGTCCTAGACTCAATTGCCCAACTCTAGTATTAATCCAAGATAAGTCTCTATACATGTAGTCTATTCCATTCAAAAAAATATATGTGTGTGTCTGCGTGTGTACACCCCATTAAACCTATGTTGATTGCTTGAATGATGTATGGTTCACTTATCAGTGAAAATAATGAGGATTTTATTGATGGGTCATTGTGGCTATGATTTTGAACTAACATTGTATGCAGGGACACTTATATTTATTTTATGCTAGATGTATTAAATTGATACAACTATTTCGTTAGTGTGAGTAAGCATTGGGAAGGGCATGACACCTTATTATGACTGGTTAAACCTGGAACTTGTTTATTAAGTTGAAATAATTAATGCTATGAACCCAATAGGTCCTTAAAGGGGGACCTGGGTCGACCTTCGAGTACTTAACAATATCATTAGTATGATTGATATCCTAAGGTATAAGAACCCATTTTTATGAATGTAAATTATGGGGAATTTGTATACTAATGGTTGTGTGCAAGAGGGAAATAAGCTCCTGAGTTATAGTAGTGAGCATCTATAAATAGTTATATATACATTTATACATGCACATGAACAAGCATGGGCAGTGTGGAATGGGGTTAATTGAGTTAATTATGATTAGCCAATCCTTTTGCAATTGTATTGGTCCATTCTTGAGCGTGGGTATATATAATATTTTTATATACATGTCTTACAATGGTCAAAAAACACTGCGTATTACTGGTCTTGTTCTAACTCCCATAAGCAATGACAAAGGCACCATATATATCAATGAGCCTTCACAATATCATGTGTGGAAAGAGAGAAACGCAGGAGTTAAAGATATTAATTTAAACCTCCTTCTATATATATATATATATATATATATATATGCAGGTTGGCCTTGGTGGCTATTAGAAAAGGGGCACGAGCCGATGGAGATATTAAAATTAATCCCCTCGCTTCCTTCGATTATGCCTACATATCATGACCTTTTGTTGGGTGTGAAGCTTGATTATATTTTTGATTTTGTATCACAGCGTCGGACCCCTGTACCTTAATGGGGGCGGCAATGCTGCCCGTAATTAAACATTGCTTGGGGGGTCCATGGGGCGTGGCTGCGACTTCATGGAGCCCCCCCCCCTAGCGGGGGTTTTCAGGGGCAGCGCCCCCGAAGCTAAAAACAGATGTAAAATTTCCTTGTAAAAGTGTAGTAATTTCCAGTCAATCTAGGCCGTTCATTAGGCAGATGATTTGATGGTAGAAGTTATGTTTAGTTTAGGGTTTTTTGCCCTAGAAGGCACCCCCTCGCTTGTATGAGGGTATTGTATTGCGGTTGTGTATGGTATGTGTATTCTCAGAGCGAGAAATAGAAAAGGATACTGTGAGAGAGAACAAAGGATATTACAATGGATCTGCTGTAGGTTGTGTTTCTTCATTTTGTTGGATAATAGAAAGGAAGGACTAGCTGTTCGGGGTGGATGTAGCCCAAATTGGGTGAACCACATATATCTGTGTCTCTCTGGTTTATATGTTTTGTGTGCTTGTGTTTTCCGCATATTTTATGTGTTTCGTTGCTCTGTAATATTTAATTTTCTAACAACTGGTATCAGAGATGAAGGTCTATTTGTCTGATAAACTCGCAAGAAAGAAGGGTTTCCTGGTTTGAGTGGGAGCAATGGCGGAGGATGGTAAATTTAGGGTCGAGAAATTTAATGGCCAAAACTTCCCGCTATGGAAGATGCAGATGGAAGATTATCTGTATCAAAAATATCTGTACCTACCATTGAGCAAAAAAACAAAGAAGCCGACAGTTATGACAGACGTAGAATGGGAGATTCTCAATAGAAAGGCACTCAGAATAGTACAGTTGTGCCTCGCGGCGTCTTTAGCCTTCAATATTTCGAAGGAAACAACAATAGAGGGTTTGATTAAGGCGTTGGCGAAACTATATGAAAAACCCTCGGCCTCAAACAGGGTATTTCTTATGAAAATTTTATTTAATATGAAGATGTCGGAAGGTGGATCTGTTGCAGACCATTTAAATGATTTTAATATAGTCACCAGTCAGTTAAGTTCTGTAGGGGTAAAATTTGATGATGAAGTTAGAGTTCTGTTATTTTTGTGCTCATTGCCAGAAAGCTGGAATGGTTTAGTTATGGCAATTAGTAACTCTGTCTCTGGATCTAGTACTTTAAAGTTTGATGATGTTGTTGGTGCTATCCTTAGTGAGGAAATGCGACGGAAAAGCTCTGTTGAGACATCGAGTAATTCTTTGAGTGCAGAGTCTAAGGGAAGAAGAATGGAAAGAGGAAAGAGCTTGGGATATCACAGTAAATCAAGGAAAGGCAGATCCAAGTCCAGATCGGGGATAGTGTGCTGGAAATTCAGAAAGAAAGGACACCTAAAGAAAGACTGTAGATCTTGAAAGGGAAAAGAATGAGACACACAGCAAAAAAAACAATCATGAAGCAAATGTGACAGGTGATGTGTTATAATATGTGTTGATTATTTCTTTTGAAAATGTTACTGATTCTTGGGTTGTAGATTCAAGGGCTTCATTCCATGCCACACCTGAGAAGAAATATTTTCATGACTATGTGCAAGGAGATTTTGGACAAGTTCGTTTGGGTGAGGATAAACCTTGTAAAATTTTTGGAATGGGTAAAGTTCTTGTAAAACAACAGAATTGAAACCAATGGATACTAAAGGAGGTAAGGCATGTTCCAGATCTGAAGAAAAATATGATTTCAATGGGGCAGTTAGGCAGTGAAAGTTGTGTGAAAAATTTCATGGAAAAAAACTTGGAAGGTCACCAAAGGAGCCCTGGTAATAGAAAAAGGCGAAAAGGTTGGTACATTGTATTTATGCAATGGTATTTCTAACTTTGTTAACACTTTAACTTCCAAAGGAGCAGATGCAGCATTATGGCATCATAGGCCCAGACACATGAGTGAGAAGGGGATGAATATTCTTCACTCAAGAAATTTGTTGCCGGGTTTGAAGAATGTTGATTTGGATTTCTGTGAGAATTGCATTTATGGAAAACAGAAGAGAGTCAGATTTCTCAGAGTTGGGAAAGAAAAGAAGAGTAAAAAATTAGAACTTGTGCATACAGCTGTATGGGGACATGCTCAGGTATCATCTCTTGGTAGCTCTCATTATTATGTTACTTTTATTAATGATGCAACTAGAAAAACTTGGATTTATTGTATTCAGAATAAATCTGATGTATTTGATACTTTCAAGAAATGGAAAGCTTTGGTTGAGATTGAGACAGGAAGGAAGTTGAAGTGTCTCAGATCAGACAATGGAGGTGAATATTGCAGCAAAGAGTTTGATAGGTACTATTCAGAGCATGGAATTCGCAGAGAGAAGACAGTTCCAAGAACACAACAAGAAAATGGTGTGTCAGAAAGGATGAACAAAACAATCATGGAGTGTGCAAGGTGCATGAGATTGCATGCAGGATTGCCTTTACAATTTTGGGCAGATGCTGTAGATACTGTTGTTTATGTAATAAATAGAGGGCCCTCAAGTTCCTTGGATGGTGGTATTCCAGAGGAAGCATGGACAGGTAAAAAGATAAACTACTCTTTTTTAAAGACTTTTGGTTGTGAGGCCTTTGTCCATATTAATAAATAGAACAAAACCAAGCTTGAGGCAAAATCAAAGAAATGTACCTTTATTGGATATGGTGTTAATGATTTTGGTTATCGCTTATATGATTATGAAAATCACAAAATAATTAGGAGCAGAGATGTAATATTCAATTAAAATGTATTGTATAAGAATTAGTTGTAGGAAAAGAAACAGGAAAAAGAAAACAAAGAATATACAGTTCTTGATGAGATCATAGAAAAGGTAAAGGTGCCTGAAAATAATAATAATCAAGAGCCACAACAACAACAACCACCACAACAGCCACAGGCACCTAAAACACCTGAAAGTGGTGTTAGAAGATCTAGCAGGATAAGTAGACCACCTGAACGATACTCTCCTTCATTATATTATTTATTGTTGATTGATTATGGTGAACCTGAATGTTATGAAGAAGCAATGCAGGTTGAAAGCAGGAAGAAGTGGGAGCTAGCCATGGAAAAAGAGATGGACTCCTTAATGCATAACCAGACTTGGGACTTAGTCAGGTTGCCTGTAGGTAAAACAACATTGTAGAATAAATGGGTTTACAGGCTGAAGGAAGAAGATGGAGGAAAAAAGAGTTACAAAGCTAGACTTGTGGTGAAGGGGTTTGCATAGAAAAAAGGTATTGATTTTGATGAAATATTTTCTCCTGTTGTTAAGATGATTTCAATCAAAACTATTTTAAGTGTTGTAGCAGCGGAAGATTTACATCTTGAATAGTTAGATGTAAAGACATCATTTCTCCATGGATATTTGGAGGAAGAGATCTATATGGAGCAACCAGAAGGATATGAGGTTAAAGGGAAAGACAAATTAGTGTGCAGGCTAAAGAAGAGCTTGTATGGATTAAAACAGGCTCCAAGGCAGTGGTATCTAAAATTTGACAAGTTTATGTCTGAACAAGGTTATACTAGATGTCACTCTGATCATTGTGTTTATCTAAAAAGGAAAAATGATGGCAACTATATTATATTGTTATTGTATGTAGATGACATGCTTGTTGCAAGGTCTAACATGTAGGAAATAAATGTGCTCAAAAGAAAATTGGCAAATTCATTTGTAATGAAGGATTTGGGAGCTGCAAAACAAATCCTTGGAATGAGAATAACTAGAGACAGGAAAAATCGCAAATTAACATTGTCTCAGAATGAGTACATATAAAAGGTGTTGAAAAGATTAAATATGTAGAATGCAAAACCAGTTAGTACACCTTTTGCTAGCCATTTCAAACTTAGTAAGGATATGTGCCCCAAGACTCACGAAGAAATGGAATATATGTCTAAAGTTCCATATGCATCAGCAGTTGGAAGCTTAATGTATGCAATGGTCTACACAAGGCCTAATATTGCGCATGCATTGGGAGTTGTAAGCAGGTACATGAACAATCTAGGAAAAGAACATTGCATGGTAGTAAAATGGATTCTGAGATACTTGAGAGGTACCACAAATCAAGCATTATGCTTTGGTGGTTCAAACATTGCTCTACAGGGTTAGGTTGATGCAGATATGGTAGCTGACAGAGATAACAGGAGGAGCACTACAGGATATGTATTTACTGTAGGTGGAAAAGCTGTCAGTTGGGTTTCAAAAATCCACAGTGTTGTTGCACTTTCAACAACAGAAGCAGAGGATGTTGCTGCTACAGAGGCTAGTAAGGAAATGATTTGGTTACAAAGGTTTATGGATGAATTAGGTAAGAAGCATGATATGGGCACGTTATACAATGATAGCCAAAGTGCCATTCATCTTACAAAGAACTGAGCATTTCATTCCAGGACTAAACACATACAGCTCAAGTACCATTTCATACGGTCAGTATTGGAAGATGGACAGTTGAAGCTGGAAAAGATACACACTAGCCAGAATCCTACAGATATGCTAACAAAAGTTGTAACAGGGAGAAACTGAGAATATGCTCAGTTTCAATTGGTCTTCAAGGATGACGATGAAGATGAGAAAAAACCAGGTCCAAAGAGGAGTCATTGTCAAGCAAATGAAGCATCGATGGTGTTGCTACAATCAGTCTCCAAGTGGGAGATTGTTGGGTGTGGAGCCTGATTATC
Organism: Pinus albicaulis; assembly: GCA_034641835.2. Classification (NCBI taxonomy): domain Eukaryota; kingdom Viridiplantae; phylum Streptophyta; class Pinopsida; order Pinales; family Pinaceae; genus Pinus; species Pinus albicaulis. Next base: position 1,006,075,448 of record CM076577.1, on the reverse strand, counting down.
TTGTTGATTTTGTGTCACAGTGTCGGACCCCTGTAACTTAATGGGTGAGGCAACGCCACCCATAATTAAACACTACCTGGGGGGTCTAGGGGGGTTGGCTATGACTTCATGGAGCCCCCCCCCCCCTGGTGGGGGGTTTCAGGGGCAGTGCCCCTGAAGCTAAAAACAGATGTAAAATTGCCTTGTAAAAGTGTAGTAATTTCTAGTCAATCTGGGCCGTTCATTAAGCGGATGATCTGATGGTAGAAGTTATGTTTATTTTAGGGTTTTTTTCCCTAGAAGGCACCCCCTCTCTTGTATGAGGGTATTTTATTGCGGCTGTGTATGGTATGTATATTCTCGGAGCGAGAAACAGAGAAGGAGACTGTGAGAGAGAACAGAGGATATTATAGCGGATCTGTTGTAGGTTGTGTCTCTTCATTTTGCTGGATAATAGAAAGGAAGGACTGGCTGTTCAGGCTGGACGTAGCCCAAATTGGGTGAACCACGTATATCTGTGTCTCTCTGGTTTTATGTGTTTTGTGTGCTTGTGTTTTCCGCATATTTTATGTGTTTCATTGCTCTGTAATATTTAATTTTCTAACAACTGGTATCAAAGCCGAAGGTCTATTTGGCTAATAAACTCGTAGGAAAGAAGGGTTTCCTAGTTCGAGTGGGAGCAATGGCGGAGGATGGTAAATTTAGGGTCGAGAAATTTAATGGCCAAAAATTCCCGCTATGGAAGATGCAGATGGAAGATTATCTGTATCAGAAAGATCTGTACCTACCATTGAGCAGAAAAACAAAAAAGCCGACAGTTATGACAGACGCAAAATGGGAGATTCTTGATAGAAAGGCACTTAGAACAGTACGGTTGTCCCTCACAGCATCGATAGCCTTCAATATTTCAAAGGAAATAACAACAGAGGGTTTTATTAAGGCATTGGCGAAACTATATGAAAAACCCTCGGCCTCAAACAAGGTATTTCTTATGAAACGTTTATTTAATATGAAGATGTCGGAAGGTGGATCTGTTGCAGATCATTTAAATGATTTTAATACAGTTACTAGTCAGTTAAGTTCTGTAGGGGTAAAATTTGATGATGAAGTTAGAGCTTTGTGATTTCTGTGCTCATTTCCAGAAAGCTGGAATGGTTTAGTTATGGCCATTAGTAACTCTGTCTCTGGATCTAGTATTTTAAAGTTTGATGATGTTGTCGGTGCTATCCTTAGTGAGGAAATGCGATGGGAAAGCTCTAGTGAGACTTCGGGTAATACTTTGAGTGCAGAGTCTAAGGGAAGAAGAATGGAAAGAGGAAAGAGCTTGGGATATCGCAGTAAATCAAGGAAATGCATATCCAAGTCCAGATCGGGGATAGTGTGCTGGAAATTTGGAAAGAAAGGACACCTAAAGAAACACTGTAGATATCGGAGGGGAAAAGAAGGAGACACACAACAAGAAAACAATCATGAAGCAAATGTGATAGGTGATGCGTTATAAGATGTGTTGATTCTTTCTTTTGAAAATGTTACTGATTCTTGGGTTGTAGATTTAGGGGCTTCATTCCATGTCACACCTGATAAGAAATGTTTTCATGACTATGTTCAAGGAGATTTTGGATAAGTTCATTTGGGTGATGATAAACCTTATAAAATTGTTGGAATGGGTAAATTTCTTGTAAAACAACAGAATGGAAACCAATGGATACTAAAGGAGGTAAGGCATGTTCCAGATCTGAAGAAAAATCTGATTTCAACAAGGCAGTTAGGCAGTGAAGGTTGTGTGACAACTTTCATGGAAAAAAACATGGAAGGTCACCAAAGGAGCCCTGGTAATAGCAAAAGGCGAAAAGGTTGGTACATTGTATTTATGCAATGGTATTTATAACTCTGTTAACGCTTTAACTTCCAAAGGAGTAGATGCAGCATTATGGCATCATAGGCTCGAACACATGAGTGAGAAGGGGATGAATATTCTTCACTCAAGAAATTTGTTGCCGGGTTTGAATAATGTTGATTTGGATTTCTGTGAGAATTGCATTTATGGAAAACAGAAGAGAGTAAGATTTCTCAGAATTGGGAAAGAAAAAAAGAGAAAAAAATTAGAGCTTGTGCATATAGATGTATGGGGACCTGCTTAGGTATCATCTCTTGGTGGCTCTCATTATTATGTTACTTTTATTGATGATGCAACTATAAAAACTTGGATTTATTGTATTCAGAATAAATCTGATGTATTTGATACTTTCAAGAAATGGAAAGCTTTGGTTGAGATTGAGACAGGAAGGAAGTTGAAGTGTCTCAGATGAGACAATGGAGGTGAATATTGCAGCAAAGAGTTTTATAGTTACTGTTCTGAGCATGCAGAGAGAAGACAGTTCCAAGAACACCACAATAAAATGGTGTGTCAGAAAGGACAAATAGAACAATCATGGAGAGTGCAACGTGCATGAGATTGCATGCAGGATTGCCTTTACAATTTTGGGCAGATGTTGTAGATACTGTTTTTAATTTAATAAACAGATGGCCTTCAAGTTCCTTGGATGGTGGTATTCCAGAGGAAGCGTGGACAGGTAAAAAGATAAACTACTCTTTTTTAAAGACTTTTGGTTGTGAGGCCTTTGTCCATATTAATAAAGAAAACAGAACCAAGCTTAAGGAAAAATCAAAGAAATGTACCTTTATTGGATATTGTGTTAATGATTTTGGTTATCGCTTATATGATTATGAAAATCAAAAAATCATTAGGAGCAGAGATGTAATATTCAATGAAAAGGTATTGTATAAGAATTAGTTGTAGGAAAAGAAACAGGAAAAATAAAACAAAGAATACACAGTTCTTGATGAGGTCACATAAAAGGTAAAGGTGCCTGAAAATAATAATAATCAAGAGCCACAACAACAACAACAACCACAACAGCCACGGGCACCTCAAACACCTGAAAGTGTTGTTAGAAGATCTACCAGGATAAGTAGATCACTTGAACGATACGCTCCTTCATTATATTATTTATTATTGACTGATTATGGTGAACCTGAATGTTATGAAGAAGCAATGCAGGTTGAAATCAGGAAGAAGTGGGAGCTAGCCATGGAAGAAGAGATGGACTCCTTAATGCATAACCATACTTGGGACTTAGTCAGGTTTCCTGCAAGTAAAAGTACATTGCAGAATAAATGGGTTTACAGGCTGAAGGAAGAAGATGGAGGAAAAAAGAGGTACAAAGCTAGACTTGTGGTGAAGGGGTTTGCACAGAAGAAAGGTATTTATTTTGATGAAATATTTTCTCCTATTGTTAAGATGACTTCAATCAAAACTATTTTAAGTCTTGTAGCAGTGGAAGATTTAAATATTGAACAGTTAGATGTAAAGATAACATTTGTCCATGGATATTTGGAGGAAGAGATCTATATGGAGCAACCAGAAGGATATGAGGTCAAAGGGAAATAAAAATTAGTGTGCAGGTTAAATACGAGCTTATATGGCTTAAAACAGGCTCCAAGGTAGTGGTATCTAAAATTTGACAAGTTTATGTCTGAACAAGGTTATGCTAGATGTCACTCTGATCGTTGTGTTTATATGAAAAGGCAAAATGATGGTAGCTATATTTGTTATTGTATGTAGATGACATGCTTGTTGCAGGGTCCAACATGCAGGAAATAAATGTGCTCAAAAGAAAATTGGCAAATTCATTTGTAATGAAGGATTTGGGAGCTTCAAAACAAATCCTTGGAATGAGAATAACTAGAGACAGGAAAAATCACAAATTAACATTGTCTCAGAATGAGTACATATAAAAGGTGTTGAAAAGATTTAATATGCAAAATGAAAAACTAGTTAGTACACCTTTTGCTAGCCATTTCAAACTTAGTAAGGAGATGTGCCCCAAGACCCACGAAGAAATGGAATATATGTGTAAAGTTCCATATGCATCAGCAGCTGGAAGCTTAATGTGTGCAATGGTCTGCACAAGGCCTGATATTTCACATGCAATGGGAGTTGTAAGCAGGTACATGAACATCTAGGAAAAGAACATTGGATGGTAGTAAAATGGATTCTTAGATATTTGAGAGGTACCACAAATCAAGCATTATGCTTTGGTGGTTCAAACATTTCTCTACAGGGTTATGTTGATGCAGATATGACATGTGACAGAGATAACAGTAGGAGCACTCCAGGATATGTATTTACTGTAGGTGGAATAGTTGTCAGTTGGGTTTCAAAAATCCACAGTGTTGTTGCACTTTCAACAACAGAAGCAGAGTATGTTCCTGCTACAAAGGCTAGTAAGGAAATGATTTGGTTACAAAGGTTTATGGATGAATTGGGTAAGAATCATGATATGGGCACTTTATACAGTGATAGTCAAAGTGCCATTCATATTGCAAAGAACTGAGCATTTCATTCCAGGACTAAACAGATACATCTCAAGTACCATTTCATACGGTCAGTATTGGAAGATGGACAGTTGAAGCTGGAAAAGATGCACACTAGCCAGAATCCTACAAATATGCTAACAAAAGTTGTAACCAAGGAGAAACTGAGAATATGCTCAGTTTCAATTGGTCTTCAAGGATGATAATGAAGATGAGAAACAACCAGGTCCAAAGAGGAGTCATTGTCTAACAAATGAAGCAACGGTGGAGTTTCTACAATCAATCTCCAAGTGGGAGATTGTTGGGTGTGGCACCTGATTATCTTGTTGATTTTGTATCACAATGTCAGACCCCTGTACCTTAATGGGGGTGGCAAAGCCACCCGTAATTAAACGCTACCTGGGGGGTCTAGGAGGGGCGGCTGCGACTTCATGGAGGCCCCCCCTGGTGGGGGGTTTCGGGGGCAGCGCCCCTGAAGCTAAAAACATATGTAAAATTGTCTTGTAAAAGTGTAGTAATTTCTAGTCAATCTGGGTTGTTCATTAGGCGGATGATCTGATGGTAGAAGCTATGTTTAGTTTAGGGTTTTTGCCCTAGAAGGCACCCCCTCTCTTGTATGAGGCTATTGTATTGCGGTTGTGTATGGTGTGTGTATTCTCGGAGCGAGAAATAGAGAAGGAGACTATGAGAGAGAACAGAGGATATTACAACAGATCTGTTGTAGGTTGTGTCTCTTCATTTTGCTGGATAATAGAAAGGAAGGACTGGAAGTTCGAGGTGGACGTAGCCCAAATTGGGTGAACCACGTATATCTGTGTCTCTTTGCTTTTATGTGTTTTGTGTGTTTGTGTTTTCCGCATATTTTATTTGTTTCATTGCTCTGTAATATTTAATTTTCTAACAACTAGTATCAGAGTCGACGGTCTATTTGGCTGATAAACTCGCAGGAAAGAAGGGTTTCCTGGTTTGAGTGGGAGAAATAGTGGAGGATGGTAAATTTAGGGTTGAGAAATTTAACGGCCAAAACTTCCTGCTATTTAAGATATAGATGTAAGATTATCTGTATCAGAAAGATCTGTACCTACCATTGAGCGAAAAAACAAAGAAGCCGACAGTTATGACAGATGCAGAATGGGAGATTCTCGATAGAAAGGCACTCGGAACAATACGGTTGTGGCTCACGGAAGGCTTGTGAGTCTTCATAATATTTCGGCGAAACAACAATGAGGGTTTGATTAATAAGGCTGGCGCTAAACTATATGAAAAAACCCTCGCCTCAAACAAGGTATTTCTTATGGAAACGCTTATTTAATATGAAAATGTTGGAAGGTGATCTATCACAGCATCATTTGCAAATGGGGATTTTAATATGGTTACTACCAAGCAGTTCAGAGGGGAAAATTTGATGATGAAGTTAGAGGCCTTACTATTTCAGGCTCGCTTAAATTTGGAATTGGTTTAGTTATGGCCATTAGTAACTCTGTCTTTGGATCTAGTTCTTTAAAGTTTGATGATGTTTTCGGTGCTATCCTTAGCGACGAAATGCGACAAAAAAGCTCCGGTGGGACATCGGGTAATGCTTTGAGTGCAGATTCTAGGGGAAGAAGAATGGAAAGAAGAAAGAGCTCAGGATATCGTAGTAAATCAAGGAAAGACAGATCCAAGTCCAGATCAGGGATAGTGTGTTGAAAATGTGGAAAGAAAGGACACCTGAAGAAAGATTGTAGATCTCGGAAGGGAAAAGAAGGAGACGCATAACAAGAAAACAATCATGAAGCAAATGTGATAGGTGATGTGTTATAAGATGTTGATTCTTTCTTTTGAAAATGTTAATGATCTTGGGTTGTAGATTCGTGGGCTTCATTCCATGCCACACCTAATAAGAAATATTTTCATGACTATGTTCAAGGATATTTTGGACAAGTTCGTTTGGGTGATGATAAACCTTGTAAAATTGTTGGAATGGGTAAAGTTCTTGTAAAACAACAGAATGGAAACCAATGGCTACTGAAGTAGGTAAGGCATGTTCCAGATCTGAAGAAAAATCTGATTTCAACAGGGCAATTAGGCTGTGAAGGTTGTGTGACAACTTTCATGGAAAAAAACTTGGAAGGTCACCAAAGGAGCCTTGGTAATAGAAAAAGGTGAAAAGGTTGGTACATTGTATTTATGCAATGGTATTTCTAACTCTGTTAATGCTTTAACTGCCAAAGGAGCAGATGTAACATTATGGCATCATAGGCTCGGACACATGAGTGAGAAGGGGATGAAGATTCTTCACTCAAGAAATTTTTTGCCGGGTTTGAAGAATGTTGATTTGGATTTCTATGATAATTGCATTTATGGGAAATAGAAGAGAGTCAGATTTCTCAGAGTTGGGAAAGAAAATAAGAGCAAAAAATTAGAGCTTGTGCATACAAATGTATGGGGACCTGCTCAGGTATCATCTCTTGGTGGCTCTCGTTATTATGTTACTTTTATTGATGATGCAACTAGAAAAACTTGGATTTATTGTATTCAGAATAAATCTGATGTATTTGATACTTTTAAGAAATGGAAAGATTTGGTTGATATTGAGACAGGAAGGAAGTTGAAGTGTCTCAGATCAGACAATGGAGGTGAATATTTCAGCAAAGAGTTTGATAGGTACTGTTGAGAGCATGGAATTCGCAGAGAGAAGACAGTTCCAAGAACACCACAAGAAAATGGTGTGTCAGAAAGGATGAACAGAACAATCATGGAGCGTGCAAGGTGCATGAGATTGCATGCAGGATTGTCTTTACAATTTTGGGTAGATGTTGTAGATACTGTTGTTTATCTAATAAACAGAGGGCCTTCAAATTCCTTGGATGGTGGTATTCCAGAGGAAGCATGGACAAGTAAAAAGATAAACTACTCTTTTTTAAAGCCTTTTGGTTGTGAGGCATTTCTCCATATTAATAAAGAAAACAGAACCAAGCTTGAGGCAAAATCAAAGAAATGTATCTTTATTGGATATGGTGTTAATGATTTTGGTTATCGCTTATATGATTATGAAAATCACAAAATCATTCGGAGCAGATATGTAATATTCAATGAAAAGGTATTGTATAAGAATGAGTTGCAGAAAAAGAAACAGGAAAAAGAAAAAAAAGAATAAACATTTTTTGATGAGATCACAGAAAAGGTAAAGGTGCCTGAAAATAACAATAATCAAGAGCCATAACAACAACAACCACCACAATAGCCACAGGCACCTCAAACACCTAAAAGTGGTGTTAGAAGATCTACCAGGATAAGTAGACTGCCTGAACGATACTCTCCTTGATTATATTATTTATTGTTGATTGATTATGGTGAACCTGAATGTTACGAAGAAGAAATGCAGGTTCAAAGCAGGAAGAAGTGGGAGCTAGCCATGGAAGAAGAGATGGATTCCTTAATGCATAACCAGACCTGGGACTTAGTCAGGTTGCCTGCAAGTAAAAGTACATTGCAGAATAAATGGGTTTACAGGCTGAAGGAAGAAGATGGAGGAAAAAATAGGTACAAAGCTAGACTTGTGGTGAAGGGGTTTGCACAGAAGAAAGGTATTGATTTTGATGAAATATTTTCTCCTGTTTTTAAGATGACTTCAATCAAAACTATTTTAAGTCTTGTAGCAGTGGAAGATTTAAATCTTGAACAGTTAGATGTAAAGACAACATTTGTCCATGGATATTTGGAGGAAGAGATCTATATGGAGCAACCAGAAGGATATGAGGTCAAAGGGAAATAAAAATTAGTGTGCAGGTTAAAGACGAGCTTATATGGCTTAAAATAGGCTTCAAGGTAGTGGTATCTAAAATTTGACAAGTTTATGTCTGAACAAGGTTATGCTAGATGTCACTCTGATCATTGTGTTTATATGAAAAGGCAAAATGATGGTAGCTATATTTGTTATTGTATGTAGATGACATGCTTGTTGCAGGGTCCAACATGCAGGAAATAAATGTGCTCAAAAGAAAATTGGCAAATTCATTTGTAATGAAGGATTTGGGAGCTGCAAAACAAATCCTTGGAATGAGAATAACTAGAGACAGGAAAAATCACAAATTAACACTGTCTCAGAATGAGTACATATAAAAGGTGTTGAAAAGATTTAATATGAAAAATGCAAAACCAGTTAGTACACCTTTTGCTAGCCATTTCAAACTTAGTAAGGAGATGTGCCCCAAGACCCACGAAGAAATGGAATATATGTCTAAAGTTCCATATGCATTAGCAGTTGGAAGCTTAATGTATGCAATGGTCTGCACAAGGCCTGATATTGCGCATGCAGTGGGAGTTGTAAGCAGGTACATGAACAATCCAGTAAAAGAACATTGGATGGTAGTAAAATGGATTCTCAGATATTTGAGAGGTACCACAAATCAAGCATTATGCTTTGGTGGTTCAAACATTGCTCTATAGGGTTATGTTTATGCAGATATGGAAGGTGACAGAGATAACACGAGGAGCGCTACAAGATATGTATTTATTGTAGGTGGAAGAGTTGTAAGTAGGGTTTCAAAAATCCACAGTGTTGTTGCACTTTCAACAACAGAAGCAGAGTATGATGCTGCTACAGAGGCTAGTAAGGAAATGATTTGGTTACAAAGGTTTATGGATGAATTGGGTAAGAAGCATGATATGGGCATGTTATACAATGATAGCCAAATTGCCATTCATCTTGCAAAGAACTCAAAATTTCATTCTAGGACTAAACACATACAACTCAAGTACCATTTCATACGGTCAATATTGGAAGATGGACAGTTGAAGCTGGAAAAGATACACACTAGCCAGAATCCTGCAGATATGCTAACAAAAGTTGTAACCAAGGAGAAACTGAGAATATGCTCAGTTTCAATTGGTCTTCAAGGATGACGATGAAGATGAGAAAGAACCAGGTCCAAAGAGGAGTCATTGTCCAGCAAATGAACTAGTGGTGGAGTTTCTACAATCAGTCTCCAAGTGGGAGATTGTTGGGTGTGGAGCCTGATTATCTTGTTGATTTTGTATCACAGCATCAGACCCCTGTACCTTAATTGGGGCGGCAACGACACTCATAATTAAACGCTACCTAGGGGGTCCAAGGGGGCAGCTGTGACTTCATGGAGCCCCCCCCTGGCGGGGGGTTTCAGGGGCAGCACCCCCGAAGCTAAAAACAGATGTAAAATTGCCTTATACAGGTGTAGTAATTTCTAGTCAATCTGGGCCGTTCATTAGGCGGATGATCTGAAAGTAGAAGTTATGTTTAGTTTAGGGTTTTTTTCCATGGAAGGCACCCCCTCGCTTGTATGACAGTATTGTATTGAGGCTGTGTATGGTATGTGTATTCTCAGAGCGAGAAACAGAGAAGGAGACTATGAGAGAGAATAGAGGATATTACATTGGATCTGTTGTAGGTTGTGTCTCTTCATTTTGTTGGATAATAGAAAGGAAGGACTGGTTGTTCAGGCTGGACGTAGCCCAAATTGGGTGAACCATGTATATCTGTCTCTCTCTAGTTTTATAAGTTTTGTGTGCTTGTGTTTTCCGCATATTTTATGTGTTTCATTGCTCTGTAATATTTAATTTTCTAACACCTTTCGCATATATTAGGTCTAGCTCATTAGGAACTTGGTTCTTGGTCTTGGATTGCAGTGGTTTCTAAAGGTCTATTTCAAAGTGTGTGTGTGTGTGTGTGTGTAAGGTATCCATGCATGCCCGCTATATATCCCCCAATATATTAAGTTATTTTTTCCTCAATATATATCCCTCAATATGAATGCATGTGTTATGGTATTGTTCCACTAGTGAAGTCCCCATGATGTGATGATGACATCGAAATTGAATTTTGAAATCTTGGAATATATATATATATATATATATATATATATATATATATATATATATATTACCTTGTTTCTCTAACTGCACTAGGGAAACTGGGTTCTCATAGTGAACACATTCCTTAAGGTAAGGGAGGTGACTCTATAGTGTGGTATCAGAGCATATAGGTTCAACTCTTGGACTGAATGGTCCCTATCATGGGTAAGTAACAACAAGGTTCCTACAAATGGAGTTTCATGATGAATTTTTAGAAAAAAATGGATAAACAAATGTTTAGGTTTTAAAAATTAGTATGTGGTTGATCTTTGTGTTGACTGATATATTTTATTGATTATGCATGCATATGTGGTGACGCTAACAATATGATGTTTGATAGATATTGATGTACTAACATGAATTGTTGTCTCATCATCATATCAACCCACCAAAGAAATTTCATCGTCACGATTTTGTTAACTATTTGTATTATATGTGCCTTATAACTGTGTTTGACTGAAAACACATCACAAGAAGCAAAGGATAGTGAGAAACAAACACATGAGTAGTGGGATGGTTCAATACAGTTTTGACAGGTCAGAACATGGGGTATGAAGAAACTTCAATGGAGAACATGGAAGGAGAAAACTCTTCTGATTGGATGGATACATGGGAGCTACATGGCAGGGAAAAGAGTGATAACATCTTTAAATTAATGAGGATTTAAAATACCATAAATCCACATCTAAAATTCCAATTGGAAAAAAATTTAGATCACTATAAAATTCTCATTGAGATAGATGTGATGCACAAGGGCTTCACTCAATGAACCTATGACATATCACGTGTGTCTGTGTCCTGTTAAACAATACCATTCATTTAACTAAATATTGGAAAATGCCTCTAAAAATCCAATTATTTAACCCCCTACCAATACAAAGCAAATACACCTTCCAAATTTAAAAAACCCTTAATTTCACTATACATTGTAGGTATCCATTTTTTTATTAACAAATTTTAGATCCCTTTATATTTTTCATTAACTTTGAGCTCCATTTTTTATACCTACCAATATAAAAACCCTTTACCCACTATATATCCCCCAATATATTACGTCGTTTTTTCCTCAATATATATCCCCCAATGTGAATGCACGTGTTATGGTATTGCTCCACTAGTGACGTCCCCATAATGTGATGATGACATCCAAATTGAGTTTTGAAAGTTTGGAATATATATATATATATATATATATATATATATATATATATATATATATATATATATATATATATATATATATATATATATATATATATATATATATATATATTACCCTCTTTCTCTAACTACACTAGGTAAATTGGGTTATCATAGTGAACAAATTCATTAGGGTAAGGGAGGTGATTATATAGTGTGGTATCACAACATCCAGGTTCAACACTTGGACTAGATGGTGCCTATCATGGGTAAGTAACAATAGGGTTCCTACAAATGGAGTTTCATGACGAATTTTTAGAAAAAATAATAATAGACAAATGTTTAGGTTTTAAAAATTAGTATGTGGTTGATCTTTGTGTTGACTGATATATTTTATTGATTATGCATGCATATCTGGTGATGCTAACAATATCATGTTTGATCGATATTGATGTACTAACATGAATTGTTGTCTCATCTCCATAGCATCCTACCAAAGAAAGTTCATCGTCTTGATTTTGTTAAATTTTTATATTATATGTGCCTAATAATTTTCTATGACTGAAAACACATCACAAGTAGAAAAGGACAGTGATAAACAAAGGCATGAGTAGTAGGATGGTTCAATACAGTTCTGACAAGTCACAACATACGGTGTGAAGAAGCTTTAGTGGAGAACATGAGAGGAGAAAACTCTCATGATTGGATGGATAACTTGAGGAGCCTAAGGGATGAGATTAGGAGTTGTAAGGAAGATAATGAAAGGCTGGTAAGGGCTCAATAGAGGCAAGCTAAGGTAAATGAAATTATCCTGCAAAGTCTCTCACACTTACAAAGATAGAGGCAACATGAGCTAAGGGCTAGTCATAGAGATAGGAAGAGCCCTTTGAGATCATAAGAGAGACCAAATGGGGAAGATGGTAGTAGGTTTAGGAAGATTCAAAAACGAGAAAGTGAAGACATTGTGAGAGGGAATGCACCATTGAGAAACCTAGAGGGGAGAAACAACAATTATGGACATCACTTTGGTAGGCCATTTTATTCTACTACAAGAATGTATCATCATCATCACCATCATAAACATCACAGAAGGAGATAAAAGGACTCTATTCCAGAGGAATTTAAAAAGGCCAAATTTCCTACATTTGATGGAGAGATGAGGAAATATAAAGATGCAGAAGCATGGTTGCTTGGAATGAAGAAATTATTCATAATCCATAGTTATTCTGAGAACATGAAAGAAAAAGTAGCCAAATATAGTTTGAAGGGAAGGATAGACATATGGTGGGAATATTTAAGGAATGTCAAAGGCATAACTAAAGAGTATTTTACTTGGAGTGAATTTGAAAGGCTCTTCAGAGATAAATATCTATTAAACATGTACTATGATAGCAAAGAAAAATAATTTTATGAGCTCATAATGTGACAGATGTTGGGTGAGGAATACATCACCACGTTCTTGGAATTAGTGAGAGATGTGTCATATATTGAGGATGAGAAGGAAAAGTTCCAAAGTTTCATCAATGGGATGCCTCTGGCATTCAAAGATTGAATTGTAATTTTCAAACATCAAAGCTTAAATGATGCCATAAAGAAGTTGAATCATTGTTATGAGAAAGAAAAACAAAGGCCATATTTCAGAGGTGATTGGAAAGAAAAGAGTAGCATGAAAGATAAAAATAAATGGTACAAGAAACTACTAGGAAAGAAGGAAAGTGTGGGTGCAGCCAATGCAAATCGAGAGCAGAGAAAATTTGCTTCAATGGAAAAATGATGTGTGCACTAGCTTGCAAGACATTAGCATTGTCCAAATATCAAAGAGCCATTGAGATGCTAGACATGCAGAGAGAGTCACCAAAAAAGGGCTTGTCTACACCAGAAAAACACAGGAGAATAAATTTACAACACTTAGGAGGCTCGAACTATAGAGGATGTAGCCCATAGCTTGGCAAGAATATATGTAGTTGTGGAAAATCAACAGGCATACCACCAATAATCTATAATAGAGATTGAAGGTAAGATCTGCAATCAAGTTGTTTATATTTTGATTGAACTTGGATCAAAAAATAATTATGTTAGTCCTCAATTTGCAGAATGATGTCAGCTAGCCAAATAATTAAATGCATAATCATGGCTTGTTCAATTAGCAAGAGGAACAAAAATAAGAATGAACCAATGGGTGAAATCATGTGAATTTAGGCTTAATGGAATTTTAACAATAAAAAATATAAATTTTCTTCCATTAGGTGCATATAACATACTATTTGGCATGGATTGGGTGCATACATATAGAATGAAAGATGATTGTTACAAAAAGGAAATAAAATGCCTAGATGAGCAGGGAGAAAGAATGATGTTGCAAGGGAATTAATATCCTACTTTGGTGAGGTTGATCACAACCATGAAGGCTAAATGCAGCCACCGAAAAGGATACCATATTTTTGTTCTATAAATTTCCAGCGATGAAAAATTGAATGCGAACGTTAACCAAGAGGAGAGTGAGATAATGAGAAAATATCTAGTTTTGTAGCAATATGAGGATGTGTTTCTAGACGATGTTCTTGTATTTCCTCCTCATAGAGAGGTATATTTTTCTATTGAGTTGATTCTTGGAGCAACACCAACATCCAAGAAACCATAGAGGATGAATACTCCTGAATTTATTGAGCTAATATTGCAACTAAAGGAGATGCTTGATAAAGGCTACATAAGGCCAATTGTGTCTCCATGATGAGCACCAATACTCTTTGTGAAGGAAAAGGAAACCACACCAGGATGTGTATCGACTATAGGAAACGAAATAAAGTGACCATAAATAATAGTTCTACATTTCCATGGATTGATGATTTATTTGACCAGTTGAGAGGAGTAGTGGTCTTATCCAAGATCAATTCAAGGCCATGGTTTCATCAAGTGCGCATCAAGGAAGAAGTTATCCATAATACTACATTCAAGACCATGTACATTCATTATCAGTTTTTTGTTGTTCCCATTTGGATTACTAATGCCCCTGCCACTTTCATTTTTTAACGAACAATCTGTTGCATCCTTATTTGGAAAAATCCATGATTGTCTTTATTGATGACATATTGGTATATTCAAGGGTTGAAGAAGAACATGAAAAGAAGATAGATTTAGTGATATAGTTGCTAAGGGAACACATGCTTTATCCAAACCTTAGTAAGTTTGAGTTCTTCCAGTCACAAATACATTATTTGGGGCACATTGTCTCTAAGGAAGGGATATTAGTTAATCCGGAAAAGATTGGGGCCATAATGAAGTGGCTAAGACTGAAAAATGTGAATGAGATAAAATCATTCAATGGGTTGGTAGGCTAATACATGAGGTTCATCATAATATTCTCCAATATAGGCCACCATTTACATCCTTGAAAAGGAAAGGAAAGAAATTTGAGTGGAAAAGTAAAAATGCAACAAGATTTGAACAACTAAAAAAGTTTCTCCCTTATGTGCCAGTGTTGAGTACTACCGTTCCATAAGAAGATTTTATGGTTTGTAAAAATTCCTGCAAGGAGGGGCTCAGAGAAGTCTTGATGCAACTATTGGGTCGTGAATTTATCACCATTTCACCATTATTTACAGACATCCTTTTAACTATTTGTGCTATTATTTCATTCGTTTATTACCCAATTTCCCACAATTTCTCCCAAAACCATCACAAACATTTCCAATGTTAAAATTGGTTAACTGTTATAAATTTTATTTTCTTTTAATGAATTAATCAAGATAATTTATGCTTAGTTTTATTAATGACAATATGGCTAGTTCAAATTTTGTACCTCAACTTAAGTTTATGTGGCTATCTCTGTGATTGAGGTAGTAGCACCATTCTAGAAGGAAATTAGGGACATGGGATTTGTTTCTAAAGGTTCCAATATGGAATTGTTTTGGTCAAAGTCCACCTAGCTCCCACGTGTGAACCTTTGGCAAGTGATCAAAGGAAAAACACAATAGTTTGACCAGTCAACTTTAGATGTAGTTTTTGAGTGAATGAAAATGAATATTGGAAAAAAAATATGGTTTTTCTTTAGAACGAGCCAAGTTAGGCTCTATCTTGGTGGTTTCCTCAAATTTATTATGGTTTGAGATATTTTCCTGGTTCTTTGGAGCTCTATTTTCTAGTTTGTGTGGACAAACAAATTGACAAATCTCATTTAATGCTTATTCAACAAAACATAGCAACATGAGTTGTTCTATACCAAATTCATGGAAAAAATAATTATATATTTAAGGATGTGATGCTTTGAATTGTAGTAATTGAACTAGTTTTTAGCCAAGAGACTCTCATAGATTTTTATTTGGAAACCTTATAAATTTCTTCATTTTGAAAGAAAGAGACCCCAAAAATTAGGTGGAAAATTATTTTTATTATAATTTCCTATTAAAGACTATTTTATACTTGAAGTAATACAAGATTTTTTCATGGCATATTCGTGATTACATAGGCGATTTTAGTCTCGTGACATGATTTCTTAACAACTCACACTCACAAGGAGGCCCCCCTGAGGATGTGTGAGAGATAATACATATTTCCTTTGTTTCTTAGTTTTAATGTCCTTTCACTCTGCATATAGATCTTCTCATTTCATTCGAATGTTGTGTTTTAATTCAAAGACTTGTTTCTAAGATTGTTTTCACTTATTTCTTCTAGTTTTTTTAATAGGCCAAGCGCTTGATAATTAATCAAAAATACCAAAAAGATTTTGAATTTATTGTCTTTTAGATCTTAGTCTCATATTCATGCTTAGATAACCTTAATTGGCTTTGGTTTTGAATACACACAGTAGTAATCTTGGAAGGATTACTGCATTGAATTTCTATCAACAATTTGTTTCTTTTTGGGCATTTCTTTATAAGATAGTTTCAATTTAAGTTGATTAAATTTTCTTTCCTAGTTTGATAGTTTAGACTTATTTTTCAAAGTCTCTTAGACTGAAAACAATTCCAAGCTTTATAGATTAAAATCCAGAATTGAATTGCAATATTCATAGAATAATTTTTCTTTTCAAGTCAAGTGTATTAGGTTTCCCTTCAAAGCACAATATGATAAATTTGTCTATTAAAGTTCAATATAATATGATTTAATTTCCTTGTTCCATAAAATATATTTCGAATCTTTCACAATAGCATAGCTTCCCTTTGATTTCATTTAATTTCACTTCTTGAGTTTGATTCTAGTATGTGAGAAAGAACATGTATCTATACTTACTAAGAACCTGTCATAAATAGGTTTTTATTTCCAAATTACAAGTTTTTTTATAGAATTGTTTTCTTTATGATTGAAATACAATGGATTGGCACATAAAGTGTAGTATGTTTCACAAGTTCGTGAACCCCATTTTGACAAATAAATTTAATTAATTTAACCATCAATTAAATTACCCAACATTTAGGGCTCGTTGTTGGGGAATTATACATATGTATTGGCTCTCAATTGCATATATTCTTAGTTGCATCCATTTCTAGTTGCTTAAGATTAATTTAATTTTAGTACATCCTAGAGGTAGATTCATTACAAAAAAAATATCAAAAATACTTCAGTCACCTACCAGCCCCACTAAATCATGTGGTATGGTAAGAGACACACTTCCACATCATGAATTCATATTTTTGCAGGTAGAAGAAGAGGTGAAAAAGGAGGTAGAAGAAATGGATGGAGATGATGACACTTTATATTTCCCATTCAAGATACCGATATAAATGTTCATATGAAAAACATCCCCCATCTATACTACCCAACTTCAATGGTATGAGATCATAAGGCTCGAAAAAAATTCTTTTAGAGTTTGAAATACTTTTTATATCTTATGGCTACCTATTAAACACTCAAAATTTGAATTTGTTTCCAGCAACATTGAAGGATAGAACTCTTAAATGGTTCATGAGTTGAGGGACACGTTTTATAAGGAAAAGGGATTATACGAAAATAGTATTTTTAGAAAAATAAAAAGATTATTTCACACATCATGACCTTAGAGATGAAGTATTTAAGAACACCCAAAGAGAGGATGAAAGCCTTGAATATTTAGTGGATATATTTACTGATAATGGCAAAACAGGTAAAATGCATGATATAGGATTAGTCACATTAAAAAATCTTCTACTAAAATCTATAAGGGATGAATGGATTGATCTTCTTAACCTAATGGGTAAACGAGATGCCTCTCAATTATCATTTCAAGATATTTCTGAGTTGTGCAAGCACATATCAAGAGGAAAAGAAAAGTATGGAAGATCCCCTCAAGATCTAGTTGTGGAAAGAGTAAGTAAGTCAACATCAGGATTGGTACGTAAAACTGAACTTAACAATTTACTAGAAATCCTTGGAGATTTAAATGAACAAATTGATATGCTAAGAATGGAAAACAAGAAAAAAAGTTGAGAATATTGGTTTGTTTATATTTTTCCCTAAATGTAGAAAGAAACATGCTTTGTGTGAATGTGCACTTGATGAGATTGAATTTTTTGTTATCTGTGTGGGATCACATGCTACTATAAATTACCCATCATTACCAGGATTGAAGGCAGTTTACCAGTGAGAAAACCAAACACCAAGACAACTCTGTTATATTGTAGCTCCAAGAATACCATTGCAGCCTCATCAACCCAATATGATACAAGATATTAATTCATAATCTCAAGGTTATGCACAAAAATCTCAAAGTAATTGGAACACATCCTTGCCTTAGCAACCTTGGTCATCTCAATCCCAACCTCAAAAAGTATGTTGGCAAAAAGGTTGGAAAAGGTATTACAAAATAAATCCACCATATCCTTAATATTTTCCTCACTATCCTCAATACCAATATCAATTCTATTCATACCATTAACCTCCACCACAACCTCATTTTTAACATCAATTGAACTTAGTTTAACCTTTCCCATTACCACCTAAAGCACCCCCAAAACCCATTCCCAATCAACTACATGCATAACCATTTCAGATCCACAATAATAAAATACCTCATTCCACTTACAATATTGAGGTACAAATCTAAAACAATTCATCTTGTTCTAAATGATATTCATCTTAGACCAGGAAGAGTATCGTAGAAAAAATATTCTCCAATTTTATTTTAGGAACAATGTCCAAAACAAGATCTAGAGAAGACTAAAAAATCATGGATCACATATGATGGAGAGAATTTGTTGGAACCTGGGATTGATGAGTTTATACCATGCCTGTCATCAGATCCCCTATGTGTGTGTAACCAACCCCTCCCACATTCACCCAATTTCGTCGACCTGTCATGGTAAACATGAGACAAAGAGTTATTATGACATGACCCGACCTCCAAGCTTTAGTTATGGAAGTGGGGTTGATAAATGGAACTTACTGACTACAAAATAACATCTTATAGGGCTTATAGGACACTCAGGGGCCAAAGGACCACCCTAGCTAACACAACCCTGAGCAAGATAACTTTTTCAGTGACTTAAGACCCCAACTGCATGCACAAGCCTACAAGGGTGTACAAGGGTGTGGTTGTGATCCTCCAATTGCATCCAGAAGGCTACCTGGGTGGGGTTGTGACCTAAAATGCTTAGTTCAATACCCGTGGTCCCAAGATCTGAGCCACAATTTCTCACAAGCCTCCAGAACATTGCCCAAAAATTCTTAAAAAATTTCAAAATGATAGAATAATTGAAGAAAATTTCAATCATACCAAACTTGATCAAATACTTAACCTGACCAGGCCTAACTATGATAGTCATTTCGTTAAACATATCATGAACATACAATCTACAGGTCATGAATGCATATCTGAACATAGGAGTCTGAAACTTATTTGGGAATCATAAAGAAGGTCTTATTCCCTCTCATAATATTTGTAATAAGATTTGTTAGCCCATGCATTCATTAACATCAAATACTAATCAAATCCTAGAAAAGACAAAGCTAGAGTATATTCCAAATCCATGATTATAACCAAAATATAACCATATTATT
Organism: Pinus albicaulis; assembly: GCA_034641835.2. Taxonomy (NCBI): domain Eukaryota; kingdom Viridiplantae; phylum Streptophyta; class Pinopsida; order Pinales; family Pinaceae; genus Pinus; species Pinus albicaulis. The sequence continues at coordinate 1,006,056,110 of CM076577.1, read as the reverse complement.
AACCATCAAATAAAAACCATCAAATCACCATGATAACATGTACAAGTTCTCATAGAATACAATAGGAAAACAAATTGTATTAACTTATGCAAAATCAAACCAAGTGAGGGACTTCCACGTACCGCCCGACCATATATTGAGTTGAACCAAATACTTCTTTCATCAAATCAACCTCATGTTATATTCCAAGAATGACCATGTGAACTCAAGACATAAACAACCAGGGCTTCCTGGAGATTAAACCAACTCCACCCTCACGCCAACGATATCCCTCCAAAACCAGTCAAGATATCACAATGCCCAAAACAAGTTTGGATGCCTCAAACTTTCTTCACCATTACCTTGTGGAATTTTCTTGTCTCTGCCCATTTGTTTAGATATTCTGAGAGATTAAACCACCTCCACCCCCAACGATTGGGAATTTTCCTGAGACCACCTCGTCCTGTTCTAAAAACTTTGAGAAATCCAAAGCTCAACCAAACAAAAGAATCCCACCACACCATGGATATCTAGAAATGGAAAGGAAAGGATAAAACTATTTCACACTTGGCCAAATCCACGCCAATGAAAAAAAAAATGTCCAAATGAAAAAATTCATAAACCAACTAGGAAATCACACATGCAACCTATTACCTACAATTCTTCTAGCTGAAGCTATTTGATCCAACCTTCTTTTCTTATCCTTTTCTCTCCTTGTCCTTCCTTTTATTTGTTTCTTTAATGCTAGAGTTCACCAATAATTCTTTAAGTGTACATTAGTATGAAAGAATAGAGAGAGCTCCAAAAATTAACTGGAAAAAAATATAAACCAGCAAAGCCATGAACTGATCCTCAAAATCCTTTTTATGATTAAGGCCTCTATTTTCTTCATTTCCCTTTATTTTCCTTCATTTTTCCTCTCATGAAAATTTGTGACCTTTCATATCCCTTTTCTCTTATTTTACTTTATTTTCATAAATAAAATGCCAGTTAATGCATCTTTACCTTTGCCAATTCCTTTTCCAATCTCATTAGCCATAATAAACCAAAAGTGACACCCGCTAGGATGTTTTTCCCAACATTCATCTTGGAATACATGTCCCATTTTCCTTTATTAACTTTATTACATGAACTTTTAACCCAGGCTTGTTATAAACCCCTCCCCCTTGGGTGAACACTGTCCTCGGTGTTTAATGACACCTATGACCAACAAAACCACTAAAAACCAAAACATATTATTCGTGGAGCTTTATAGCTTAGCTCAATACCATATTTACATTGAACATCTTGTTGAAAAGAAAAACCAACATGACAGACATGACAACATGAAAACCATACCGCTTATTTGAGTTTTATAACACAACACATTATGGTATCTACAATAACAATCATACATGAATATGTACTTATACCCCTAAAATAATTTGCCTCTACCAACAAATAATGAAGTATTCATAGCCCACATCTAATCATCCATCTCCCATATAGCTTCATCGGGCCCAAATTACTTCCACTACACTTTAACATGCTTGATTGCTTTGCTCCGGAGCATGAGCTATTTCTGCTGCAATATACATTGAGGTTAAGGTTGGAATTATCCTCCTATCTCCAGCTGCAATACAAACCAGTCAATCATATGATCAATATCCTTCACATATATTTTAAATAATGAAACTTGGAAAACATCATGGAATTTCACTGTCACCATGGTGTAAGTATATAGGCCACTGGTCCAATCCTCTCAAGGATCTAAAAAATCCCGCAATATCGAGGTGCCAACTTGCTACACGGCCCACCTAGAATTCCTTTCAAGAAAATTTGCAGTGATGAGCCCTTCCAAGAGCTCCCCATCCTTGAAAACAACTTTAAGATTTTTCGGTAACTTCCCCAACATTTGCTCATCGTTCATTATTTGCAGAACAACTTGAACCATTATACTACAAGTTGGGAATTTTTTTGCGTTAATTTTGGGCTTCTGTATTTAGAATATTCTGAATGTTTTCCTTGAGGATCACCAGTTGGAAACAACTGGTTGAAAATATTTGCGACATATTTATAGTACTACTTTTGATGGATGAAATTATAAGAATTCTTTGGTGGAGAAGGATATATGATCCTTGGTTGTTTGATGACTTCAAAGTCATCTCCGATCCTCTTTCCCCCCAGGTGACTATGTTAATGTTTGACATCAGAGCTAGTTTGGTTTCCCATAGTTTTGCATTAGTCAAATTTTCTCCCCTCTCCCAGTTGCACTCCTCTAATTTGGTGATTAGTTCCAGGAAATCCTCTGTTAGATGTGCTTTTAATCTACATTGAGAGCACAAGGGTCTTCTTGCAATGTGGCCCTCCTTATCACAATTATAGCAATGGATTAAACCTTTGCCTCCTTCCCCCCCCCCCCCCCCCCCTTGTTCCTCCACCTCCTCACCTTCGAGGACCTTCATTAATCGTATAGGTAGAGTGATCCAACCTGTCTGCTAGAGTATCTAATGCTCTAAATTTATTAGTGTGGTGAGTTAGTGAGCTACAAAACTCACAAAAAAAAATCGAGACATTTGAATACTTCTGTAAGATTAGGCAGAGGCATGGGAGATGTCCATATGTTCTACAGATTTCATAGTATTTATTCAGAGATGCACCCTACTTATTAGTGAAGGCATGAAACTATGTGCATCTTGGATATAACGCTTGCATACATATCTGTGCAAATCCGATGATGGATAAGGAAGTGGCAGGCCCCACTCAAACCAAGGGAGTGCTTGGTCCTCGTTGTATTTGGATCTTCATGGTGTGATTCCCATCAACATGGAAGTTGGTACACCACATGTGGGGTCATGTAGATCGTGATGGGTTCATGTCCCTTAGCTTCTCTATTAGATCAACAATTTGATGTTGCAATCCTATAAGGGTGGGATCATGGGAAATTGTTCCTCCTTGGTGTTCGTGTGGGTATCCTTCCATAGACTTGATCCTGGTTTTTTTCTCTAGCGCGTCTTAAAGGATATCAACATTATATTAAGTTAGCAGCGTGCTGGTGAGCGACATTAGTGCTTTAATGAACCAAACCCACTTATGATTAGGATCAATGGGGTAACTCATCTTGCCAATCGCATCCTTAAAAAATTGCATCATTTTCCAGATGGTTTCTCCTTCTCACTGCTTGATTTCCCACAATTCAGATAACCCTTGTTGGTTAGTCTTTGGAATTTTGAATTCTTGAACGAATTCCCCTCAAAATTCATCTATTGTCAAATTCTTATACAAAGCAAACCAGTTGATGAACCATCTCAGTGGTCGCTCTCGGCGAATGGTCTAAAATTAAATCAGTTTTGTGGTATCAGGAGTTTGGAGAGCCATCCAGATATAGTTATACAAGTACCAATTTTGTTCGACATCATCATTCCACTTCCTAGAGAACTCAGCATATCAGGTAAAATATCATTCCATGTTACCAACCATACATGGTTGAACCAACGAGGAAAGTATGAACCCTTGGGAACCAGATTGTGATGATCCTTGGATGGTTGAATTAAAACTACTATTTCTACCACTGGAGATACCAGCCTTGTAGGTATTATGTACTTGGCGAACCTTTATAATTTTAACCAGCCTAGATAAGAATATAACAAGTTTTTGATAATGTACCAGGGGAAGTTCGGGGGAAGTGCTACCTGAATTGCTAGGAAATGAGTTACTATTCTTAGGAGATGCACCATCCAAAGAAAAGAAAAAAAATCCTCATAGAGAAGTGCATCTCATCATTTGGGCCCTCCCTTTGGCTTGTAGGTCCCAATTCATCTAGCATATCCATATCTACTGGGAGGAGGAAATATCTACTTCTTCTTTCACCTTGTGTCACGGTAGTGGTCCTAACCTCTCCTACTGGTCTAGGCTTCACTTTATCTCTATTGCCATTACTCTGTAACTCCACAACTTCTTCTCATGCCCTCGGGTTTCCGAACATCACTCCTACTTGGTGTAGCTCCCTTTGTCGTTTATGGATTTCTTGGAAATCCTTCTCTTGCCATTCTTCAGTTATTTTCACCCTCCTTTGTGCCCTAAAATATCTAGCTTTCTGAAAGACATTCATGGCCATATCTCCCACATATTCATAGCTCCCAGCCAGCCATAGTTCCTCCCCTTATACCCCTCCCCCAATACCAAGGATTAAAGTGACCATAGATTGGACCTGAGTCCCAAGCAGTTTCTCTCCACCATTAAAACTTTAACCCACAATGGAACCTCCTTTAGCGGTCTTACCCACAAAAATAACGTGAAAACAACTCGAGCCATGGAAAAGGATAGTTGTCCTTCTACAAAAAACTTGATAATGTACCCTTCTAGAGTATCTTATACCTAGAAATCGACAACCCGAGTTAGGTCCATATTGAGCCGGTGTAACTCAACTGGGTCAACCTGAGTCCAAGTACGGGAAATATAATTTGGTTGTCAGACTTTTCCTTTTTCTTTAGCCTTCACAACCAATTTTAAAGGTATTCTAGGAAGTTACAATAGAATATATCTTACAGATCATTTGCAGGTTGGGCATACAAAACTTCTTCCTTCACTCGCTACACACTTTTGTGATGACTTATGCTTGTTGAGAAATAAATTTCTCTACTTTATCATGCCACCAATCTTGAAGATACTTCTTACAAATCCTTGACACCATGTTATGGATCCCTTTTAAAAATTTTAGGTCCCAACAACGAAACCATTTGATAGTGGAAAATTGTAAAAGGTAGAGACCTTCGATTCAGAAAGAAGGGCCAACAAAGGATCCACTATAGTTTATCACAATGTCGACATTTTCACCCTACCAAAAAGGAGTAAGACGTCTCACCAAAGCCATGCCACGACCTTAATTAGATAGGGATTAGGACCAGGCATCAAGGGGAGTCACGCAAAGATTGGCACTTTCATCTAATATGGAAATCACAACATCTAATATATGATCATCGCAAAGAGTAACTACCAAAGAATTAAAAGAGACAAAAGATATAGAAATTCATCATAAGAAATTTTTAAAATAGGACCATGAAACTAACACATTTAGATCTATAAGCAATCCTGCAACCCTTTCAATTAGTTTCAAAACGTCATTTCATCCTAGATCTAAGGCCCTTCAAATAGGAATAGGAAAATCAACAGATAGAATACCTCATAATAAAATAAGCACATAACAACGCTAAGTCCAATAGACTTAGTTATAACATCTCGATAGACAAGCCTTTATCTTCCCTTTTTGGTTGGTTTTTCCATTTGATTTTATAAGCTCTACTCACCTGAACTACTAGTTTCTTCCTTGGATGCCACGCCCGTTTCGCCTCGACTACTTTTGTGGCTCGATTGTGACTGCTCCCTCTCCTGTTCATGATCGTTGCATCTCGGTTACGACTGCATGTCTTCATATTTTCTGTTGGCCAATATTCCACGTTTGATGGACCTTGGAAAATTTCCTCTCTTTCCTAAGTTGCTTCCTCTACAAATGCTCGTCGATCAGATTCGGTCAAAACATCTCAAAATTGTTTTCCCCCAAAAACGAAGGACCCAATAGCCATCACTCGGACAGTTTTCTATTCATTTTTTTGCATTCCAACAACTCTAAAAAAAACAGAGTTAATATTGGGTTTAACTTAATTAATTATGATTGATTTGGCATTATGGGAGGAATATTTGATGGAATAGCTCAGTGTAATAACTCGTTGCAACTAGAAAGAGAATATCTATAGGGTGGGATACTTAGAAGTGGCTTCCAGTAGCTGGAGAGAGTATGGTGGGTGATTTACCATTTTCCTAGATTAAAAATGACATTAATTAGTTATTCAATTAAAAGGGGAAAAAATTGATTGGAGGAAAAAGGCCAAAAGTGACTTAAGTGAAATAAAATAAAATTTAAAAGTCACTTAAGATGAAGTCAAAAGAGGAGCTTCTAGAATAATAGTAAAATAATAAAGTAAGATGCTTCTAGAGGCGTGGAGATCTATTGATGGAGTCTTTAAAAGGAGGAGGAGGAGATCATTTGAGGATATCTTGGAGTTGAGTATTTTTAACATATAGAGGTTTCGAAACGAGGTTCTAGACTTTTAGTAAGCCCATGGATGAAAACCCTTGAGTTTCCATTTCTTCTGAGTTGGATGAAAACCCAACCCACCATTGAGGAGATTTCACCCAGAAATCTCATGGAGCTTCAACAATGTTATTGCAGATTAGATCTACAAAAAATTTGAAGATTGGAGTGAGGATCATTCAGATTATCAATTTGGGTGTTTGTTTTGTCAATTTAGTGTGTCCTAAATTGCTAACATAAATTATCAACCAGGGATTCGTAAGCTGACAAAGTGTGGCGCACTATATGTGCAAGATAACCTATCTCTTACTTTTTGTCGTTTTTGGATTTTTATGAAATTCTAAAAGACAAGTATGGAGACAAATATTCAAGACAATGATTTCCTTCTAATGATTTTCCAAACTTCAAAAGAATTTTAAAACACACAATGACAAAATTAATTCTTCAAAGAAAATGAAATTGCATCACTATTCTAGTCAAACAACAGTGAACTACTGATCATGAAACTCATTATCCTTGCTATTGTCCAAATACAAAAGAAACTATGCTTAAAGAAATCCAAGAATTGCAACAAAGTAAATCTAAATCAAATTACATCAACTTATATTATGATCCCTCACCATTAGTCCAGCTATGGCTTTCGGAGGTAACCATAAACAACTTGAGCAACCTGATATCTAATTTGCAAAAAAAGAAACTAATATCAAACTACACACTCATACTTCAATCCCTCACCATTAGTCCAGCTATGGCTTTCGGAGGTAACTGAAAATGACATGAGCAATTTAATATTTCTAACTTGCATAAAGTAAACTAATATCAAACTACACACTCATACTTCAATCCCTCACCATTAGTCCAGCTATGGCTTTCGGAGGTAACTGAAAATGACATGAGCAATTTAATATATCTAAATCTAACTACTGAAGCAAATGTGCAAGACTGAAATAAACAAACAGTGCTGGAATTAAACAAAAACTAAAAAAAATAAATTAGCAGAAGGACAAGATGGATTCCAAGTCATTAGTCATTATAAAACTATGTGCAAATGCCCGGGCTGCCATGAAAAATTATGCTAAAAGTTATGATTTCAAACAGCAATCTAAATAAGGAAATATGACAAAACAAAATTGAAAGTAACTTATCTAGAAAACATGCAAAACCTCCTTGAATAGTAGGGGCCCTCTGCTACCAATTTGGTGTAATCCTTCTTCAGCTCCTTAAAATTGTAATCAAAACACCATCAAGGAACTTCTTTATTGAAAAACTTCACAAATCTACATCCCATTCCATCTTAAGCTTTGTTACAAATCTACTTCCTCATTACTTCCTCATTACCTATGATAGGAGAAAGCTTCTCCTATTTATACAAAATATGAGGAGTCATCTCATTAATGGGAGTCCATGAATCTCTCCCTCCATCTCTAGAGTTACAATCAAAATAGGAAATGATAAAACACATGTCTTTCTAGAGTTTCAACACAACTAAGAGATGAGACACATATCCTCTTGATCCCATAATCTTCTCCAACCAAATTCGAATTTGGCCTTAGAGTGCCACATAAGGGTCTTCTAGAAGTCTCCTTTTGACCTACACATGTCACAAAACTCATAACACATATATAGATATATGAAACTATGTTAATTTTCTAGTTTCTAATCATAAATTCATTTAAAATACATAAAATAAATAACTTTTGAAAACAAGGATCCTAACCCATATATTTATGAAAATGGTTACTTGATGTAGGGTTTTAGGTCAAATGGCTATGAAATAAGAGCTAAATGGTTATGACATAATGGAAATATGTATGAATATGGAAAATACTTTTGAGACTCAACATACCCCCCAACTGAAGTTGTTGCATGTCCTCATGCAACTATTGCAATGATTCATTTGTCCATGAGTTGATCTTTTATGAGTTTTGACTCATATAGATTCGTTCCAAACTTTGCTTCTTGATATTTTCTTTTTGGCAAAGTATAATACATTTGATTGCAACTTCTTCTTCTTCTTCTTCTTCTTCTTCTTTTTTTTTTTTGAAATGGTTGGTTCTTGTGTAACAACCATTTTTTTTTTTTTTTTTTGAGCAATGGTTCTTGTGTAACAATGCTTTATTTTCTTTGTTGCATCAAAGTTCATGAAAACATTTAGAATCAATTACTTCATCAATGAATTGATCATTTGCAAGGCATATAATCTTTTGGATCATGTTGCAACAATAGTTGGTTGGGAAGTATATGTGGGTGAAAATGAAATGAAAATGTGTGATAGTGTATGACATGTGGATATGAAATGATGTCCCTTCCCCCCAACTAAAGATATGACAATATGAAAAAGGGAGTGAGGAATTTTCCCAAAGTTACAATTTTAGCATTCTAATGAATTACATGACTAAAAATTAGAAAACAACATACCTTCACTTACCCTAAATGTGGATGAGTTGTGTATGTGTGGTGGCTGCAAAATTCTGATCATATTCTTCTTCAAGTAGCTGAACAAGAGGAGTCATGGATAAAGAGATGAGATGATTTTTTATTGCTTCTACTAAAACTTGCTGAATCTGCTCCAAAATGCTGAAAATAATAGTCTTCATGTCTTCAAAACTCATTGGCATAATTCCTACTATGTGAAAAGATGTTCTGATGTCGAACATAATAGAAAATTGTTGACTTAGTGGCCATTAATGGATGCCACTAGTCAACACGAGAACTCTCACCATTGATGACAATGAGAGTCAAGATGCCCAAACACATCTTGCTAGGTACGAATGATTTTGCTGATGTCGAGTCACCTAGAAGATCTGACGAACAAGGGACATTAATGTATTCCCATTGTTTGTCAGTATGAGAACTTGTCATTAAGGCATGCAAGCCTCAAGGTGTTTTTACAAAGAACTTAGACTCAAAGGACTATGGACTCAATAATTTGCGTTGAAGCAGGGCTTATTTTCGGAATGAAAATGACAAGAAATGGAAGATGGCAATGGAGAGTAGAAATGGAAATGGGCAATAAGCATATGAATAAGCCTCTTACTTTTATTTGTGGTTATGAATGGACAAAAAGAAATGGAAAGTGGATGTGAATGTAAATGGAAAATATGAAGTGAAATGAGGTGAATGGTTTATTATGAGGTATGGATGTGATGGAGACAATAGTATCTGAAAGTTTTTTTTTTTCAAGTGTTTGGATCTGATTTTGCATCAGCATATTTCCTCTTTATTGCTGATCATCCTCTTATAAAACAAATTGGTCTCTTAGAGAGACACCATTCTCTTGTAGTCATTTGTCCTTCCTCCTGGAACCTGCAAAAAAAAATAATACTTCTTCTGCAATGGAATGTAAGATTATCAAAGGAGAGAGGTGATCAATCTTTCTAGTTATGATATTTACACACAAAACTAAGAATTTGTATTAATGAAACAAGTTCTCAAAGGAAAAATCAAAAGAATTTATACATGTTTTGGAATTAGTGCCTCAAGTTGAATGTAGCTTCTTTTCAGCAATTTATTTCATTATTTTCCATTTCAAACTCTAATGATGAATTTCTCATTGTGTAGATCTTGTTGAGACCTTTCCAACGATACTTGAATCATCAAAATCTGATTTTGTATGAGAAAGTTAGGCTGATTTGAACAATGAGGTTTTTCAGCTGCGGAATTGGGGAACAGCTGCGGAATTGGACTTTAGCTGCGGAATTGGAGAACAGCTGCGGAATTAGACTTTAGTTGCGGAATGTCGACGGTTTCTGTAGCTAAAAATCTTGAATAAAAAGTTAGCCATTCATCCTTCATCATCAGTTCAAAATTAATCAATATCTTCAGAAAAACGAGCAAATAACTTATTCATTTCATTGATTCAATTTTTTTTTTTTTTTTTTTAAATAATCAAAACAAAATTGAAAAAGAGAATTGCAATTTTTTTATTTTTTATTTTTAATAAAAAAATTGAAAAAGAGAAATGCAATTTTTTTTTTTTTTTAAATAACAAAATTGAAAAATACAATTTTTTTTTTTCTTTTTAAATATTATATATGTTACATTTAAAAAAAAATATATACATATATAATTTAAACAAAACAATTTATTAAAAAAAATTAAAAATAAAAACTAAAAACAAGAATGCCATTCTCGTCCTCATGTGGCAATTTTTTCGAGCAATTCTCCATTGGAACGTAGCAGGCTGTATCATCTTCTCTTCATTCAAAGGAAGCTCATTGCAATTCGAGCATGATCCACCACTAAGCTCTCTATTTCACGTCTTTCACATAAGCCATTTGGGAAAGGCCCAACCATCTTGAATCAGGTGAATGCTTCTCAGTTTGGTGATGTATTGAACTCGCATTGTATATCCCCATGCCATCTTTTAAGTGGACAAGATCTTGACCAGAAAAAGTAAGCTTTAAACCGTATATCACTGCCATCTGAATGACATTTCCAACGCTCAAATGAATGATGTGCAGCCGTGAGTATGAGAGTGGTCATTGGAATGTGGATTGAATGCCACGATAAGAATTTGATTTCATTTCAAATTCGTCTTCTTCAGATTACGGGTGAAATCAAGCAAAGTGCCGTTCAAACTCTCCACTGTGCAAACAGAAAACCATTTTTCCTCACGCGCCAGGAAAAAATGGCCTTCAAAGAACCGAGAAATTCTCCCAGACCGCCACGAAATTCGTAAAATGATTTCTGGTTATCTAATTGACCATGTTGGCGAAAACACCCATGTCGTGGATTTTCAAAATTCATCCTCAATCGATCAGAAAACGTGTTTGAAAATGATGTGTCAATAACAGTTGCGTTTTCTGAATGCGCTGTAACAAAATCAATTCTGCTAGAGCTCCACGTGCCTGAGTTAATTGCTGTGATTTTGGTAACTTACACAAATATTTCAATCTGAATTCTTAAAAAAAAATGGATCTTTCCAACAGATTTTGGCTTGCAACAATTACTCTATGCACATGATGCATTTGACACCCTACACTAATTGCCACCCATAGCCGCTTTTGCTTTGACCTCTGTTTGTTTTCTTTCAGGTTCGGTTATAGCTGCATCAATCTCTGCAAACACTTGTTCTTTGGGACGATTCCCATCAACCTTCCAAATCAGATTTGTCTTTGCAAATATTGCCCATGCTTACCCTAGGCATTCTTCAGTTCAATCAAGGCACGTTTTTGTCAATTTCAATGCCTTGTTCTCTTACATGTGGCCATCTTATGAATCTCAAGGAGCATTTGGTGATGGTAGGCAGCATTGGCAAGGCTGACAGGCCTGGTATAATAAAAGGAATTGGCATTGACAGGTTTGAATGGCGAGAGATTGCACGAATGCCTCACAAATTCTTTCAAGGATTTGGGGAGTTTGATGATGTCTTTTCCAGCTCGAATCCTACGGGTCTATAATGTTGTCATAAGATCTGAAACACTGCAACCTAGCAGCTTTGTAGCATCTCTAACTCCTTCATCATTTCCAACTTCTACGTGATTTTCATTATCAGAAGCAAAAAAAAAAAAAAAACTGATGTTTCCGAGCCATAATACAGCTGCAAGCATCGTAGATGGTTGAATTTTTATGTTTTCTGTTGAGAGTAATTCATTTTTTTCAAAATGCCATGGCCATTTCATTTTGTTTATTGATTTGTGATTGTTTTGTTTTTCAATTTTTATTTTTTTTGTTTTTGTTAATAAAACTATATGTTATATTTTTAAAAATTAAAAATACACATATATATTTTACTAAGCAAAATGACTTTTTTTTTTATTTGATTTGTTAATAAAATTACACATGTTATATTTTGAAAAATTAAAAATATACATATGTAATTTACTAAACAAAACAATTTATTGAATTTTTTTTTTTTTTAAATGATTTGTTATTAAAATTATATATATATTTTCAAAAATAAAAATATACATATATATCTTAGTAACAAAACAATTTAAATTTTTTTTTTTTTTCATTTTTTTTTAATTGATTTGTTTAATAAAATTATGTATGTTATATTTTCAAAAATTTAAAAATACACATATATATTCATTAAACAAAACAATTTTATTGAAATCAAAGTTTTTCATGAAAACAATTTTTTTTTAAATTGTTGAATCAATTGAAATGATGAAGTTTTATTTTGTCTCCTTTTTTTTTTTTCTTTTTCACATAACAATTCTTTTTCTGATCCTCCAGATCACACAAAGTGCAGGAGGAGAGCATACTCAAAAATTATTAATTTTTTTTTTACATAACAATCCTTTTTCTGATCCTCCAGATCACACAAAGTGTAGGAGGAGAGCATACTCAAGAATTATTAATTTTTTTTAGATGTAAGAAATAAGGCTACCTAGTTACACTTCCCCGGCAATAACGCCAAAATGTTTGGTCAATTTAGTGTGTCCTAAATTGCTAACATAAATTATCAACCAGGGATTCGTAAGCTGACGAAGTGTGGCGCACTATATGTGCAAGATAACCTATCTCTTACTTTTTGTCGTTTTTGGATTTTTATGAAATTCTAAAAGACAAGTATAGAGATAAATATTCAAGACAATGATGTCCTTCTAATGGTTTTCCAAACTTCAAAAGAATTTTAAAACACACAATGACAAAATTAATTCCTAAAAGGAAATGAAAATTGCATCACTATTCTAATCAAGCAAACAATGAACTATTGATCATGAAAACCATTATCCTTGCTACTGTCCAAATACAAAAGAAACTATGCTTAAAGAAATCCAAGAATTGCAACAAAGTAAATCTAAATCAAATTACATCAACTTATATTCTGATCCCTCACCATTAGTTCAGCTATGGCTTTCGGAGGTAACCATAAACAACTTGAGCAATCTGATAGCTAATTTGCTGAAAAAAGAAACTAATATCAAACTACACACTCATACTTCAATCCCTCACCATTAGTCCAGCTATGGCTTTCGGAGATAACTGAAAATGACATGAGCAATTTAATATATCTAACTTGCAGAAAGTAAACTAATATCAAACTACACACTCATACTTCAATCCCTCACCATTAGTCCAGCTATGACTTTCGGAGGTAACTGAAAATGACATGAGCAATTTAATATATCTAAATCTAACTACTGAAGCAAATGTGCAAGACTGAAATAAACAAACAGTGCTGGAATTAAACAAAAACTAAGAAAAGTAAATTAGCAGAAGGACAAGATGGATTCCATGTCATTAGTCATTATAAAACTATGTGCAAATGCCCGGGCCGCCATGAAAAATTATGCTAAAAGATATGATTTCAGAAAGCAATCTAAGTAAGGAAATATGACAAAAAAAAATTGAAAGTAACTTATCTAGAAAACATGCAAAACCTCCTTGAATAGCAGGGGCCCTTTGCTACCAATTTGGTGTAATCCTTCTTCAGCTCCTTAAAATTGTAATCAAAACACCATCAAGGAACTTCTTTATTGAAAAACTTCACAAATCTACATCCCATTCCATCTTAAGCTTTGTTACAAATCTACTTCCTCATTACTTTCTCATTACCTCTGATAGGAGAAAGCTTCTCCTATTTATATAAAATATGAGGAGTCATCTCATTAATGGGAGTCCATGAATCTCTCCCTCCATCTCTAGAGTTACAATCAAAATAGGAAATGATAAGACACGTCTTTCTAGAGTTTCAACACAACTAAGAGATGAGACACATATCCTCTTAGAGTTTCAATACAACAAGGAAGTGAGACACATATCCTCTTGATCCCATAATCTTCTCCAACCAAATTTGAATTTGGCCTTAGAGTGCCACATAAGGGTCTTCTAGAAGTCTCCTTTTGACCTACACATGTCACAAAACTCATAACACATATATAGATATATGAAACTATGTTAATTTTCTGTTTCTAATCATAAATTCACTTAAAATACATAAAATAAATAACTTTGGAAAACAAGGATCCTAACCCATATATTTATGAAAATGGTTACTTGATGTAGGGTTTTAGGTCAAATGGTTATGAAATAAGAGCTAAATGGTTATGACATAATGGAAATATGTATGAATATGGAAAAAAATTTTGAGACTCAACAGTGTTAGTCTCTAGTTGTTATTTTGGAGGCTAGGTTCAGTATTGCCACAAATTATTTGGTGGCCATGATTGTCTCAACTACTTCTAGCTATTGTATTATCATATTTTATATCATTATAAATAAAGTTGAGTTGGTTGCACATATTTTGTGTCCTATATGTATTTGCAATATCTATTAATTTGTCGTAGTAGCAACACTTTTTATTTTTTGGTTTATATGTTATACAATTTCTTGGTGAATTTTCATCTTATTATTGAGTAGAATTCAAGACATATTTTATTGAAGAAAAAATTCATTAGTGTTGAGTTGTAGATTTTATTTTCTAGTTTTGTCGTTAAATTGATGGTTGAATTTGTGTAAGTTATTATTTAAATTAAGGACATAATCTTCAAAAGCAATTTTCAGAAAATAAATAAATAAATAAATAAATAAATATATATATATATATATATATATATATATATATATATATATATGACATATTTCACTGCTAATGTCTATATATATTTAAAATAAATAATTGTTATCATATATTTTACCCAGTTTTCAGATATTTTTTTAGTCAATTTTGTCTAAAATCTTGCAAATATTTGTTGGAATTCCAAGTTTAAGTTGCATAAATTACACAATCCAAGTCTCCAATGGTACTTTCAAGGCATTAAATTCATTTATGCATTCAAAAAAAAGTTAATTAATGATAAATTTCACACACACACACACACACATAGAGATTCATATTAAACATGGATCTAACAAGCGCCAAGTACCAAGACCTATCAAATCTCTCGAGGCAAACATTTTTTCAGGTTTTGAACTATAACGATTGTTTGCACCTTAAAACATTTGATCCCTCTCAAAATGTGCGAAATTCATGTTAAGGAGAGATCTAAAAAGCACCAATGATCTCTTTCAAAATGTGAGAGATTCATATTAAGCAAGAACCTATGAAGCGCCAAGCACCAAGACCGATCAAATCTTTAGAAGCAAACATTTTCTCAAATTTTATACTATAATAATGGTTTACACCTCAAAACATTTGATCCCTCTCAAAATGTGCTAGATACATGCTTTAACATGAATACACATTAATTTAATAAAAGTATACATTACATAATTTAATTAATCTACACCTCATACATATACAAAGAAGATAATTATAATACAAAGAAATTTTGTTATTCTATTTTTTTTTAAATAAACAATATTATTATATTTTTTCAAATCATATTTACTTCAAAATATATCACTCATAAGCAATACATTTCACTTGGATATTATCAACTTATATGTTTTGTATTTGTTTGAGGTGAATGGTGGTATTATTTGTTAGAAAATTATAGATAAACAAGAACAATTATTTCATAAAAATTACGTGTTTCTAAAAACTTTAATTCACATAGTTTGTGAAATAAAATGTTCAACAAACCATTTGAGATAAGATTATTTATTATATATTGAAAATTTCAAAATTATTTACAAGATTTTAATTTCTTAATTATTAAATATAAATTATTTCATATTTTTATATTTAGTATTTTGTTTTAGGACTCATTTCCTAAAAAATAATAAATAAATTACTAAATACAATTTTGAATAAAATTAATTATATATTATTACTAAAAATGAAAATTTTATGGATTTTTTACTATTAAATATAAATAATTTTATTTTGTATATTGATTAAAATTTTAATATAATATATATAATCATTTCTCAACTATTTTATTTTAGATGTCTATTAGTAATTTCAAAATATAATAAATTAAATGATAAATAAAAACAAATATGAAGAAAGAATGTCAATAATATATTTATCTTTACAAACTACAAAGTCAATGGTACTCTATTTAAATCAATTCTTATTATCATAATATTTATATCAATATCTTATTCATTTTAGTAAAATATTAATTTTATTTTAAACATGTGTTATATCATTTTAACGTAATAATAAATAAAATTGAGTTTTGAAGATGTGCTCTAACCGTTTTAAGTAAATATTTTAATATACAGATACTTTCAATACAATATATACAATTAGACCACATCTTTTGAGTAAATATTTTAATACATTTTATAATAAATCTTTATAATAAATCTTTAGAAAAATCATATAAGAAATTTTAAAACCAAGCCTTTCAAATTACTGACTATAACTGTAGTTCATATATAGTTCATATACAATTATGTTGAACACAATATATATAGTTAGACCACATCCTCAAAACTCAATTCTATTTAATATACAGTTACGTTGAACACTATATTATTAACATATTTTAATGGTATCAAAATTTCCATCTTATAATTTTCATTTTATATTAACAATGCTAGTTATATAAAAAGACGACGATAATGGATGACGAATTTGTCGAGCACAGCTTGTGGCGAAGTTATTGGGATTAGATTCTGATTGGATTGGATGCCAACAATCTCATTTATATATCTAATAGTGACGAGTTTATCATGGAGTCAACTTTTCGTGGAGCGTGGCTAATAACGTGTTCCCCTTGTTTTCCCATTTCATTTAAATACATTTTTGTATTTCAAAGAAATATCATAAAAATATATAGGAAACCACGCTCGGCAATAAATTTATATTAACCTAGAATAAATCCAAATCTGGTAATTTTTAAACATGAATCTTTTTTATGACTAATCTCGTTGTATGTTACATTCGGCTCACTCATATTTAGATACTTGGTGTTATGATTCATAAAAACTAAATGTCATCAAAGGAGGGGCGATGCTCCAAAGGAGGGCCTAGGTTACTTTCTTAATAGTAGATGGAGTACTTCGTGAACTTGGAGTGTTGGTCATATAGGACGAGTGTAACAGAGGGTTTTCTAGGATCATAATAGGATTGTGTTGGATCTTTTTGAGCCTCTCAATTTTTTTTGGGTGCTCTTTTTTGTTGGATCTTTAACTAATATGGTTGGCCCAAAGACTTTTTTTTACAAAGGAATTGAACTTTCTTTCAAATATTGGAAGCTTTTTTTTAACTTTATAGTTTTGGTTCTTTTTAGAATAATGACCTATGTGACCCTATCCTTCATGGTTTAGTACAATTTGTCTTACCTAAAATATCTTGTTTCCTAGGTTAAAGTGTTGCTAGAGTCATACACCCATCCTTGTGTCTCTGTCAAAAGTCACTCCCAAATATATGTTTTCCCATTACCATTACACAATCATACATCAAATTTATCAATTTCCGCTTTGCCATCCATAGGACACTTTTATAGAAATTGATTATGAGCTCATTAGATAGCCTTCTCTACTTGTGTTACATGTTTGGGCCCTATCTCTCTTATTCAACCAACGCCTCTAGATTCAAGAATCAACTTCTTCCCATAATTATGGTTTTGATGAGTCAATTTCACGATTCCAAAGTCTTTTGCATTGAGATTGTGTTGAAACCAGTCACATGTCACCTATAGGATCCCACTGCATAAATCACAACTCTTGTAGTTGTTGAGGAAGAGCTTGAAAAACCAAATTACAAATAAGTCTCGAAGAATATCCTACCAATAGAAATACCTCATCATTCATTAAATTGGGCAAGGTATCCATAGGCCAGTAGGTTAATCTATATTCACCTTCCTTGGATGTCATAATGCATTCATACTGATTGTCAATGGTATGAACCAAATTAAAGCTTCAACCCTATGGGAGGTCAGGTTGAAATGCACCCCCAAAGCACCAATTAGATGAGCTACCTCTCTCGCTTAGGCACTTATTGGTTTTCAAAGTGACACTCATGACTAGAAGTCGTTTTGTACTGTAAGTGGAAAGGAAAACACAAGAAAATGAGTCATACAAGGCATACCCTTCAGAGTTATAATGAGCCTCCACCACGTTTTTCCTATTCACCACGCATTGATCTGCCTCTGCCACTAGGCTTTCCATTCCTTGTGATCCATACTAACTTAGAAACATGTTATTCTTTATTTTGTCCACATATAGTCAGATTATATTTATGTCGATATCCATGTTTATTTTGGAATAGGGTTTTCATAATTTAATTTAATTATCAATAATTATTAGGATAGTAGGGATTTAACCTCCACCAAATATTCTAGAATATTAATAGTACTATACACAAATCAAAACTTGAGATTTATCTCCAAATAATTTAAAATAATTTAGTTACATACCACATTTTTAACATTAAAATGTTTTCTATTAATAATATGTTTTTAAATACACATTAATATTACTTAATTTTATATATTCAAATATTTTGTTTATCACTAACATTAAATTTTATTATTATTATTTAAAAAATTCAAATATTAATTTTATATTAAAAATTGAATGAATTACATATCTCCCTCTTATTAAAAAGTTATATATATATGAAGTTGATATAGAACTAAATTAGTTAATTACGCCGAAGGAATTTTATTATGGACTTTTAGTTCTCGACACTGTATAGATTCGTTGTCATTTCACTGTATAGATTCGATGATGTTGGCTTCCCTTGTGATGTCGGCATGACCTGGTTGTGATGGCTACGCGAAGTGGATAAAAAACCATCAAAATAAATAAACCATTCATTTATGGAACCCTCATCGGATATCCACCTTCATTATTTCTAGTAACCTCCACGCGATTTGATACTCTTATCTAGAAACTAAAGAAGAATTCGATTTAATGCTCCAATCTCAGGGTCTATGCTACGTCGAAATTTCCACCTTGCCATTCTTGATTGGCGATCACGTAGGTTCTAAAACTAACTCGGCTTTCGTTGGTTCCTTTTGAGGGCAGGTTTTGAAATTTTTTGAAATGTTTCAGTGTTTGATGTTAATGCCGGATCTTTTATGACTTGATTAGTTTCATAGTTTGGGTTGTTTTATGGGCTAAAAGGTTTCATGGGGTTTCGACTCCTGAATCTAGGTTTGGCATCGACATCCACATCATCAATGCCTTATCTCTAAACCCATGCAAATTGGTTGTGCATTTGTTTTCCTTTTGATCAAACCTGCAAATAGTGGTGAAAATTATGGATTTCAATAAATTATTTGCACGGGGGTTTCGGTTACGAATTGAGGATAGTTGTGGAGATTTAATCTAGTTGTAGAGATTAGATATCTATAGGTCAAGACTGTAGATATTTCCTCTACATGACATTTTTAAAACTACTAATCTTTAACCTCATTTAATTGGTCGCCCTCCACCGTCCATTTAACACCCTCGACATTCCCTTTACACCTTTGCACAAATGCTACTCTAAACATTGTAATAATTTACATGTATTGTATTGAAATATTTAAAAATTTCTAAAAATGATACATCTTTCTCACACTCAAATGAGAAATATGACATTTCTTTATTCATAATTTCTTTATCTCTTTAAAGTTAATATAAATTTATGTTATTCCATACAAATATATAAATGTTGTATTTATGAATACAAGTAGAAGCAAAATAATTTTACCATGATTCCTTTACATTAAATTGTAATATCAATAAAATCAACAATAATATTTTAAAATAACTTTAATTAAATCTAATCAAACACATATGTATTCGTTTTAAAAGAAAACATTTCAGCATCATGCTCACTCTGACCTTTTCGCACAATAATGATAAATAAAAAAGTTATATATGTATTTACAAATTATTCTTATCATTATTGTGAAAAATTACCTACTCTTCATAAAATAATTTTGATTCTGACAAATAACTCCCATAGTTTTGATTATTTCCAGTTTAAATATCATTAAAGTGAATTCGGCGAAAATGGAATAATTTTATAAGTGTGGCTATCCAATGTTGAGAAGTCAACGTATCCCGTAGGAAACAACACACATTATTAAAAAATTAAGATTATGACAAAAACTGACAGCAAACAGGCGTGCAATTTGACGTTGCCTGAAGGTAGATTATATGTTCGAATTAATTTGGGACTCGATATTCAAATATGGAAATTTAGATATGAGCAGGATACAAATAGAGATGGTCAAATTTCACTTTAATAAATGCTTTAAAAAACCCTTAATGTATATTATATATAGTTAAATTTTTATTGTTTAATACTTTTTCACTTTATTATGTGATTTGTATATACATGGTATTGGATATTGTATTTAAAATTCAGTAACGTTTCACCTACCTTTCCTTTAATAGATAGAGTAATGTCTTTCTCTGTTCGTCTCCTATTGCTTCCGAAAATCCTTCAAGAAACTTTATTAGCAGTTTAGGCATTCAAGAAGAACCATACCTCTCTTAAAATATACAATTTTTACTTTTAACTCTAACATAGCACCACTTTTAAAGAAATTTGATACTACGGTTCAAAGGTTTTAATTGACGAAGATATCGAATTCAAGGTATCACTTATAAAGCATGGATGTTTATGACAACCTTGTTATATTTCTTTAAGGAATATAATGTAAAATTTTGACAAAATCCGTTGAGTCAATGGACAGAGGAGGTTACTTGTTTAGGATGTTCAAGGTTTCCTTATTGTAAGGAGTCTGAATTTCTCTTGACAGCAATTGAACACTAGTTGGTGAGCTTTAAATAACATGGTTTTTCTGAATTAAGTCGGCTAATGAAATGCACGAGGGAAATATTACCTCGGAAGAAGAGACAAGGCAAAGAGAATGAGAATTGAATGAGGTGTGGGCTCTGTGTGTAGTGGAAGAAGGAAGGAGAAGTAAACCCTACAGAGTGGTAGCAAATGACACACTTGATCGGCATAAGAAGAATATAAGAAAGGGGAAAATTCTGTAGGAGGGAGAATGTTTGTTAGAAAGGGCAGACATTGCCTGTGAATTAATAGGGAGAGGGTTCTCTGTGTAATCCTTGGAATATGACAAGGGAATCTTCGAAGAGTTGACAAGAGACAAAGTATTTTGGTTAGCATGATAGCCAAGAAGCACGAGGAATAACTGATTTCGGTTTGAAATTTTGGCATGAGGAATTCTCCCGGGTGAGGAAAATGGCCTCTCGATTCCTCGTTAGGTAGAAGGTGGAGATGTCTTTCTCTAGAGTCCCTTGATGGCTAGGGTGGAGGGTTTCTCCTTGGATTCCTGAAAGTGGGACTTATGAATCCTTTTGTGATGTGTTGTTTTACAATGGGTTTTGGAGTCCCTAACGTGGGTGGAACCACTATGCTGTTGTTTGAAGGGTGGAGACTTATTTCTCTAGACTCCCTTGGC
Organism: Pinus albicaulis; assembly: GCA_034641835.2. Taxonomy (NCBI): domain Eukaryota; kingdom Viridiplantae; phylum Streptophyta; class Pinopsida; order Pinales; family Pinaceae; genus Pinus; species Pinus albicaulis. Next base: position 1,006,034,843 of record CM076577.1, on the reverse strand, counting down.
ATTCTAGGGTGGAGAGGAAGTCTCTCAATTCCATGGAATTACTAGCTACTAAACAACTGAAGGGTGGAGGAAGTGGCCTTTGGACTCCCTGTGTTCTTATTGACTGCTTACAAGTTGGTGGGTGGAGGTGGATGAACCTCTGGAGTCCCTATTTCAACTAGTAATTGGTGTTTAGATTCTTTGAGTAAGCCCCTAAGTCTCTGGAATCTAGCTTGAGGGTGACAGCTGCAAGTGAGGATTTGTTGCAGCATGTCTATGGTTTGGTGGAGAGTTGTTGTCCTAGACTCAGTTTCCCAACTCCAGTGTTAATCCAAGATAATTCTTCATACATGTAACATGTACCTTTGAACTAATATATGTGTGTGTGTGTGTGTGTGTTCAAACCATCAAGCCTATGTTCATTGCTTGAATAATATATGGTTCACTTGTGAGTGAAAATAATGAGGATTCTATTGATGGGTCCTTGTGGCTGTGATCTTGAACTAACATTGTATGTAGAAAGACTTATATTATATTATGCTAGATGCACTGAATGAATGCAACTATTCAGTTAGTGTGAGTAAGCATTGGGAAGGGCATGACACCCTATGTCGACTAGTTAAACTTGAAACTTGTTTAATGAGTTGAAATAATGAATGCTCAAATCCCAAAAGGTCCTTAGTGGGTGACCTGGGTCGACCTTCCAACACTTAATAATGTCATTAGTATGACTGATATTCTAAGGTATGGGACCTCATTGTTATAAATTTAAATCACAGGGAATTATTATACTAATAGTTGTGTGTACATGAGGGAAATAAGCTCACGAGTTATAGAAGTGAGCATCTATAAATAGTTATATATACATATATACATGCCCATGAACAAGCATGGGAAATTTGGAATGTGGGTAATCGAGTTAATTATGAATAACCAATCCTCTGCAATTGTATTGCTCTAGTCTTTAGTGTAGGTATATATATTATTTCTATATACATGTCTTATAGTGGTGCAGAAACAATGTGTATTGTCGGCCTTTACCTAATTCCCATAACCAAAAACAAAGGCTCCATACATATCAATGGGCCTTCGCAAAATACTGTGTAGAATTTTTTCATAGGGATGGGACAACGAGAAATGGAGGAGTTAAACACATTCATTTAAGCCTCCTTATATATTGTTGGACACCTAATCCTTCAAGGGTTAGTGTGGAAGATGAAGAGTTTTAGGGAGTCAAAGAGACCACGGAATATGAAATCCAGGGGTCACTCCATTGTATGATAAATATGTATCATTATGAGTAATAGAGCATCTAATGTTTATCTTTCATGTCTTGTGTGCTTACCATGCCTGCGTCTGACATGGTATCAGAGCAATAGGTCCCATTTTAGCTCTCTGCTCTGGTAACTAATGTTATTTTCCTGCCATTATACTATGTTCCTCTACGTTTATTTATATGTGCATTAATTCCAAGTCTGTGCATTTGGTTGAACGTTGGTATGCATTTGATGACCATGCATTATGTGCATACATTCTCTTTGTTCTGTGCACTGGTCTTAAAATTTTGAAACAAATTGAATGCTTCTCTTTTCTTCTCGCAGTGTTGGTAAACCCGATGAATTACCAACTATGTAACCATTCTCTGTGCCAATTTGACTGCGTATAATGGCCCTTTGATACCTTGCGTTGATTCTGGTCAAAAATTTTGGTGGGGTGAGAGAGGCGCGTACTCTGCATTGATGACTGTATTCCTTGCATACATGGCACATCTTCTACAAAGTACTTAAGAGCCTGTGTTTACCCTATAAAACCGTAGAGGAGGAAGAAGAGCCAAGTTTTGTTCTCTGTTGGGCTTTGTCCTATCCATGGCATGTCTGCTAGTCAGTAACTCCAACAACATCCCCTCGTATATCTTCATTGTCTTATCCTTTCTCTTAGCCACTTCATACAAATTTCTGCTCACAGACGGATCTGTCACCACGTCGGAAACCACCTCCTTATGCCAACATTTTAGAAAGCTCATTCAACCTAGTGTTGCCATGCATACTTTGGACATTTTGTATCACAAATCTCTTCTTGGACTCATACATACCCATTCGGATTAAGGTGGGGAATGTTGGACACCTAATCCTTCTAGGGTTAGTGTGGAAGATGAAGAGTTTTAGGGAGTCGAAGAGCAAGGAAAATTTTAGGGGCTAATATTCCATGATTTTTCCAAAAAATAGATATGCCAATTTCCATTTTTCTAAAAATTAATCTGCCCAAATTTTACAGTATAAAAATATTTTACCTTCAAAATTTCCAATATTATATATTGTATAATATAAAATAAATAGAAATATAAACATTTTTACAAAATTATCATCTAACATTTTAAAATTTGGATATCAGGGAATAGTAAGATTCGCCAAGGTGGCTAAACTTTAATATAGACTTCCATCCTTAAGATTTTCCCTGTCCAAGAGACCCTAGAATATGGAATCCAAGGGTCACTCCATTGTATGATAAATATGTATCATAGTGAGTAATAGAGCATCCATTGTTTATATTTCATGTTTGGTGTGCTTACCATGCCTGTGTTTCACACACACACACACACACACACACACACACATATTGATGCAGCTGAAAGGCCACAATTACCCACAATATGTAGAAAATTTATTAATTCTGCCTTTCCCAAGTAAATACCCATTAAATAGAGTATTCGTCCATGAAGCTTGTACTTTTATGGTCCACACAGAATGGACCAATCAACGCCAAGCGCAACTTTGCAATTCTTATAACTTTTCAATTCACAATCTTTACAACCTACCTCCCCACAAATTTCAACACTTAACACCTTTTGCAATTCCTCGATTTTGGCGATTTCGTAGTTCGCAGCGAAATGGATATCGTACTTCACAACTTTTTGAGTTTAGTGATAACCTTATCCCTTATCTCGTGCGATATGTGGTATGCGACGCATTGCATCGCACCAAAAATAACTTACCGTGTGAAATCTTAACAATAACCACATAAATATGCGATGTGCGATATGCGCTGGAGCACTATGCCAACACATGGCTCCCCTTCACCAGATCACAAATAAAACAATTTAACTTGCATAGTCTTAATGATACATGCTAAAATTTGCGATGTGCGAATTTCCGTTGATCTACACCCAATCTAATGGTCCTCACTCTCCTTTACTCCTCTGCTTCACATCACTCTTCACTTAACTTATCAGTTAAGGCCTTAATGTAAAACTCTAAATTATGCGATTTGAAAAATCACTTTTGAAGCGATTTAATCTCCACCGTTGGTCTTCTGTCAGATCTAATGGTCTCTACTACGCATTCACTGGCTCACTTCACATAAGTCTTTTCACATAGAACTTCGTCATGTATTTTCTTGTTCGCCTCACAAATCGACTTCTTTGCATACACCGTGCGATAACACGATATTCAATTTAACATCTAATTAAAGAGTGAAACTTTAACATAGACAAGAGAATTTAAACACACAATACTTGGAATTATCAGAAAGGTAATTACATAGATTCAAGCCCTTCAATGCCTGGATTTTACATTCAATGACTTCTCCTCTCTATCTATCCTCTGTCACACAGCTCGCACACTTCTCACACTTCACTCTGTCTACGTATCCTATCACACTTCACACGCTTATCTACGCTTCCACCTAACTGAAAGTGATTTATCATTTATTAGCTTTTAAACCGACTCTATATTATCCTCTCAATCCTAATCTATTTTCTAAATCTCCTCGCAGGGAGAACCAAATGCTACTTTTATTCCTATTTAATCTAGAACATTAAAACCAACTAACTTCACACATTTAAATCTAACAAAACTATTAATGATCAAATTTTCCCACTTCTTGTTTGGCCACAACATGTGAACACATAATCACCTTGCTGGAAATTTTCCGGATGCTCCTGCATCAGACTCCCAGAGAAGAAAATATTGATCCATCAATGTTTCAGGATCTGCATTAAACTTCTGTAACTCTGTTGCTGTCATTCAACTGAAATCTTCCACTGGTTTTCCTTTCCATTTGACTAGATACTGATAATAGGTCTGTCCCCCGGTCTTCTTTGTTTCTCTTTTCTCCATAATGGATTGCACTTTTTTCTTTGTTGTCTTTGGCATCTATTCCTTCCAATTCAAAGTCTAATCCTCCTCTTTTGTAGATTCTTCTTGTAGTTCTTCCTCTGTTCCTTTGTATAGGTATAAATTTGCAACATTAAATATGGGTGATATCCCAATTCCCTCTAGTAATTCAATCTCTTATGCATTTGAGGAGAACTTCCTCAAAATTCTACATGGCCCTATCTTTTTCGTTTTCAGCTTGTTATATGTCTCGACTGGAAACTTTTCCTTCCTTAGATAAACCATGACTAAATCATCTTCTTGAAACTCTCTTTCAACCCTCTTCATATCATCTCTTTTTTTATACTTTTCAGTGTTTTTTTGTAAGATCTGCTTGAAATTTTCATGTCACTTCTGCATCTGTTCTGAAAATTCTTCAGCTTTTTCACTCCTTGTCTCTTGTTTACTCAAATATCTAAGTTCATACACACCTCTTGGATGCATTCCAAAAAAAATTTGAAACGAACTCATCCTAGTACTCCTGTTAGGAGTATCATTAGACACAAATTAAGCTTGAGCAAGTGCTAAATCCCATTGCTTTGGATTTTTGTAAATGAAACTCCTTAGCATGTTTCCCAAGCTCCTATTCACTACATCAGTTTGTACATCCATCTGAGGATGATAGGCTGAACTGAAACTAAGGTTTGTACCTAGATTCTTCCATAGATTCCTCCAGAAATGTCCTACAAACTTTGTATCTATGTCTGAAATAATACTCACTGGAAATACATGCAATATTATAACTTCAAAGAAAAAAAAATTAGCAATGTGAGTTGCATCACTAGTTTTATTACAAGAAATAAAATGTGCCATTTTAGAAAATCTATCTACAAAAACATAGATACAATCATGTCCTCTTTGAGTCTTCGTCAATCCTAAAACAAAATCCATGCTGACAGCATCCCAAGGTCTATTGGGTATTGGCAATGGTTGATATAATCCAGTGTTTTGGCTTCTTCCTTTGGGATGTTGACAAATCCTGCACTTTTGAACAAACTTTTTGATATCACTTTGCATTTTTGGCCAATAATAAAAAGCACTTACTTGAGCAAATGTTTTATCTTGTCCAAAGTGTCCAGATAGTCCTCCACTCTGTTTCTCCTTAACCAAATTTTCTCTCAAGGAAAACTTAGGTATACACAATTTATTATTCTTGAACAACAATCCTCCTTGAATTAGATAGTCCATCCACTGGCTCATATTATGAATCACAGGATTTTTAACAGCTGCATATATTTGTTTGAAATCTGTGTCTTCCTCATACATATCAATCATTTCTTCAAACCCCAAAATGCCAATATTCACTTCCTGCATAATCAAATTTACTCTACTCAAAGCATCAACAACTTTGTTTGACATACCACTTGTGTGTTTCATTACAAAGGTAAAACTCTACAAAAAAATCCACCCAATTAGCATGCTTTGGGTTCAACTTTGGCTGATTATTTATGAACTGCAATGCATGGTTATCTGCATACAACACAAATTATCTGGGCAACAAGTAATGCCTCCATTTCTTCAAAGATTGCACCATAGCATAGAACTCCTTATCATAGGATGAATACTTCTTCTTGGCCTCATTTAACTTTTCAATGAAATAAGCTATCGGTATCTTCTCTTGACTCAAGATAGCTCCAATTGCTATCCCATTAGCATCAATCTCAACTTGGAATATTTTATCAAAATTTGGCAAGGCCAAAACAGGTCTTTCAATGATATTCTTTTTCAACAACTTGAAATTTTGATCTCCTGCTTCTGTCCATTTAAATGAATGATTGTTCTCCTTTATTGTTTCAATTATTAGTGCACATATTTGACTAAAACCTCTGAGAAAGTTTCTGTAAAAACTTGCAAGACCATGAAGTCTCGTTACCTTAAATACACTTCTCGAAGTTGGCCAATCTAGTATTATCTAGATCTTTTCTGGGTCCATCTTCAAGCCTTCTTCTGAGACTATAAATCCCAAATAAATGAGCTCCTTCTTCATGAAACTACACTTCTTCAAATTTATAAGCAGTTTCCCCTTTTGAAAAGTACTTAACACCAACTTGACATGCTCCAAATTCTCTTCCTTACTCTGACTCAAAATTAGAAGGTCATCCAGATAGACTATCAAAAATTTTCCTACATACTCTTTCAAGACCTTGTTCATTAGTCTCACAAATGTGCTTGATGCATTAGTGAGCCCAAAAGGCATCACTATCATACAACCCATTGTTGGTCTTAAATGTAGTCTTCCATTCATATCCTTCTCTAATCCTTATTTGATGGTATCCACTCTTCAGATCTATCTTAGTGAAATAATTTGATCCACTTAAACAATCCATCAAATCATCTATGCGTGGTAATGGAAATCTATACCTAATAGTGATATTGTTTATAGCTCTAGAATTAGTACACATGTGCTACTCTCCTCCTTTCTTTGGACTAAGCATGACTGGTACTGCACATGGACTAAGGCTTTCTTTGATTATTCCTTTATCTAACAACTCCTATACTTATCTTTCAACTTCTTCATTCTCCCGAGGGGTAATTCTATATGCTGCTTTGTTTGGTAAACTTGCGCCAGGTATTAAATCTATGTGATGACTTATACTAGTGAGTGGTGGAAATTTACTTAGTAATTCATCAATAACTATATTAGCATAATCATCTAACATATTTTTAATTTCCACAGGTAGATAGTCTAAATTTGTAGAAGTCAGAATTGCCTTGGGCTTACCCAAAATAGAAAAATGCATTTCTTTCTCCTTCTTGACTTCTTGCAGCAATTCTTTTCCACTAATCACCATAACATTATTCCCAACTGCTCATTTGTCTGCTTCATCCTTCAAAGGTAGTAATGTGTGCTTCTTTCCATCATTCTCTATGGTATAGGTATTTATTTTCCATCATGAATGAATTTTCTGTCAAATTTCCAAGGTCTTCCCAGAAATACATGGCACACGTCCATTGGCATCACATCACACAATATAACATCTTTATATGTATCAATCTGTATCTCTACCTTGCACTATTCTGTCACCAAAATTCAATGTCCCTTTTGTAGCCACACCACTCTGTAGGGAGTAGGGTGTACCTTCTTAATCAACCCCAAATTTTCAACCATCTCTGTGGAAACAAGATTATCAATGCTTCCACTATCAATCACAACTTTGCAACACTTATCTTTAGACTTGCATATAGTCCTGAATAAGCTCTTCCTTTGAGCTGGCTCATTTGCTTCCTTCTTTGCTTTAAGAAATATTATTTTGAGCAATAAAGACTCTCCTTCCTCAGGTGGTTCTTCTTTTTCTATGACCTGAGGATTTTCTTCCTTTGCCTCAGCTACATTCACATTCCGTTGATTTGTTGATTTGTTATGAGGACAATACCATGATCCATGTCCCAATTCTCCACATGTGTAACACTGAATTTATCTTCCTTGGCCCCTACCTCTAGGTAAAAATATTCCTCTACCAAAGTCCCCTCTTTGCGGTGGTCTACTACTTGAACCTCCTTCATTATGAGAGTGCTTAAATCTTGGTCTGAAAGTTCCCTTTCCTCTTACTGGATTTTTACCTCTATTCTTCTGACTTTGTTTTCTCAACATATTCTCCTCTGCCTTCAGATATGCTTGATAGGCATCCTCAATTGTCTTCAGACTCAACAAATTGATTTCATCTTATATATCATACCTTAAACCATTGATGTATCTAGCTACTTTCTCCATATCATCTTCAACATGTCCTGCTCTAATGCTCAGCTTGTAAAACTCCTCTATATACTCCTTGACATTCATTCCTTTCTGTCTCAAATTCTGCAACTGTTTTAAAATATTTAATTAATAATCTTTTGGCATAAACTTTTTCTTCAATTTACCATTTTATCCCATTGTTTGACCTTGGGATTTCCCTTTCTATTATTTGATGTCTGTATTTCATCCCACTAGATAGATGCATCGCTCTTCAACTTGGTAGCTTCAAACTTTCCCTTCTTCTTATCTTCAACCTCTTCTAATTCGAAATACTTATCCACCGAACTGATCCAATCTATCAGCTCATCCACATTAAGGTTCCCTTCATATAAAGGAATCTCCATTCTTGGTTTTGCACTAACCTTTGCCAGTATCTTGAAAACTTTAGCTTCCTCACTTTCTTCTTATTCTTCTTATTCTTCATCAGAAGGTTCTTCTGTTGCACTGAAATCTTCTTCTTCAGGTGCTCTCTTCTGAGCAGCTTCCATTGCCGCTATCCTTGTATGAAGGTGTCGAATCTCTTCGAGCAAAGATGTGTTTGATGTAAGTCTTCCACGACCCCTGACAGCTCATCTCCTGGGCGGCATATTTACTATAATACTTGAGAAAAAATATCAACCTTTGGCTCTAATACCAAATGATGAAGCAGGAAGGCCGCAATTACCCACAATATGCATAAACTTTATTAATTCTTTATTTCCCAAGTAAATAACTGTTAGATAGAGTATTCGTGTGTGAAGCTTGTACTTTTATGGTCCACACAGAGTGGAGCAATCAGCACAAAACGAAACTTCACAATTCTTATAACTTTTCACTTCACAATATTTACAACTTACCTCCCCGCATATTTCAACAGTTAACACCTTTTGTAATTCCGCAATTTTGGCAATTTCACACTTCACAAATTTTTGAGTTTAGCGATAACCTTATCCCTTATCCCGTGTGATATGCAGTATGCGACACATCGCATCGCACCAAAAATAACTTACCATGTGAACTCTTAAAAATAACCACAGAAGTTTGCGATGTGCGATATGCGTTGGAGTGCTATGCCGACACGTGGCTCCCCTTCACCGCATCGCAAATAAAACAACTTAACTTTCGAAGTCTTAACGATACCCGCTAAAATTTGCGATGTGAAAATTTGCGATTTGCCATCCACCGTTGATCTTTACCCAATATAACGGTCCTCCCTCTTCTTTACTCCTCCGATTTGCATCACACTTCACTTAACTTATGAGTTAAGGCCTTAATGAAAGACTCTAAAATATACGATTTACGAAATCAGATTTGAAGCGATTTAATCTCCATCGTTGGTCTTCTGTCAGACGGTCTCTACTGCGCATTCACTGGCCCACTTCGCATAAGTATTTTTACATGGAACTCTGTCATGTCTTTGCTTGTTCGCCTCGCAAATCGACTTCTTTGCATAAAATGTGGGATAACATGATATTCAATTTAACGGCGAATTAAAGAGTGAAACTTTAACATAGACAGGAGAATTTAAATACACAATACTTGGAATTATATAAAGGTAATTACACAGAGCTGAGCCCTTCAATGGATGGATTTTACATTCAATGACTTCTCATCTTTGTCTCTCCTCTATCACACAGCTCACACACTTCTCACACTTCACTCTATGTCTACTTATCCTATCACACTTCACACACTTATTTACGCTTCCACCTAACTGAAATCGATTTATCATTTATTAGCTTTTAAACCGACTCTATCTTATCCTCTCAATCCTAATCTATTTTCTAAATCTCCTCACAGGGAGAACCAAATGCTACTTTTATTCTGTTGGCAATATGATGCTGAGTGTTGTCCTTGATGGCAACCCACTTGATGAAGATGATGGCAACCTACTTAATGAAGTTGTTCTTGATGAGCTTGTGAATGATATACATCTGATATATCTCCAATCAGTATAGAAGGTGCAGAAGAAAGAATTTACAGAATGGGCCAGAACAGTGATGAAAAGTGTATGTCACAAGGCATACGCGAGTTTGTCTAGGGGAAGTCACGTATGCACGCGGGAAATAACGTTCCAAGTCGTGTATGCTCAATTGGGCTCTAAACATGTAAAACCAGGGGTTACTACCATGGTATTGACCCATTGTATTGAGCGCTGGATTGTCTAGTTGATCCCGTCCAGGAATACCATCGGAAGTGATGTGGTTTTGACTAATGGTATTGATGAAGGCCAAATCTATATAAGGAGAAGAAAATCATTGTGCATGGGTGTGCAAGTGTCGGGGCTTTAATGAATACTTCATTCTGAAGTATATCTGCATAGTTGAACTCTGCTCTTAATTGATAGATCTAAATCTATGATGCATCTATGAACATGGTGAAGGTAAAAGATCTCTAGATCTAGAAATGGTGAATCTCTTGGATGATCTGAAAAGAAGTGATGAAGGCCTGGCGCAAATATGTTGAAGAACTTGAAGAAATCTGGGTAAGTTCATAGATCTGATCTGTTGTGCAAAGTTTATCTTTTATAGATCTATACGCAGGTTTAGTTCATGAAAAACACGTGTATACGCAGATCTGTTTCAACAAAGTCGCGTATGGATAGTTAGGGTTATTTTTGTAAATGCACAGATGTATACGCGGGTTAAATTCATCAAAAGCGCGTATATACACGGGTCTGATTAAATAAAAGCGCGTATGATATCTGATCTTATGGTTGCTCAAGGTTGAAAGTGTTTCTGCATATTTATTCTGAAGTCTGGGTTATCTCTGATATTCTGGTTACAGTGGTTTCACTGTTCTGTTTGATGCATTGGGAAAAGGTTGTTTATTGACAAGTAAAGGGTTGTGTTGGAGCTGTTTGATCCAGTTTGAAAATTGATGAAACGTGGTCTGCAGTGGATCTGAGGGTTTGAAACCTTCAGTATGTATGTAGAAGCTTTCTGTCAGTAGAAGCTGGTGCTTATATCAAGAGGTAGTAGCTCCCTTCCAAGAGAGGCTGGTAAATGAGAAGCAGGGGGTTGTAGCTCCCTTCCAGAAGAGGCTGGTAAACGAGAGAAGGTTGTAATCTTCTGCAGGTGGGTGCTAGCGTGCTGGTATGAGTCTGCACCAGTACATGTTGTAAGAAGTTTTCTTAATAATAAAGATTGAAGACTGAGACGACGGCAGCGGTGTTTTTCTCCCGAATTGGGTTTCCACCTAAAAATCCTGGTGTTCATGTGTGTTGCTTATGTGTGATGATTATTTTTTTCTTTCTACATCTGTTTACTGTTTTCTAAAACATATGATGAATGATAAATGCAATGATCTAAGTCAAGAACTAAATGCATAATTAGATCACTGGATATACGCGAGTTCTGTAAAGAAAATCCGCGTATATACGCTAGTTGGATGAAGGAAAGTAGCGTATGGGTTTTTAAGAAAGAAATAACAAAGTTTTATTGTCTGCACTAAATACTAATTCACCCCCCCTCTCAGTATTTTTCCCAACAATTGGTATCAGAGCAGGTCCTTCTGAAAAAGCTTAGCCGCTAGAAGGAAGATCAAGCAAGATGAGCAATCAAGATGGAACAACATCTATCAAGCCTCCGCTCTTTAATGGAAGCAATTTAATCTTCTGGAAAATAAGGATGAGATCCTATCTTCAGTCTATGGGAGCAGATGTATGGGCCATTGTTGAACAAGGATATCAATATCCAGCTGCAATACCAACAGATCTGACTGAAAAGAAGAATTATGAAATAAATGCAAAGGCAGTCAATGCTCTAACGGGAAGTCTAACTGAATCAGAATTTGTCAAAGTTATGCAGCTGAATACAGCAAAGGATATATGGGAAAAAATCATTCTAAGTTATGAAGGTGATGCAAAGGTAAAAAGTGCAAAACTTCAAACTCTCATAATTGAATATGAAAATTTAAAAATGCATAGTGATGAGAATATTGCCAGTTTCTTTTTACGTCTTGATGATGTTGTAAATCGTATGAGAAATCTGGGAGAAACAATCATAGAATCTACCTTGTTTGAGAAAATCTTAAGATCACTAACGGCAAAATTTGAATCAAAAGTCTCTGCTCTTGAAGAAAAACAAGATCTCCAAACTCTTACTGTGGTGCAACTTCATGGCATATTGACTACATATGAAATGAGGAGAGGAGGATCATCTGAAGTCAAAGAAGTTGTTTTTAAAGCATCTACAAAAGGAAAAGAAGTTCAAAAACCAGAAGGATCAGGATATATCTCAGAAGAAGATGAGGCAAACTTTGTGAGAAGACTCCAACTAGGAACCAGAAGATTCAAAGGTAAGCTTCCTTTCAAATGTTTTGATTGTGGAAGAGTTGGTCATTATGCTGCAAAGTGTCCTTATAAAGAAACATCTACTAAAGGGAAAGAAGTAGCAAGAAGGAATAAGAACCGATCTAGCACTAAGAAAAGTTACTATACAAATGAAGACAGTGATGGGTTATTTGATAGTGAGGAAGAATGTGAACAAGATCTTAGACTTCTCATGGCATTTGAAAATAATTCTAGAGACGACAAGGATGCTTTTATGGATGCTCTAGATGACAATGATTTTCTTGATAAAAACAATCAACTCAAAATATGCTTGGAAGAAAGTAAAATAATCATAGAGACTCTGAGAAGGTAGAATGAAGAAGCGAATAAACACAATGAAAAATTAGAATGTGAAGTAGTAAGTCTAAGAAAAGAACTTGAGAAAGTAAAGACTCTGAATCTTAGATTTGCTAAAGGATCTGAAACATTAGATGAGATTATCAATGTTCAACGTTCTCCTCTTATTAAGAGAGGTCTTGGATATACCGGAGAATCTTCTCAAGCTTCAGCACCAAATTATCTAAAAGTAGCTACAACTAGTTTACTACATTCAGCCACTCAGCAAGGGAATAAAGAATCTTTACAGGTAAAGCATGATCATCACAATTCAAGGAACACTAACAGGGATATCTTTCAAAGAAGCAACAACCAACAAGTAAATTCAAATAGAAGATTTCATGATCGCAGAAATTTCTACTTCAATGGACAATGTTTCTCATGTCACAATTTTGGTCATAAAGTTGTTCAATGTGTTGCATATAAAACCATCATGACAAGAGAAGCAAGAAAGAAAATGATGGATATTGAACCAAAGAAGAACACCTATAACAACTTTTCTCCTCTTCAAAATGAAGTTGAATGTGCTTATTGCAATAACTTTGGCCATGAAGAATATGAATGCAAGAGCAAAGTCCAGCCAAAACAACATTTTCCTTCAAGTTCCAAAGTATGGAAAAAGAAGGAATTACAGGTTGAAAATTGTGGGATAGCGTTATTTGCAGAAGGTGAAGAAAATCAATGGTAAATTGATAGTGGATGCTCAAGACACATGACAGGTGACAAAAGCAAACTTCTTGCATATAATGCTCTAGAAAAAGAAAAGAAAGTTACATTTGGAAATGATACCCCTGCTGTAATTAAAGGAAAAGGGTCTGTATTTCTAAAAGAAAAGGTAAAGGCTAATGATGTCATGTATGTGGATGGATTAAGACATAACCTGTTAAGTGTAAGTCAAATGTGTGATCAAGGAACTGAAGTTGTCTTTAGTTCAAAAGAATGTGTGGTTCGTGATCTTGATACAGGTAAAACTATTATAAAAGGGAAAAGAACTCCAAGAAACCTGTATGTACTAAAGAACTGCAAAGATCAATGTTACTTGAGCAAATCTTCAGAAAATTGGTTATGGCATAGAAGGCTGGGACATTTGAGCTTCTCTCAAATCAATAAAGCAAGCAGACTTCAAGCTGTTCGTGGTCTTCCCAATATTACTCTACTAGAGAATATCATATGCAAATCTTGCCAATTCGGTAAGCAGACCAGAGTACAGTTTAATGCCAAAGAAGGATCATCAAGTAAGCCTCTTGAACTCGTTCATACTGACATATGTGGACCTATGAGGAAAAAGTCACCACATGGGGAAGAATACTATATCTTATTTATTGATGATTTCTCTAGAATGTGTTGGATCGGGTTGATTAAGCACAAAGATGAAGCATTTCAAAAATTTCAGATCTTCAAATCATTGGTGGAAAATGAATTAGATCTAAAAATCAAGTGTCTTAGATCTGATCGAGGAGGAGAATATACATCAAATGAATTCTTTGAATTTTGTGAACAACATGGCATAAAAAGACAGTTCTCTGTAGCTGGCACTCGACAACAAAATGGCGTAGCAGAAAGAATGAATAGAACAATTCAACAAATGGCTAGAGCTATGCTTGATGATTCTAGAACTCCTGACATGTTCTGGGGAAAAGCATCACATACAGCAGCAAACATTCTCAACAAGGCACATGTTTGGGTAAATAGTGACAAAAATCCATATGAACTCTGGTATGGTAATTCTCCCTCTGTGAAGAATTTTAGATTTTTTGGAAGTAAATGCTTTATCAAAAATAATGATGAAAAGCTTGGCAAGTTTGAACCTAGATCAGATGAAGGGATACTTCTTGGTTACTCATCTACAAGCAGAGCATACAAATGTTACAATAAAAGGCTTTGAAATATTGTTGAATGTATTGATGTTGTTATTGATGAGTCTCCTGCAGCTCCTAAAGAAGAAAAACAAACAACAGAAGAAGATGATGGTGAATTTTGTCCTTCTACATCAAATAGAAATGATATAGACAGTGGATCCAATGAAGAACCTGAAGATGATTTATCTGAAAAGGCTCCATCCAGATATGTTCAAAAGAATCATCCTGAATCTCAAATTTTGGGAGACAAGGAATCAGGTGTACAAACAATGAGGACTCTTGTGGGATCTTCTAGCTATCTGGAATTTTTATCCACAATTTAACCACACAATGTCAATCAAGCTAGCAAAGATGAATGTTGGATTCAAGCCATGAATGAAGAGCTTGATCAAATTGAAAAGAATCAAACATGGGAATTGGTACCAAGACCATATGATAAAAATATCATTGGAACTAAATGGATATTCAAGAACAAGTTAAATGAGAATGGGGATGTTATAAGAAACAAAGCTAGACTGGTTTGCAAGGGGTATACTCAACAAGAAGGTATAGACTTTGAAGAAACTTTTGCTCCTGTAGCTAGACTTGAAGCCATAAGAATGTTTCTTGCTTTTTCAAGTTTTCAACAAATCAAAGTTTATCAAATGGATGTTAAATCTTCTTTTCTCAATGGTGATCTAGAAGAAGAAGTGTATATATAACAACTGGAAGGATTCATTTTGGGAAATGATGAAAATCTTGTTTGTAAACTTAAAAAGGCTCTATATGGTCTCAAACAAGCTCCAAGGGCATGGTATTATCGTCTTGACAAATATCTTCATCAACAAGGATTTTCAAAGGGGTCTGCTGATAGCAACTTATACACAAAAGTTGAAAATGATAAACTATTGATTGTGGTTGTATATGTTGATGATATCATTTTTAGGAGTAATGAAGAATCTATGAGTTAGAAATTTGCTTCTGTCATGCAGCAAGAATTTGAAATGTCCTTACTTGGAGAACTAACATTCTTTCTTGGCTTGCAAGTGCATCAAACTACAGATGGTATATTCTTATCACAGGAAAAATATCTTAAGCAAATTATGAAGAAGTATGGCATGGAAGAATGCAAACCTGTAAGTACACCAATGATAACCGGATGTAATCTCAGTTCTCATGATGATTCTCCCACGGTGAATCAACCAGAATACATATCAATGATAGGAAGCTTACTTTATCTCACTGGGACTAGACCAGACATTATGCATCCAATCGGGATTGTTGGACGATTCCAAGCTAATCCAAAAGAGTCTCATCTTCAGGCTGTCAAAAGAATATTCAAGTATCTGCAAGGAACTCAAGACTTTGGACTATGGTATCCAAAGAATGCTGATCTTACTCTTGATGCTTACACTGATGCAGATTGGGCTGGAAATGTTGATGATCGGAAAAGCACTAGTGGTGGTGCATTCTATATGGGACCCCGGTTAGTATCCTGGTTCAGCAAGAAGCAAAATTCTATTGCCTTATCTACAGCAAAAGCAGAATATGTGGCTGTCGCATCTTGTTGCACTCAACTCCTTTGGATGATGCAAACCTTACAAGATTTTCAAATAAAATTTACATCTCCTATCTCCATTATGTGTGATAACACAAGTGCCATCAGTATCTCAAAGAATCCGGTTATGCATTCGAAGACCAAGCACATTCCCATCAAGTATCACTTCTTACGTGAACAAGTGCTTGAACAAAAGGTGAAGTTGGAGTATGTTCCCTCCAAATAACAAGTTGCTGATATCTTTACCAAACCTCTGCCCAGGGAAGCATTTGAATATCTAAGACAGAAGCTAGGAGTAGTCTCTGCCAGTCAGAAGAACAAATCTGCCTAAATTCAGAAGATTAAATTGGATACGAGGGTTTCCTGAACGGAAGTCGCGTATATACGCGAGTTCATACATAGAAAACCGCGTATGGTTGGTTGCTGACAAATTTTTGGGGTCATCATTTCTCAGCATAGCTGCAGTACTGTTTGTGTTCAGGATGCACAAGCTAAGGGGGAGTTTTGGTCACTTGGAAAGGATGCATTGGTTGTACAATTTCAGGGGGAGAATTAGCCTTGCTGAGTATAATGCATTGTTGACATTATGATGATTCTGAAATATGATCTCTCTTGAGGTCCTTCCGGTATTGGTCATGAAAAGTCATATTTGTAATTTGATGAAAAGGTCCTGTTGAGACCTATGATGTAAAATTGTAATATTCAGTCATGTAAGGACTTGCTCAAATTTTTAAACCCACTTGGTTGGGTACTTGAGTCACATATGTAAATCCACTTGGTTGGATCTTTGATGTAAGTATGAGTCCTTGGTGATAGGAAAGTCATAGAGTCATGTACTTCATTGAAAAATATGTTTGAAGATTCAGCATGAACTCAAGGGGAGCATGGTAACTCTAGTGCACATCAGATCTACAACGCTCTTCTATCTACATGAGGAGAAAAACCTTGTGTTGGTTTTGATCCGCCCTTTGCCCTTGATGTCAAAGGGGGAGAGTGACATGGTGTTTGAGTAAGGGGAAAGAATGTCGTGGTTGTTGTATAATGATTATAATCAATGTATCTATCTGTTCTGGTGCTCAAACTCCATCGTGGTTGCCATCAAGTCCAAAGGGGGAGATTGTTGGCAATATGATGCTGAGTGTTGTCCTTGATGGCAACCCACTTGATGAAGATGATGGAAACCTACTTAATGAAGTTGTTCTTGATGAGATTGTGAGTGATATAAATCTAATGTATCTCCAATCAGTATAGAAGGTGCAGAAGAAAAAATTTCCAGAATGGGCCAGAACAGTGATGAAAAGTGTATGTCACAAGACATACGTGAGTTTGTCTAGGGGAAGTCGCGTATGCACGCGGGAAATAACCTTCCAAGTCAGGTATGCTCAATTGGGCTCTAAACATGTAAAACCAGGGGTTACTACCATGGTATTGACCCATTGTATTGAGCGCTAGATTGTCTAGTTGATCCCTTCCAGGAATACCATCGGAAGTGATGTGGTTTTGAATCATGGTATTGATGAAGGCCAAATATATATAAGGAGAAGAAAATCATTGTGCATGGGTGTGCAAGTGTTGGGGCTTTAATGAATACTTCATTCTGAAGTATATCTGCATAGTTGAAATCTGCTCTTAATTGATAGATCTGAATCTATGATGCATCTATGAACATGGTGAAGGTAAAATATCTCTAGATCTAGAAATGGTGAATCTCTTGGATGATCTGAAAAGAAGTGATGAAGGCCTGGCGCAAATCTGCTGAAGAACTTGAAGAAATCTGGGTAAGTTCATAGATCTGATCTGTTGTGCAAATTTTATCCTTTATAGATCTATACGCAGGTTCAGTTCGTGAAAAACGCGTGTATATGCGGATCTGTTTCAACAAAGTCACGTATGGACAGTTAGGGTTATTTTGGTAAATGCACAGATGTATATGCGGGTTAACTTCATCAAAAGTGCGTATATACGCGGGTCTGATTAAATAAAAGCGCGTATGATATCTGATCTTATGGTTGCTCAAGGTTGAAAGTGTTTCTGCATATTTATTCTGAAGTCTGGGTTATCTCTGATATTCTGGTTACAGTGGTTTCACTGTTCTGTTTGATGCATTAGGCAAAGGTTGTTTATTTACAAGTGAAGGGTTGTGTTGGAGCTGTTTGATCCAGTTTGAAAATTGATGAAATGTGGTCTGCAGTGGATCTGAGGGTTGAAACCTTCAGTCTGAAAGTAGAAGCTTTCTGCCAGTAGAGGCTGGTGCTAATATCAGGGGGTAGTAGCTCCCTTCCAGGTGAGGCTGGTAAACGAGAGCAGGGGGTTTTTGCTCCCTTGCAGGAGAGGCTGGTAAACGAGAGAAGGTTGTAGCCTTCTGCAGGTGGGTGCCTGCGTACTGGTATGAGTCTGCACCAATACATGTTGTAAGAAGTTTTCTTAATAATAAAAATTGAAGACTGAGACGACGGCAGCGGTGGTTTTCTCCCGAATTAGGTTTCCACCTAAAAAAATCCTGGTGTTCATGTGTGGTTGCTTATGTGTGATGATTATTCTGTTCTTCCTGCACTTGTTTACTGTTTTCTAAATATCTAATGAATGAGTAATGCAATGATTTAAGTCAAGAACTAAATGCATAATTAGATCACTGGATATACGCGAGTTCTGTAAAGGATATCCGCGTATATACGCGGGTTTGATTCTGGAAAGTAGCGTATGGTGTTTAAGAAATAAATATCAAAGTTTTATTGTCTGCACTAAATACTGATTCACCCCCCCCCTCTCAGTATTTTTCCCAACATATTCTATTTAATATAGAACATTAAAACCAACTAACTTCACACATTTAAATCTAACTAAACTATTAATGATCAACTTTTCCCACTTCTTGTTTGGCCACAACATGTGAACACATAATCAATTTGATGGAAATTATCTGGATCCTCCTGCATCATATATATATACATACATATATATATATATATATATATATATATATATATATATATATATATATATATATATAGAGAGAGAGAGAGAGAGAGAGAGAGAGAGAGAGAGAGAGAGAGAGAGAGAGAGAGGAGTCGGGATGATGTGTCTCGAAGGTATCATCACCAAATGTTAAAAGGGGAGCACTCAAGGAGGATCGTGGGAGGATCGTTGGGATGATGAGGACCGGAATGACGTGGTAGGCCACAATTGCAGAAGAGGTCATTTAGATGGGGACACATTAAGTGCACCGGGAGGAAGGAGATAGGGTGACGTGTCCTAGAGGTTATCATTCCTAAACTTTCATGAAGATAGGATGTGAAGAGAGCGTCAGGGTGATAAGACTTGGGACAACTGGGAAGTAGTCGGCGACATGGAAGAGGTAGGTATGAAATGGATCCCTCACATTGGTCAGTGAAAGGAATGAAGGGATAAGAAAAAAAATGAAAAATGTTGAAAAGGTCAGAGGCGGGGCTTGCGTAGAAAAATAATTGATGATGTAACTAATAGAAAAATTCCAACCCTAGAGTCTATTACCTAAGAGTAGTCCTTTGGACAACAATAGCAAAATAGTCGAGATGACTCAACACTCATATGAAATGAAATGTAAATGTGGTGGGCTAATGCGATTGGGGTACGAAACCCATGACATGAATGATGTGTCTTGGGCAGATAAAGAATTGCACAAAGAATTAAAGGATAGGGGGCCAAGTCTTGAGGTCATTCGCATGGTGTGAGTGAATAACCTTATGCATTGGGGGGCTATTTGAGTGGGGTCACACCAATATATATATATATATATATATATGCGAGTTGGCCTCATTGGTTACTAGAAAAGGGGCATGAGACGATGGTGATATTGAAGGTAAGATCGTCCTTACCCTTTGGTTATGCCTATATATAATGAATCACTGCATTTGTTGGGTCAAGCTCATTAGGAGCTTGGTTCTGGGTCTTGGGGCACTGTGATTTCTAAAGGTATATTGCAAGTTCAACTTTGAAATAGACCCTTAGAAACCACCACAACCCAAGACCCAGAACCAAGTTCCTAATGAGGCTGACCCAAAGTCGACCCAAAGTTGAGTGTGCATGAATATATATATATATATATATATGAAGGATAAGGTATCCAAGCATGCCACGTGGGCACCACGTGGCAAGGAAAAGAGTGATAACATCAAGGAAAATTTTAAGGATGGAAATTTATCATAAAGTTTAGAAACCTTGGAAATCTTACCAAACCTTAATATGTATACTGTAAAATGTTTGGTTATAATTTTGTAAAAATATTGAAATTTCCAATGATTTTTTATATAGTCGCTTTTTTTTTTTTATAAGGTAAAATAATTTTATATTAAAAAAATCGGAAACTTATTTTAAGAAAAATTGGAAATTGGCAATTTAAAAAAAAAAAAAACATGGAAAAATAGCTCACGTGTGAATATTAGCCCCTAAAATTTACCCTGGATAACATCTTTAAATTAATGAGGCTTTAAAATACCATAAATCCACATCCAAAAGTCCAATTGGAACAAAATTTATATTAGTGGAAAATTCTCATTGAGATAGATGTGATGCTGACATCAAAATTGAGTTTTGAAAACTTGGAAGATATATAAAAATATATTAATTACCTCATTTCTCTAACTGCACTAAGGAAATTGGGTTATCATAGTGAACACATTCCCCAAGGTAAGGGAGGTGAGTGCATAGTGTGGTATCAAAGCTTCTAGGTTCAAAAATTGGATTGGATGGTCCATGTCATGGGAAAGTAACAACAGGGTTCCTGTAAAAGAAGTTTTGTGATGAATTTTAAGAAAAAAAGGATAAAAAAATGTTTAGGTGTCAAAATTCAGTTTTTGGTTGATATTTTTGTTGAATGATATATGTTGTTGATTATTCATGCATATGTGGTGATACTAACAATATGATGTTTGATTGATATTGATGTACTAACATGAATTGTTGTCTCAGCTCCATAGAAACCCACCAAAGCAAGTTCAATGTCATGATTTTGTTATCTTTTAATATTATGTGTTCCTAATAAATGTGTGTGACTGACAACACATCAAAAGCAACATCAGATAATGAAAAACAACGGCATGAGTAGTAGGATGGTTCAATGCAGTTATGATAGGTCACAACATGGGGTATGAAGAAGCTTCAGTGGAGAACATGGGAGGATAAAGCTATCTTCAATGGATGGATACCTTGAGGACCCTAACGGCCGAGATTAGGAGTTGTAAGGAAGATAATGAAGGGGTTATAAGGGCTCAAGAGAGGATAGATGAGGTAAATGAAATTATCCTGCAAAGTCTCTCAGAATTACAAATACAACGACATCGTGATCTCGGGGCTAACCATAGATACAAAAAAATCCCTTTGAGATGACAAGAGAGAAGAAATGGGGCAAATGGTATCAGGTCTAGGAGGAGGCATGAGCGAGAAAGTGAAGATAATGTGAGATGGAATGCACCATTAATCAATCCAGAGTGGAGAAATAACACTTATGGACATCCCTCTCATAGGCCATTTTATTATAATACAAGAAGGTATCATAATCATCACCATAATCAACATCACAGAAGGAGAGAAAGGGATTGTATTCTAGAGGAATTTAAAAATTCCAAACCACCCACACTTGATGAAGAGATTTGGAATTCTGAAGATGTAGAAGAATGGTTGCTTGGAATGAATAATTTCTTCAGAATCCATAGTTATTCTAAAAACACAAAAGAAAAATTACGACCTATAGTTTGAAGGGAAAGAAAAACATATGGTGGGAAGATTTTAAAATTTTCAAAGGCATAATTGAAAAGGAGTTGAATTGGAGTGAATTTGAAAGGCTCTTCAGAGATAAATATATATTAGAAAAGTACTATGACATCAAATCAAATAATTTTATGAGCTTATAATGTGACAGATGTCGGATGAAGAATACATCACTAGGTTCATAGAACTCGTGAGATATGTGCCATATCTCAAGGATGAGAAGGCAAAGGTCCAAAGGTTCATCAGTGGGATGCCTCTCGCATTCAAAGATTGAATTGAAAATTTGGAACTTCAAACATTAAATGATGCCATGAAGAAGTTGAAGCATTGTTATGAGCAAGAAAAATAAAGGGCAGAGTTCAAAGGTGATTGGAAAGAAAAGAGAAACATTAAAGATAAAAATAAAAGGCACAAGAAAGTACCAGACAAGAAGGAAAGTGAGAAAAACCAATGCAAATTGAGCGTAGCAAAAATTCAGTCCAATGGACAAAGGCTATGTGCACTATCCTGCAGGAGATTAGCACATTCCAAAGACCAAAGAGCTATTGAGATGCTAGACATGTGGAGAGAATCACCAAAAAAATGGACTATCCACATTAGAAAAATGTAGGACCACAAAGTTACAACACTTAGGAGGCTCGAACTGAGGGGGATGTAGCACATGTCTTGCCAAGAATATATGCAGTTATGGACAATCAGTAAGCAAACCATCAATCATCCATAATTGATATGGAAGATAAGAACTAAAATCAAGTTGTTTATATTTTGATTGACCTTGGATCAAACTATAATTATGTGAGTCCTAAGCTTGTGGAAAGATGTCACCTAACCAAATAATTACATGCAAAATCATGGCTAGTCCAATTAGAAATAAGAAAAAAAAAAGTTGAACCAATGAGTCAAATCATGTGAATTCATGCTTAATGGCATTCCAACAACAAAAAATATAATTCTTCTTCCTTTGGGTGCATATAACATAATGTTGGGGATGGATTGGTTGTATGCACAAATAACGAAAGTTTATTGTTACAAAAAGGCAATTGAATTCCTAGATGAGAAGGGAGAAAGAAGGATATTGCAAGGGAAGTGGAATCCTACTTCAGGGTGAGGTTGATCAAAACCATGCAGGCTAAATGCAACCACCGAAAATGCTACCATCTCTTTGTTGTGAAAATTTCTAGCAATGAAAAATCCAACGACAATGTTGATCAAAAGGAGAGTGAAATACTGAGGAAATATTCAGTTTTACAGAATTATGAGGACGTGTTTCTAGCCAATGTTCCTGGATTTCCTCCTCATATAGAGGTATATATTCTCTATTGAGTTGAGTCTTGTAGAAACACCATTGTCCGAGGCACCATAGAGGATGAGTAAACTGAATTGATTGAGTTAGGATTGCATTTGAAGGAGATTATTGATAAAGGATACATAAGACCAAGTGTGTCTCCATGGGGAGAACCAGTGCTCTTTGTGAAGAAAAATGACACCACACTTAGGTTGTGTATCGACCATAGGAAACTAAATAAAGTGACCATAAAGAACAGGTATATGTTTCCATGAATTGATGATTTATTTGACTAGTTGAGAGGAGTAGCATTTTTCTCTAAGATCGATTTGAGTTCAAGGTGTCATCAAGTGCACATTAAGGAAGAAAATGTCCATAAGATTACATTCTGGAACATGTACGAGCATTATGAGTTTGTGGTGGTGCCCTTTGGGCTTACTAATTCCCCTGCCACTTTCATTGTTTAATGAACAATGTGTTGCATTCTTATTTTGACAAATTTTTGATTGTATTTGTTGATGACATATTGGTATATTCAAGGAATGAAGAAGAACATGAAAATAACCTGACTATAGTGCTATATTTGATAAGGGAAAACACGCTCTATGCAAATATTAGTAAGACTATTTCGTTTCTTGCAATTGAAAATACATTATTCGGGGCACATCGTCTCCAAGGAAGGGATATGAGTTGGTTTGGAAAAGATGAGGGCCATAACAAAGTGGTTAAGACCAAAAAATGTGAATTAGATCAGATCATTCATGGGGTTGCTAGGCTACTACATGAGGTTCATCAGAAACATATCCAAGATAAGCCACCATATCACATCCTTGCAGAGGAAAGGAAATAAATTTGAGTGGAAAACTAAATGTGAAATAATATTTGAACAACTGAAACAATTTCTCACTAATGCACCAGTGTTGAGGATTGCAGATCCAGACAAATATTTTCTAGTTTGTATGGATTCCAACAAGGAGGGACTCGAAGGATTCTTGATATAATTGTTGGGTTGTCGATTTGTCGCCATTTCAAAATTATTTACATACATCCTTTTAACTATTTGGTCCATTATTTCATCCGTTTATTACCCTACTTCCTACAATTTCTCACAAAAAACATTAGAAACATTTCCATTGCTCAAAGTGGTGTCATAAATTTTACTTGTTTTTAATGAATTAATTAGGATTATGCTTATTTTTACAAATGATAGTGTGGCCAGTTGAAATGTTGTAGTTCAACTTAAGCTTTTGTGGGTATCTATGTGATTGAGGTAGTAGCACCATTCTAGAAGGAAATTTGGCACTTGGAATTTGTTTGTAAAGGTTCCAATATGGATTTGTGTTAGTCAAAGTCCACCCAGCTCGCACGGGTGAATCTGCAGCAAGAGATCAAAGGAAATGTTAGGGGTTTTGTATGTTTATATTAATTCCCTTCACTTAAAATTTCAACCGAGGTTTGTAATCTTAGAGCTACAAAATATCACATTTTAGGTACAAATCCACTATCTATTCCACATTGTATTTAAACCTGATATCAACCTAGTATTTTATGAAGTACCAAACACTCAACTCAAGTCTTTGTCTTAACTCCAAGTTCGAAATCATTCACTAGTCTGATCAAAATTACTTCATTGAAGAAACACAATTGCTTCCACTCAAAAGTACTAAGTAACATAAACCAAAGAACTGTGTCATTCCAAAAATATGTAATATTGAGATTTTAGTCTGTTCAAATCTAATGTAATTTCTTAAATCAATTCATGATATATATTCTATTCAAATCAAATATATTAATAACATAACCTAATCAAGTAACTCTCACAATGAATTCACTGAAAAAGACTCATTCACTCAGAATTCCAACCCCAGGGTCTTCAACCAAAACAAATCTCACTCAACCCTAACTTGTATCAAATTATGGATCTAACACTAATGTAGAAGGTGAAAAATAGTCATTCAGTTTGGAAGAAAGAGAAAATTCAACAACATTAAAAACTATAATACTAACCACACATTTATTTTCTCCTCTTTGAAAATTAACTGAAAGAAAACCAATATCAGAATGAAGGGATGCACAATTTAATTTGTTGCCAAATCAATAAGCATCCAATTTGAAAATTTATGGTTACAGATTACCTTGTTCAAATTGAAAAATATAATTTAAATGATAAATAGTTCAAATACTTCTATTTATATCTCAAAGTATAAAAGTAAAAAGGCTCCAATTGGAAGGACTATTCAAAAAAAAATTTCAACCTCAAGACTGAAAATTCAATTCTTCAACTTTAGACTATAGACATAAGGCCCATCAAAGTTATCTTGAAGCATAAATTTTAGTAACTAGAAATAAAATATTCAAAAAATAAAGAATTCAATTAACTATAATCACACTCAGAATATTATCAACCATACTACAGGTATGTTATATCAAGATACATGTATTCCTACTCTAATTCGAATCAATTACAACTTGACTGAGGTTAGTGGTGGGCCCTGACCATGACATTAGACAAGTTAAACTACAACGATAACCTTACATATTAATAACACATAAACCCATGAAATAGAAGATGATTTTATTATTTTAATCAGTATTTCAATAATACATATATGAAGTAGTTCCAAGCTAGAATAAAATAGAGTTTTTGAAAATTTTCAAAGTCACTATTATCTCCTTCTAACTTTCCAACCCTCGTAGCACTGCTAATTTATCATTTAAATAGATCATGGCCTAAATATATCTTAAATGAATGTACAAGAAAAATAGTACAAAATATGATATGGACTTAATTAATGTAATTTAGATCCTCGAAGGTCACCATACAATCTAGCATATCCATAGGGATCTTGTCGTGGTACTATCTTTAGGAGGGAATCATCATTTCCATTGTCAAAAGAAACAAGAGAAGATGTCACTGTTGCTTTGGAGTCATCATCTAGTTGAATGGTACCGAATTTTGGAACATGGTACTAAATGAATTGCAAAACCAAGTACCGAATAACTTCCAGGTGCAAGACAAACTTAAATGTTGATCCACTAGTGTGATTTGCCAATGCCATCAAGTTTTTGTCCTCATGCTTAAGAATCTTGGTAAATTTACAACCAAATTTAGTAAAAATAAGATGAACTCACTTAAGATATATCCAGACTAACCAAATACATATGAAAATAGGCCTAATTGTGAATTTACCTCCATTCATCAACTAGAACCATTTGAGAAGGATAGGATGGATTTTGAGATGTCAAAAACGGTCAAAATGGAACAATATATTATGAAAGGTAGCAAGACAGGGTGTCCAAAAAGAGAAAAAAATAGGCCCCAAAATCTCCCCACGCCAGAGAGGATGTATGTCCTCATGCAATTATCCTCTTACAAAATTTAATTGGACATCAAAATTGGGGCAAAACTTTCTTTCAAATTCTTGCTGCACTAACCAAAATTTCTAGACCACAATCACTCCTTGTTTTCTATTGTTGAATTCTTTGAACCTCTCATAAGTACTATACACTCGGGCAAGTCTCAATTTTATCACTTTCCAACATATTATTTTCTTGTTCTTTAGTGTCAGTTTTTCATTTTTCGATGTCAAAGCCAAGTTTTGGGCCTTATGCAACTCATTCTCTTTTCTAACATGTTTGTACATAGTTTTGTAGTTATGATACTTATCCTTTAGTCTAACTTTATTCCTATATATATTATTAATTTGGTATTGTAAGCCCTTGTCAACAGGAACAACCACGTCTTCAGAGGAAAATTGTGTTTCCTTGAACAACTCCCCTCATGAATTGAATTTTCTTGGATTTGTTTGGCCATTGTTTAAGCCACTCCTCTTCCTATTGCAAGAACTTATTCATATATATTATTTTGTGGGGAGTTAATTTGAAGATCATCAAAGTTATCAACGGGTCCCTCCTCCTGAGGTAAGAATTTATCTGGCTTATTTGTTCTCATAGGTGACCGAGAGGAACTCTTCCTTTCTCTAGAGACGATGAGACATGCACCAACTTGAGAGATTGAGCGCTCTATGGAGGGCACAGTTGACGTGCCATACTATGGGTAATTATGTAATTCTTATGTATTCAGAATTTCCTCAAACTATGGGGGAAGATATGGGGTTGATGTTGACACAAATTCCTTTTTCTCATGAAACAATTTCCTCCACCATTTTTTAGCATATGCCTTTGATTGTTCCCCTTATTGTTTCTTCATTGTCAAAGCAACTTGTTTTATAAAACCTGTCTGTGGTTTATTTATTATATCTTCTCTTATATTCTCAAATATTGAGTCTCTCTCTATGTGACCACCCATGCCCAAATTCCATTTATGTGCATCTTTTATTTTATTCCCTTGAGATGTTATGGTTCCTTCTCTATAGTGAGGCTAGGGTTTGTTGAGAACACTTCATATGGGGATTTAGCTGCACTCCTCTCTGCTTCGTGCGCTCCAACATGATTAGCAGATGATTAATAGGAGTCATATATTCCTTTCCCGACTTATTCAATTTAGGGCTGATCACCCTCTGTGTGAATTTTGTTTGGTCTTATTCCCCAGGAAAACTCCTAACCAATATTCTACCAAGGTTTCCTTTCACTACTCTAGCTCATGAACAATAATCATTTTAATAAGACTGTAATGGCATAAACTAGTTTTGACCCTTTTAGAGGCCGATTGGACACTTCTAGCCACTTTGTGCAAACTCTGACAAACTAAGAAAGGAAAATTGACATCACGGCCATCTGTAAAGTGGAGAATAAGCATTATATGGTAAAGAAATATGGTTTCATACCTTCCCTCGAAAGTTATAAATATCTACAACGTGGTGAGAAGTGGCCACCATTCCTCTACAATACAAGTCTTGAGGACTCCTTTGGACCAGTTAATATATTTACATGTCGACTTAAGGAACTTCAAACACTCTTCACTGTCAAGTTGGAACCCATTGAAATACTTCTCACCAGTTAGAAGTAACCCTGTCACTTTTCTCATTATTTCTTTTGTTACCACTATCTCATGATCTCCAACTTTTGATTTCTTCCCATTGAAATTTTGAGAAAATTCCATGGCCACCATTTCATTATGCCCCTAAAAATTTTGGAGAAAAATCATCCACCTCATTTCTTCAAACTTAGGTTTACATGCAGCGTATTCAAAGATAATGTGGAACTGAGTGTTGTGTAACCAGCTCCAAAAATAGAAGAAAAAAGATATCAACGCCTTAGAAATAAGCCACTTCGAGGGGGCAACCTCCAATACATTACATAAATGAACAATTCTTGGATGATACAATTTACAAAACCTCCTTTCTATATATAGGAGTCCATGGGGCCATAATGTAATCCTAGTGGGCCACAATATAATCCTAGCCGACCTAACAATAATAATTTAAGGGCACAATAATAACAAAATGGGGGTTACAAGGGTACAATAATAACAATAAGGGGGTTACACTAACAATAATAAGGGACTATACTAGTAATATAGTGACCTAACATGCCCCTCTCCTTCAAAAAAAGTGTTGTCCTCAACGCTTGAGTAGCTCTGGGTGCTTTTGTATAAAATTATCATCCTCCCATGTAGAATCTTCAGTGGGTAAGTTCTTCCACTTGATGAGATATTTTGAAATTGATCGATTCCGTAGTTGTCGAGTTCTTGTTTCCGTGACCGCTTCCGGTTCCAATATGATTTTTCCTTCCTCATCAAGTTCTGGCAATATTGTTTGAACTGGAAGATTTTCACCTATAACCTTCTTTAAGCATGAAACATGGAAAACTCGATGTACTCGCGAAGAAGCAGGAAGCTCCAATTTGTATGCCATAGTACCAATCTTTTGCAACACCTTGTAAGGACCATAGTACTTTGGCAATAATTTATTATCCTTCTTTGCTTGCTTGAGGGACATTTGTTTGTATGGTTGTAGCCGTGAAAATACCCAATCTCCTACATCAAAACTTCTCTCGCTACGATGTTGATCTGCCTGTTGTTTCATTCGATTTTGTGCCAAATTCAGGTTATCCTTTAAGAGTTGGAGAACTTCTTCCTGATGCTCGATGTGATCTTCCACTGCTTGAACCTTCGAATTTTCCCTTAAATATGATGTGATGGATGGTGGATGATATCCATAAAGTGCCATAAATGGGGTCATTTTTGCTGCAGTATGGAAGGAAGTGTTATACCACCATTCGGCGAGAGGTAACCACTTGACCCATTGTGTTTTTTTATCAGATACAAAACAACGAAGATATCCTTCCAAACATTTATTTACTATCTCAGTTTGACCATCAGATTGAGGATGATAAGATGAGCTATGAGCTAATTGAGTACCCAAACAAGAAAATAACTCCGTCCAAAAATTTCCCATAAAAATGGAATCTCTGTCACTCACAATAACCCTTGGGCTTCCATGTAGCTTTTGAATTTTGTCCACAAATGTAGTAGCAACTGTACTTGCTTTAAATGGATGAGATAATGCACAAAAGTGTGCATACTTGGTAAGTCTATCAACTACCACCATGATGACACTCTTTCCTTCGGACTTAGGTAAACCTGTGATAAAATCCATTGAAATCTCCTCCCAACGTTGACTTGGAATGGATAAAGGTTGCAGAAGTCCTGGGGTCTTAATTGTTTCCACTTTATTCTGCTGGCAAACCAAACATTCCGCCACAAACTTTCGAATATCAGATTTAAGGCCATCCCAAAAAAATTCTTTCTTCACCCTGTGGTAAGTTTTTTAAAATCCTGAGTGTCCTCCTAAAGGAGAAGTGTGCAATTCTAGAAGAATCTTTTGTTTTAGTTGGGAATTCTTACAAAGATATAAGCGATCTTTGTACCATAAGGAATCATTTTTCCAACTAAATGTATCAGATGTACTAGGATCTTGCTGCAACTTTTGATTGAGTGTCCATACATCTTTGTCCTTCTTCCATTCATCTCTTTCTTCGGTTATCCAATCTGGTTGGATAATAGAAATGGCACAAAGCAATGCTTCCACCTCTTCATTCTTTCTTGAGAGTGCATCTGTAACAACATTAAGCTTTCCTTTTTTGTAGATTATTTCAAAGTCATAACCCAACATCTTTGTGACCCATTTTTGTTGCTCTTCTGAAGATAGTCTTTGTTCCAAACAGTGTTTAAGACAATCATGATCATTTTTTACCTTGAAGTGTCTTCCCATTAGGTAAGTTCGCCATTTCTTTAGTGCATGCAGTATTGCTAACATTTCCTTCTCATAAATAGGTTTCTGTAAACACTTTCCTTTGATTGGACGACTTTCAAAAGCAATGGTTCTTCCTTCCTGCATTAAAACTACACCAATTCCATTTCCTGAGGCATCACATTCCACAATAAAGGTTTTTGTGAAGTCTGGCGTAGCTAAGACCAATGCTAGGCACATTGCCTCTTTAAGATGTTCGAAGGCCTTAGTTGCTTCAGGAGTCCATGAAAATGCATCTTTCTTCAATAATGTTGTTAGAGGTGCTGCTATTCTCCCATAATTCTTAACAAACTTGCGATAAGACCCTGTTAACCCGAGAAATCCTCGCAACTGCTTTATGGTTGTGGGGACTTTCCATTCCTTAATGGCTTTAATTTTGTTAGGGTCTACCTTAACACCCTCATGAGATACAATATGACCCAGATATTCCACCTCTTGCACTCCAAAGAAACATTTGGATGTTTTTGCATATAATTGTTTCTCCTGCAATAGTTTGAGCACCCTGTCAACATGTTGAACATGATCCTTCCAAGACCTATTATAGATTAGTATATCATCAAAAAATACTAGCACAAATTTTCTAAGGAAAGGGTTTGAAAATGGAATTCATCAACCCTTGAAATGTAGAAGGTGCATTGGTAAGGCCAAAAGGCATGACCAAAAATTCATAATGACCCTCATGAGTTCGAAATGTTGTTTTTGGAATATCTTCGGTCTTCATTCTAATTTGATGATATCCTGAATGAAGATCCAACTTGGTAAAATAAATTGCTCCATGTAATTCATCCAATAATTCATCAATCACGAGAATGGGAAATTTATCTTTAATGGTGAGCTTATTGAGCTCCCTATAATCCAAAAACATTCGCCATGATCCATCCTTCTTGTGTACCAATACTACAGGAGCAGAGAAAGAACTTTGACTAGGTTGAATTATACCCGCCTCTAACATTTCTGCAATCATACGTTCAGTTTTTCTCTTTTGGAAGTAAGGATATCTATAAGGCCTGATGTTTGGAGGAACACTTCCTGGAATCAAATGAATAGCATGATCATGATCACGAATAGGTGGGAGTCCTTTGGGAGTTTCAAACACCTTGGAATGATTGTCAAAGACTTGTTGGAGATCTGCAGAAATAGATGATTTTGATGTTGGAACTTCTAGTGAGCATAATTGTGCAATTACGCCTCGCTGTTCTTTCTTTAGAAGCTTTGTAATGACATTAGAGCTTATTATCCTTCCTGGCTTCCCCGCAATACCCCGTAATTCAACTTCCTTTCCTTCTGAAAAAAATTTCAAGAAAAGTTCTTGAAAATTAAAAGCTACCGTCCCCAAAGATTGTAACCATTGTACTCCTAGTACAACATCAACACCTCCCATAGGAATGGAAAGCATTGGAATTGTCAACACATATTCCCCTATGGTTAGCTTGATATTATGGCATTTTCCAGAGCAATTTATAGTTCCTCCATTTGCAACCATCACTTGACATTCTGGTGCTAGGTATAGGAAACAATTTAATTCCTTGGCTACCTTACAATGAATAAAATTATGGGTGCTACCTGAATCAATCAACACTATTATCTTTTTCTTCTTGATTTTTCCTTTTATCTTGAGAGTTTGAGGAGTGGTAATTCCTGCCAGTGCATTACACGATATGGTCGGATTCATTTCTTCCTCTTATGGGGCTGGTTCCTGGTGTATATCCTCTTCTTGTTCATTTTCTTCTTCCTCTTCACAATCTATGTAAAATAATTTCTTCTCAGCACACTTATGACCTTTAGTGTATTTTCTATCACAACTGTAGCAAAGCCCTTTTGCTCTTTTTTTTCCAATTGTTGTGGTGTCAACCTTGTAGGTTGTGGAAATCTAGGCGTAGCCACACTTCCTTCTTTATAGAATTGAGTGGTAGGCTTCCTTGTTGCCATAATTTTACATTCAACTTTTCTTGCCAACTTGAATGCCTTCTCCAATGAATCAGGTTCCAGAACGTGAACTTCATGTTGAATGTTATCCTTTAAAGTGCCTATGAAGAGATCAATCCTGTGTTCCTCTGGAATATCAGTTACCCTTATATTCAATTTTTGGAAGTCCTCAATGTGCTGCCCCACTAAACCCTTTTGTTTGAGAATTGGCTAAAGAAGGTGTTGCTCTTTGCATCCTCATGATGTGCTATCATTTCCTCCGTAAAAATTGACCAAGTGACAATTTTTTTATGGGAGCAAAGCCATCGATACCATACAAATGTATTTTGTTCTAAATGTAAAGTTGCAATGCGTAACTTTTGTGTGTTTTTCACATTATGGAGATCAAAATATTGCTCCATATGTAGTATCCATGTTAAAGGATCCTTTCCATCAAACTTCCTCATATCCATTTTTGGAATATGGTGGTTCTTCCCGCCAACATTAGAGTTTATGAAATCATGATTAACATTTATTTTGTTCTCATCATGAGGTTCTTCTACTATCTTTTCACCATTAGGAAACATTTCTTGTATCAAATTTGTCAAATCTTCGATGTTTGATTTTAGATCATCCATCTTAGCTTCCATGCCAGCTTCCATGCCATCCATCTTAGCTTCCACGCCATCCATCTTGGCTTCCACGCCATCCATCTTAGCTTCCACGCCTTTCTTCAAACCGTCCATCTTCACTTCCACGCCATCCATCTTAGCTTCCATGCCTTTCTTCAAACCGTCCATCTTCACTTCCACGCCTTTCTTCAAAACTTCCATTTCATTTTTGTTGCTCTTTGCGAGAGTGAAATTTGTTGCACTTGCTCTTGTAATTTTGATAGATCATGTTGCAATTCTTCATCTTCATGAGTCATGGTAGAGCCTTCTGAAGGCTTAATGGGTGTTGAATTCTTTTTAGGCGCCATTTTAGAATCTGATATTGATACCTATTCTACAATATTCCCTTGGAATCAATTCAACTTGATTCTTCAAACAAGACTTATGCAATTCGGAAAAAAAATACACACCTTTTACTTTCTTTGAGGAGCTCGATATTGAAATTGAATTATTTCTATAATTGAAAATCTTCAATATCTAAAATTCAGCCCTGTAGCAGCCCTCTGAAGCTTCTTTAAAATTCCATAGGTCTGATCTAATTTGGATTCCCCAAGACAAATTTTTGTCCAATCTCCCACAATGACCTAATTCTGGACTGGTTCAGTAGAGCAAAATTTTAGGACTTGCCCCGTGTCACGGTTTCGTCCTTTGTCTCTGAAATTGATAGCCAAGAAACTAGAGCACGTGTACTTGTGACCAATTTTTACATCACTCAAATCCACTGCCCAGAGAGAGAGTTATTGAATGTTTCCCACGATCACCTCTTTGAGATGAAATTCAGGAGCTTGAAAAAGCACTACCTTCCATAGATCATATCTCCAAAAATATTGCAAACCAAGCTTTGAATTTTTTTGAAGAATTTCCTTAGGATTTCAGCTTCGTACCATACAAATTTCAGATTTTGAACCTTCGTAGAAAAACATTTATAGCGAAAATGCCATGATTTCCTATTTAGGAGCTTGAAAAAAGACCTAACTTCCACAGATGATATCTCCGAAAATATTACGAACCAAGCTCTGAAATTTTTAGACAATATTCCTCAGGATTTTAGCTTCGCACCCTAAAAAGTTCAGCTTCTAAAACTTCGTAGAAAAAAAGTTATAGCGAACATTCCACGATGACCTGTTTGGAGCAGCGAAACTCTAGAATCTAAAGCTTTGATACCAAATGTTGTGTAACCAGCTCCAAAAATAGAATAAAAAAGATATCAACGCCTTATAAATAAGCCACTTCGAGGGGGAAACCTCCAATACATTACATAAATGAACAATTCTTGGATGATACAATTTACAAAACCTGCTTTCTATATATAGGAGTCCATGGGGCCATAACGTAATCCTAGTGGGCCACAATGTAATCCTAGCCGACCTAACAATAATAATTTAAGGGCACAATAATAAAAAAATGGGGGTTACAAGGGTACAATAATAACAATAAGGGGGTTACACTAACAATAATAAGGGACTATCCTAGTAATATAAGGACCTAACACTGAGCAAAGGTGCATTCGTGACTGTCGAGCCCCATGCCTGCAACAAAAAATATTTCAAGTCCAATCGAGGAATCAGGAGGTCATTGGAATAAATCGAATAGAGCTATGGAATTGGGAAAGGCTATGAGATCAGGAGTAAACGGCTTCTCATTCATATATTTTTTACAATTCAAATAGGAAATGAGATCAATTAGGAAGGGATGACCATGTTTTTGGATTATGACAAGAATTGGGTTGATTTACAATGATGGCGAATGTACCAAAGCATGTATCATGACATGAGGCTAGTAATCATAACTCGTTGTTAGATAAGAAATTCAGATCAATAATGATGGCATATTTTAATGGCATGAGGGAAGATAATATTAAGTCATAATAACATATGATTTAAATGAATGGAGGAAAATATCACTAATCAGAATTTATTACTCACATTCTCTGCATCAATCCAAATAAATGAAAGTTTATTCATAACTATGTTTGATTGTGTAACGATGTCTAGATATTTGAAAACAAAGAGTGATAGGAAACCCTTAACATTATCAAAATTAATATTAATACTTTTACAATTGTTGAATTTCATGTAGACAGAATGCTACTTTTAATTATAAAATTTTGATGTTCCCTATTAATTTTGATGTAGACAGTCTGCCACTGAACTTGATGATGTCAAATTAGTGTTGAATATATTGATACACTTTAAATTTAATATTTTCCTTATCACGATCTAGAGTACCAAACTGGTTCAATACTTTAAAAAAAAACTTGTAGACAATGTTTAAGTGTTGAATTAAGTACTAAAATACTGGAATTTTCTAGGTACTATCAGTAAAGTCTAGCAGTAACAAAAGTATTGAACCACTGATACTGTGTTGGAACAAAAACTAAGGAGCACAACCTATTAAAATTAACTTTCAAATTAGCTTCGAACTAGTCTGGAAGAATCAATTGTAGGAAGAAGATATAAACTAAAATTCGGATATTTTAATATTACTACTTCAAACCAGATGTTGGAACCACTATTCCATGGACTTTGGGCCAAGCATGAAATAGTTAGTTCCTGGTCATGGCATTTCAATTTTAGAGAGTATTAAATGGATCATAGAATACTCCAGAAGTTTCCTTTCCATAAATATTCTACCAAGCCTGAAAAATAATAACTCTCTACTTGGTAGATCCATAACTACCACTGTCCCATCCAGTTTAATGATCCTGGGTCAATATTTGATCGAATTATTCATTTTTAGGAAGTTTGAGGAGGCTCAAAGTAGACTCTATGGGAGTTTCCTTTCTGTAAGTATTCTGCCAAGCCCGAAAAAGAATAAATATGTACTTGGAAGATCCCTAACTATTGCTATCCCATTGGTTTTAATGAACCTAGGTCAACTTATGCTTGGAGCATTCATTTTTAGAGAGTGTGAAGATGCTCAAAGTAGACTCCAAGGGGTCCTTTTCCATAAATAATCCCTCAAGTTCGGATAAAGGAATAAAATTACACTTGAAATATTTCCTCTTTATTCTATGTGGGCCTATGGAGTAAAGAAAAATTAATCTCATTATTATTTATACTATTTACATATATATACATATTAAAATAATGATAATAATAATTTATTTTGGAGAACCTGCAAGAGATGGATCGCCCTTATTAATCGGCTTCATCTTTGGGTTCTGTAGGATAGTTTGTAAAAATTGTTGTTTGGAAGTGGGCAATGGTAAACCTTCAAATTTTGTCCATTTACCACAAATGGAGTCTAATGATCATTGATGGTATTAATGTTGACTGAGACATTGTCAAAAACATCCTCCACTTCATAGGGTCCTAGCCATCTAGTTTAAAATTTCCCTTTGGAGTGTTTGAACTTACTGTCATACAATAATGCTCAGTCCCCTGGTTAGAAAATTTTCTTTTTGATATACTTATCATGCCAAAGATCCCTCTAATATTGTACTAGCATAGTCTTCTGGAGAGCATCTTTCCTAACATGTCCCGATTGAAGGGGACATGTTTGGACATTGTAGATGTCGAGAAATTCCTAGAGCTTGCACCAGAGATGTCCCTTGATCAGACTACATATGAAGGAGGCATTGTGTGCCTCGAGCCAAAACAATCAGTGCTAGGTCTGCACAGGGCAAGCGTGCTCAATTTTCTCTAGAACCCTCATTTTGGACACAGCCCCATAAATGATATCTATGTCAGACAATTGATTTCACTTTTACACAATGATGCACTATGGTATGTAGAGCACATCCCTACTTATGCTGCTTTAATCCACAGGATCATGGGTCTGCCTGCTAAAGGAGCTAACCTGATTGCTAATTTCGATGGTAAGGCACGAGAGAAAACTGTTGCAGATCAAATTAAGAAAAAATACTAAGTCACAAGGAAGAGTTGGGGTTCTGTGGTTGATGAAATCAATGACCTAGAAACGTGCTTTGGTAGGATCATCTTGGCCTACAAGATGATGCACAAGTGCGGACCAAAGGAGGTGCCCGTGCACGTCATTGTGCTCGCTGGCTGGTGCGGGAAGGGTGTTATATACAATTTTTCCATCTATCTCTGCAAAGAATTTTTAGAGAATGTGTGCGAGGCATAAGAGGAAGGCAAGAATTTCCACTATGCTTGGTTGTTATTATTGATTGCACTAATTGGGTGGAAGGCTCCCGAAGACACTCAGTTCCCGAGAATTAAACCTAAGATGTGTAAGCCAGTGCACTATTCAACCTTATGGAAAACAAGATTTTTTGGGTTTTGTATGATGCTACTCTTTACTAGGTAGTACAGTCAAAGCTGCGATTAGCATCCACTTTATATGACTAGAAAAAGATGGTAGTTTATTTCAAAGATACCTTTCACAACATGCATATCCGCACAAAGGGCACCGTGGAAGGAGTGTGGTATGAGTTACCATACCTGGTGACAGAGGATGATTTACTGAGAGTCAAGGTTGAATGGCCAGCCTAGTTGTCACTGATCACCCCAAAAAAGCTTCCCAATGAATCTTAGATAGTGAAACCAATAGAGAAAGCAACAGAGAAAGCAACAGAAAAAGAAGCAACCCCCATGACCACTAGCAAGAATATAGAAATAGAGACAACGCTAGAAAATAATGGGTCTGAGCCAAATGAAATAGGGCAAGCTGAAACCTCTAAGGGAACCAAGCGAGACTCTCAAGCCATTGGAGGATCGAGAAAGAAGAGGAAGGGTTCCAAGGAGGCCGGGCAGGAGGTCCTGACGCTGATAGAAGAAGATATAAATGAAATAGCCAACACTCTCATGTCTGCAACTGTGGATTGTTGGACTGACATGGAGGTGCAGTACAAATTTTCATTGGAGCTTGTTCAAGTGGGAATTCAAGAGCTAAAAATTCAGACGAGCCAGATTCAAGCGAGAGTAGCTCAAGTGAGCTAGATCATAGCGCAAGAAACAAGTGCGCATCCATTAGACGTTGCTTTACTAGCCTTTGTGGATGCCCACCTTGTTCAAATCCTCGTGCTATCAATTCAGATGGATGCCAGCCAACATGCCTAATTAAGGGGAATAGGTGATATAAATCTTAACCTTTATGTGTTACTTGTAGGGAAGTTAAACTTATTTCACTCAATGATTGCGGATGAGCTTCAGTACAGAGAGGCTAACGCACACACTCATACAATGGAAGCCCAATAGCAGGTAGAACAAGCACACCAACAACAACTAAAAAACATAAGAAACATGCCGAGAAGCCAAAGGCCAGCGCACTGCACTGGAGGAAAAAACCCACTAAGTCTGTCATGATATTCCAACTTTCCTGGCTACAGCTGCGCCTGAGGAGAAACTAGAATGATTGGATGCCATGTTGAAAGCATTGCATGCTGGGGTGAAAATAATATACATAGAATATGAACAACAGATTTCAAATCTACATACCAAGTTGCCGCTTGAGCCTCCACCATAGGTTCGCGCACAAAGAGAAACCAAAGTGAAGCAAGCCCGAGATATTATTGTTGTTGTCGTCACCCAATGTGAAAATATACTTGATGATTCCATGAGTGTATGGACCTCAGTATAGAATGATCCAATTGTTCAGGAGCTGTACAATTTAATCCATCAGAAGAAGCAGTAGTTTCTAGAGATCAGGACAGTGGCATCAACCTTGGTTCTGACACAACGCCTAGCTCATGTGTAGGAGTGTCGAACCATACAAAAAAAAATTGAAGAATTACACCGAAAGGAACAATTTCTCGAAGCACGCATGCAACCGTGGGCCAAGGACACACTTCAACTTTCACAGACGGTAGATAACACTTTGAAGACAATCCAACAAACTCAGCGCAAGATATATATGGTCATTGAAGGGCCAACCATAGAAAAATTGGTTCAACAAGCACAGGGCGCCACGACACAAAGTTTGGAATTAGTGCTCCCTCTAAAATATTCTGTCGGCATGCTCCAATCTAAGATCAAGAAGCAGGCACCTCAATAACTCGAGACGAGTCACATGTTTGTGTTGGGAGCCTATTGGAGTGGGATCCCCTGAGGCACAATTTTTGATATAATTTTGTATGTGTGCGCTGCGCAATTGAGTAAAGGGGCTTTGGGGTGGGTCAAAGTCCCTAATTTTTATGTAAATGGGTTTAAGGGTGAAATGTGGGCCTCAAACCATGGTTTGAGACCATAGTATCTGTGCGCTAAGAAAATATAAATATATATATCGAGTCTAAGGAAGATAGGTCATTTAAGTCATAAATTATTGATGTTTGATAAGTTTATGCATCTGTAATACGTTTTAAGGGTTTGTATGGGTTGGGCTGAAAGGCTCCTACTGGTTGTGTGCATAGAGACCTAGTTTTGGCTGTGTGTGGACTCCGATGGGTATGTGCGTAGAAGGGTTTATGTAAGGGAGAGTATGATATGTATTGAAAGATCTGAATTAATGCAAAGGACAGATTTTGGAAATCTTACTTTGTTATGAGTATATGTGAATTAATATTTCTTTTCTGTTAAGATCGAATTGTTTGTGTTGCTTATTGATAATTGCATGAATATATCTGTTATATTTAAATTGTTGAATGATATATTTTCTTAAGTAATTTTTATCTGATTATATTTGGATCTATTTCTGTTATAATTTATCTGGGTTGAAGGATCTCTGACTCTATCTTATTTTGTTAAGTATTGCACACTCTCTATGATTCTTCTTTATTCTATTGCATGGATCTATTTATGGTTGGTATAAGTCTACATTTGATTTTCTTAGGACCACTTCATTATTTTCTCCCTCAAGGTGCAGAAACCTGGTTCCCACACATCCCCATACTTCTTCGGGTGATACTTTGATTTGCGCAAGTAGGTCATTGCGGAAAGGGCCAGTAGTTGGAGGGTTTATTGGTTTATCCATAAACTCTAAACCTGGGTCAAGACCCCTCAAGCCAAAAAATGGATTTTACTAGCTTGGAAGTAAATTTTGTCCCCTGATCTGTGACAATATCCCTAGGTACTCCAAAATGAGTAAATATATCTTCAAAGAGAAAATGCACAACTGGATTTTCACTGGAAGAATATGAAGTTTTAGCTTCCACCAATTTTGTCACATAATCAGTGAAAACGAGAATATACCTCTTCTTCCTAGACATAGGAGAAACAGTCCCTATGAAATATAATTCCCATTTTTCAAAGGGTTCAATTGATACCTACATTTGAAGAGGCATATCATCCCTTGAAACTAGTTTTCCCATCCTTTGGAAAGAATCAAAATTGGAAAAAAAATTCTTAGCATATTTAAAAAGGGTGGGCCAATAATAGCCCACATGCATCACTTTGTAAGTTGTCCTTTTATCTAAAAAATTCCCACCAAATCGTTTACTGTGGAAATATTTCAAGACATCATACATCTCTTACTCCCACACACATATCCTAATAATTATATCTGGTCTAGTGTGGTACAAATATCCTTCTATCCATGAATAATTAGCACTCAGTTGAACAATATTATGTTTATCCCTGGCATATAATTTTTTGTGGCAGCTTGCCTTACACCAAGTAATTAGCCACATCAACCAACTAGGGAGTATGAGTGGGAATGGAAAATAGATTCTCATAAGGAAATGTAACACCATCCTCCGAAATTTAACCAAGCTACTAGGAAAACAGGGGTAAAGATGTGATGAAGAGTTATTATGATATGATTTAACTCTCCATGTAAATTTAAGGAAGTTTAGACTATGAGACAAGACCAATCTGACCTTCCTTAGGAGATACAAAACCTTCAACAGACAACCAACCTTTCCAGGTTCCCAACCCCTGAGATAACTTGATGTTTTGTTATTCTAGACCCTCATTTGCTCCCATGAAAAGTCATGCATGTGGCTGAGACCCTAGAGTCCCTCCTACATAAAGGCATGCATGAGACTAGGGCCTTTTTCAGGAATTTTTGTGCTAGTGACCCCAGATTATCTGCCACTTTTTTAGGGATAGGACTCAAACCTCTTCCCAGAACTTCATGAGACTTCAAAAAATGATAAATGAAAATGAAATAAGGCTACTAATGCAATGATAAAAAATAAAAAAAATAAGTAAATTAATGCAATCACTTGACAAGGTCTTGACTTGACCCCTCCTAGCCATGACAAGCATTTTTTAAAACATAATATAAACATGTAATCTATAGGTAGTAACAACATATATTAAAATAAGTATCTCTTACTTATCTAATAATCTCCAAGGAGGACTCATGTCTCCTCCCAATAGACACATTGATATCTATTAGGCCATTCATTTATTGATATTTCATCTACTAACCAAAACATGATGAGAGCCATACATCAAGTTTGTCATGAAACATGCTTATAATAAGAAAATATCCATATATATATCAATTATGAAACAACTATTAAAGCCACATAATGACAAGCAAATTTTCTCATGATATACCAAAGGAAAAATAGCTCTTATTAACATATGAAAATACAACCAAGTTAGAGAATTCCACGTACAATCTAACCATATATTGGGCCGAACCAAATATCTCTTTTAGACAATCACTCCATGCCATATTCCAAGCATGAATGTGGGATTTCATGGAATAAACAAAGAACACCAAACCAGGGATTTCATAGGCCAAACAACCTCAACCCTGAACCAGTGATTCCAACTCATGGTCGGACATCACCAACCATCACCAGATTGATCTCTACCCAAGCCGTCTAGGGATCTAGAGCATTTTTTCCAACCAAGGCTTCCAGGACTAGTAACTCAACCCACAGTTGTTTTGGGGATGCAGAGAATTTTTCCAACCAGTGCTTCCAAGACTAGTAACTGAAGCCACCAAGGGCTCCAGAGAAATATTCCAACGAAGGCTTCTAGGATTGCTAACGCAACCCAAGATGTTATAGGGCTTCCAAATCATTTTTCCAACCAAGGCTCTAGGAACTAGTAACTCAACCCACATCTACAAGGAACATGAGAACCAACCAAAAAGAAAAAAGGTAAGACCCACAACACCATGGCTATCTAGGAAATGGAAAGGATAGTAAAAAGCACTGTCAATCCAGGAAATACTCCATGCTAATAACAGATCATAACTAAGAAATGTTTGAAATATGGAATTACTAAGAGGGGGCAGAGGGGGGGTGGATCAGTAATAGTGAGGTTCTTAAAACTTTTTATAAATATGTATTTAGTTATTTCCTCTAATTTTTTTTTACTTATGAGAGAATTCATACATATTACAAATGAGAAACAATATAAGGCACTCACATGTACATACAGTCCATCACATGAGCAACATACACATATTGACATTGGTTTTTTTAAATGGAAACCCAAAGGGAGAAAACCACCAATTTGTTTGTTTTCTATGATGTAAATTAAGAACCTACCTAATTACATCAATTTGTTTATGATCACCCACTCACAGGAGCAAATGAATCTCTTAATATAGAAATCACCTACTTTATAAGAGGCACCAACCTCTTATGAATGCATGCCACCACCTATTCTAGCCACTGTTCTAATTTTCATACATTTTTCAAACTGAAAACAGGGGAAAATACAAACATAGAAAAAAATCAATCCGGAGTACTGCAGAATCAACTTCGCCTCTCTGTCCTCTACTATTCCACAGGGTCTATTAGCCTCACACAACAAGACCCTATCCTCTACACTTTTCCTTCTATTCCACAGGCTCTTTTCTACACTCTGCTCCAATTCAACACATGGGATTTTTTCTCCCCTCTCACACACTCTACTCTTCACACTTCATCCCATACAACAATGCACTCTTCCCCACTTTACTTGATGGAAATAGCTATTTTTGATCCTCTGTTTCACTCTATACAATGCCTCCTATTTCCATACTTCTCGAGGGTACCTCTGTCTGTCTCCTTCATGCTGTTGTTGAGTCTGATGCTGTAATTATGCTACAATATTAAACAGGGGAATGGTCCCGTGAGTGCTTCATGATCACACTATGTGATTCTCCATGTCGAGAATTTAATCTCAGTCCACCTACACACTCCAAAGAGACTCCCCATGCTTATTTATGGCTAGAAGAGCTTGGTTGTACCATAACATGGCTTTGCTATGATTCAATTAATTCTATAGTGCATGCATGGTAGATCAGAGATGGTTTTCCTTTGACACTGGGACAAGCCCAACAATTATTCTCTGAGAATCAGTGTCCTTTTTTCCTTGTCCATGTGATTTGTACAGATGCCATTAACTCTGTTAACCAACTCCTCTATCTTGCATTTACTTTCTAGCTTCCAACCCATTCATCCTTTTAACTCTGTACTCAATTATTAGAGACAAAACTTATCATAACTCATATAAAAACAATGTTACAAAATAACATAATTCTAATGTCTTTAGCCCCTTGGTGCTTATCCCTTATCACCTGTTATTTCATCATGAGATCTAGAGCTATGACTCGTGGCTTCACATTGATATTAAATTATACATGAACTCAATAAAATACATAAATAGACATAAACAAATAGATGCAACAAGAATAACACTCCATTTCATTAATATCAAATACTAAAAAATGATTATAGATATAATGGAAAATAAAATAGCTCGAGCGATGGTAACCTATCTCTGAGAAGAGATGTCGCTACTACAATTAAGGAAATTGAAAAGCTACAAGAAACAATGGTGGGGGTCCAAGTGGAATAGGCAGGTGGCCACCAATATCCACTAGATCATTCCTCCCCCTTAGGAAGCAATGGTCCCCATTTCATTGAGCTCCTCCATGAGATGAGGAAATTTTTTTTGAACTTGGTCCTTGGTGAGCCACTTACCTTTGTGTGAGATTTGGCTAGCTTTGACAACCCGATACAACTGGATCTTTTGTTGTCTGGTGTTCTTGATTTTTGTGTTCATGATTCGATCAGTCGTTTCTTGTTTCATACAGTCCAGGTTTATCTTTTTTGGTGTGATTTGTTTTGCAACGTCGGATGTGTCCAGTAATGGTGGAAAGTAGGGCTGAAGGTGGTCCACATTGAAAACTAGGTGTTGACCAAGGAATGTTGAATATTGAGCTTGAAGGCATTGTCCCCTACCACCTTGGTGATGGTGTATGGCCCATATCGGAGTAGGAAAAGCTTACAATGGGGCCCAATGAAGCAATCCTTTTGCAAATGTAGCCAAAATTATTTGGCCACCTGGAGCTTGTGTTTCACCCAATGTTGATCATGCCACTGCTTGTACTAAACATTAGATCTGTCTAATATGTCATGGACCTCTTGGTGGATGTGCTAAATGTGCTCAATGAATTTTTCTTCCTTGTCAATTTCGGACTGGACATGAGCCAAATCTACCTATGTAGCTACAAATGGTATGGCCACATCAATGGGACATAGTGGATGGAATCCCAAGCCCACCTGAAAGGGGCTGTGGCTAGTTGAGCTGTGCAGATCCCAGTTATAACTGTGTTGGGCATAGGGTAGGCTTTCATCCCATGTGTGTGGATGATTCATGTTGTACATGTGCAAAATGTGTATGATCATCCTGTTGATGACCTCTATTTGGCCATTAGTTTGGGGGAGGAAAGCTGTGGACTTAGTAAGCTTGGTGTCCAACATTGACTAGAGACTTGACCAAAATGTATTGAGGAACTTGCTATCCCGATCTGAGATAATGGAATGTGGGATCCAAAAGTGTACCCACGCATGTTCAAAGAAGATTCTATCAGTGGATTTTGTTGTAATATTCTTGTTATAGGCTTCCGTAATGGCCATTTTACAGAATCTATCGATGACCAAAAAAATGCAATCATTGCCATGATTGGTAGAAGGAAGGCCCGACATGTAATGCATGGAGATGGATTCCCAAGGTCAAGTAGTGGTAGGAAATGGAGTATATAGGCCTTACCTCTTGATGGTCGGTTTAGAAATGGCACAGGAAGTGGAGGATCTGATGTACTTCCCAACATCATGTCAAAGGTTCGACTAACATAAATAATTTTGTAGTATTGCCACTATTTTCTCGACCTCGAAATGTCTAGCAACCCGAATGTAGTGCGCTTCCCAGATCATCATGGCACGCTCACTTGAAGGAATAAATAGGTGTACCAAGTGGCATAATAGTCCATCCTGGAGTTGAAACTATGTAACTTGCTTACCCTCCAAGAACATCTGGTATGTGTTTCCAAATTCTCGATCACTTTTGTAGAGATGTGGCCAACTCGAAGTCTCATTCCCACAAGAGTCGAGCACTGTGGTTAGTGCCACGATTGGCAATCGGATGAGGAAATATGAAACATTATTAGTGCTTCC
This sequence comes from Pinus albicaulis, assembly GCA_034641835.2. NCBI lineage: Eukaryota > Viridiplantae > Streptophyta > Pinopsida > Pinales > Pinaceae > Pinus > Pinus albicaulis. Next base: position 1,005,989,863 of record CM076577.1, on the reverse strand, counting down.
CTTCTTGTACTTGATGTTCAAATGGAAATATTGTAGTTATGTGGACCATTTCTAATGGTGATCATTCTGTAACTTCCCTTGTGTCTGGATGAACTGCAGGGGTTGGTGATCTGTGTGGATGATCTTTTCCTTCCCAAAAACGTAATGCTTCCATTTTTGGCAGTCTTGCACAATGGAATACATTTATTTGTCATAGGTGGGATACTTTTGGACTCTGTATTAAAGTGTCTCACTAAGATATGCCACTCGATGCCCTTGTTGAGTAAGTACTATCCCAATAGCATAGTCAGAGGCATTTTTCTCGATCTCAAATGGTTGTTGCAAGTCTGGTAATGTGAGCATTGGTGAAAAGTAGAGGTGATGCTTCAACTCTGCGAACGCCTTCTGTTGAGATTCAGAAAAAAATAATTTTTATTTCGATCCTTCCTTTGTGGCTGGGTCCACATGCACCACCCATTCATCAATAATGTATCCCAGATATTGAACCTAGGTTGTGCCAAAAGTTCATTTCTCCAAATTGGCACATAACTTGTGTTGCCGCAGTGGTTGGAGGACCCATTGAATGTGGTGGAGCTTCTCTTCCCAACTATGGTTGAATATTAGGATGTCATAGAAATAAATCACCACGAATGAGTTGGTGATTGGTCGCAAGATGTCATCAATTATCCTCATGAAGGTTGTGGGAGCATTCGTGAACCCAAAAGGCATGACCAATCATTAAAAAAGTCCATCCTTGGCTTTGAATGCAGTCTTCCACACATTGGAGGGTTTGATTGGTACCTGGTGATACCCAGACTTCAAGTTGATCTTGATGAAATATTTTTCCCCCTTGAGTTGATCCAGAAGGTCATTAATCTATAGGATCAAATATTTATTCTGGACAGTGATCTTGTTTAGTGCCTGATAGTCAATATAGAGTCTCCAAGTCCAATCCTTCTTTTACACCAACATGATCAAGCTCCCATAGGTTGATGAACTTGGGCAGATGTGACCTTTTTGCAGCGGCTCCTGAATCTGCCTCTTGATTTTGTCGTTCTCTAGAATATAGGGTCGATAGAATGGTATATTGGGTAGTATCGCACCTGGGCTTCGATCAATAGAGTTATTGACCTAACAATGAAGAGGTACCCCTTCGGGTGATGTGAAGATGTCCCTGTACTCCTCCACGACCTTTTCCATCTGTTGTTGTCATGAAAAGGGCCCTTTTTTGGAGGTCGTGGCCACAATATTCTTCTTTCCCCAAGGGTGGATCATCAAGAAAAAAAAAATCCCGGTTTTGGAAATGAGCTTACTACATTGTTTTGCAGTGATAAAAAATATGGTGGTAGGCGGTGCTACCTTGGGTATCATGTAAAACTTATTACCAAAAGTAACAATAACATTGCGAGACCTAAACTCATATATATCATGTCACTTCCACATGTATGGTTGGACTTATAATACATCACAAACTTCAAGAGGAGAAATATCACATAATGCCTAATCCATGAAGGGATTGATGCTATAGGGAAGGCGACACTCCTGGCTGACACAGAGATACCATCCTTAGTGAAGCCACCTGATCATGTATGACTGTGGGCGTGTTGTGGTCACTAGGCCCAGTAGCTTCATGACCTCTACTGAAATGAGGTTCTTTTGGTTCCCACTGTCGACAATGAACTGTAACGGGGAGCCATTCACCCACATCGGGAAATGGAAGAGGTGCTCCCCGTCCTCTAGATCTTGGGGTTTCTCCTTCTGGATATTGGTCATGGAAATAGTGGTGTTGGGCTTCACATCGATAATATTATTCCATTTTTAATTCCCCTTGTTGGGTTCTGAGTTAGAGTAAGAACATGCATCTGATTCAGAGGCCTTCATCTCAGCCACCAGTGAATGCTTGGCTCAACACTCACTTGTGTTGTGAGTGGAGCTCTTATGGAACTCACACAATAGTCCACATCCTGATCACATGTGCCCTGTTGCAACCTGTGCATAAGCTCCCTATATCTATCATCCTACTGTCATACCTACATGATCCGATCATGTAATTTTTTCCCATAATAGCTCATATTTGTTTTGTGATTTACTTGTACTTTCCTACTAAGATCATCTGCAACCTTGTTCTATTTACCTTTAATGTACTTTATATCAAATTTGAGTTCAATGATCATGGCAAACAATATTTCTTGTCTACATTCAAGTTCAATTGATTAAATAGGTATCTGAATCCACTGTGATCACTCATCAATACAAACCTCCTACCAAGAATATAGTGCCTCCACATATTCAATGCATGAATAATTTCTAGTATCTTGAGATCATGTGTAACATAATTTTGTTTGTGCTCATTCAGTTTCTGTTACTGATAGGACACTACCTGTTCTTCCTAAACCATGAATCCACTAATTCCTCTCTTGAAAGCATCTGTACATACCACAAACTCTATTTCTGAATATGAAATATTTAAGACTAAAGCATTTTTCAACATCTAGCTTCAACTACTAAAAAGTGGTTGTACATTCCTTTATCCATTCAAATTTCTTACCTTTCCTCTGCAATGATGTAATTGGATAGGAAATCTGAGAGAAGATCCCGATGAACCTCCAATAATAACCTTATGGCCCCATATATTATCTTACTTCATCCATATTTCTAGGATTTTACCATTCCATGATAACTCTTATCATTCCCAGATCCACTTCTATTTGGAAGCCACATGCCCCAAGTAATGTACCTTTTCTTGAAAGAAACTGCATTTACCGAGCTTAGCATACATCTGTTTCTCTCTCAAAAATCTCAACACTGTTGCTAAGTTTTTGGAATTATCTTCCTCATTCTTAAAATATACCAATATATGATCAATGAATACAGTCACAAAATTATACAGTTACAGACATAACACACTATTCATCAAGAACATAAAATTAGACGGAGCATTATTCAGACCAAATGGAAATACAAGAAACTCATAATGCTCATACTTGGTCTGAAATATGGTCTTGTACATGTTCTCTTCTTTAATGTGTAGCTAATGGTATCCCGATACTAGATTAATCTTCAAGAATATTGCTTCTCCCTTCAAATGTTTAAACAGATCATCAATCCTTACCAATGGATACTTGTTCTTGATGGTCACATTGTTCAACTACGTGTAATCAATTCATAACCTGAGAGTAGCATCCTTCTTCTTCACAAACAACACTGGTGCAACCCAAGGCGATACACTTGGCCTGATGTATCCTTTGTTAAGAATTATAGGAAATTTTAGCCTAAAAATTCCCATGAAATTTTCACGTAATTTCCATGTAATAATATGTAAACCAATCAAAATCCTTTAAATTTAAAAGGAGGCACATGTAAATATTTTGGAGGGAAAAGAATAAAAACTATATATATACAGTTTAAATTTTATCTTATCTCCTTATAGGTTTACTCAAATTTCAGGCGTAGACACTCATTGGATGCATAATTAAATTTTGCATCCAGTGAGTACCCATCATGCATACTCTTGAGACACCCAACATTGATAAAAATTACAGATACATTAAAAAAGCGTGTTCAACACTGTTTTTTAAGGTATCTTCAATTTTATCAATGTGGATCTTCAAAAAAGTATGCACAATAAGTACTCATTAGATGTGGAATCAAATTCTACATAGAATGAGTGTCTACACTTGAAATTTGAGTAAAACTATAAGGAGATAAGCCAAAAATACAATTGAAAAAAGTAGTTTTCTTCTTTTCCTTCCAAAATCCATAACTCTTATTTTATATTTTAACTATTATTTTATTATTTTTCCTTAGGAGGCCACTTTTAGGCTGAAATTTCCTCTAATGCATTTCCTTCAACTGCAACTTTAATTCCACCAACAATAGAGTTCTCACCATGTCTGGTGTCTTTGATGTTGGTGTTCCCTCTGGTACCAACTTAATAGAAAAGTCCACTTCCCTGTGAGGCGAAAAATCTAAAATTTTTGTCGGGAACACATTTTGAAACTGCTGTAAGACTAGATACCTCATCAAGAAATCTACATCCTCAACTTCCTTACCTTTATCACTAGAAATATGCACTACTAATAACAAATACCCTTTACTACAATTGCACTTTTCCTGCATAGATGTAACCATTTTGACTCACATTGGCTTCTTCTTACCCTGCAATATTATTTGTTCCCTATTTTCATATGATCACTCAATAGCTATATCATATGATTCCACCTTGGTCCTATGAATATACAACCAATCCATTCCCAAAAGTATACTATATGATCCCAATGGAAGTACATTCAGATGCACTGATGTAGTCATACCATTTAACTCAAATGAGAAAACTCTTACCCAATGATGAACTCTATTCTTGATACCTCTAGCCAAATCCACTAACCAAGATTCTGCATGCACTTCTTTATTCAAACCACACTTATCCACCCGGTCAGGATTAACATAACTATAATTAGGTCTAGGGTAAATGAATATAGAAAGAATTGAACCATAAATCTTACCATCAATCTTGATAATAGATGCCTAGTGATCTGCCTGCTTGTTATCCAATAATGCATAAATTCAAGGAATAGTATATCCAACATCCCCCACTTGTTGTTCTTCCTTAGAACTATAGATTTGCGGTCTGCCACCCTAAGGTTGTGGACAATCTCTCATGTGATTATATCCTCCACAAGTCCAAAACTGCAAGGGCTTCCTACCATCACCCTTGTTCTCCTCCTTAGAACGAAATCCCCGTCCTCTATTAGATGTGTTTAACTTCTTAGGTTGTGTTGCATTCTCTTTGTTTTATGTGTCATGAGGTATTGTTCAATTCTTATACCATTTTAATTCATTACCTTTCCAATCCTACTTAGTCTCAAATTTGTGCTTTTATTTCTCATAATAATGATTTAGCTTTCTGATGGCTTTCTCCAACGATCTAGGCTCTTCAAACTCAATCCCATCTTTGAATGCTACTGGAAACCCATTAATGAATCACTGAATATTCACTTTCTCCTCCTTAATATAAATAACATACCTCAATAAATTCAATACTTTGCTAGTGTACTCCTCATCAGTCATAGATCCCATCTTCAACTCATAGAAATCCTTTGCCCTGTCATCAAAGTATCTCTCCGATAGGTACTTCTTCCTGAAGAGTTTCTCGAACTCACTCCAAGTCAACTCCTCTTCCTGAATTCCTCTGACATTCTTTACATCTTCCCACTAGATGTATAATTTACCTTTAATATTGAATGTAGTTATTCCAGCCTTCATGTTCTCTTCTTAATCATGCTACTGAAAGAACTTATTCATCCCAAGAAACCATGTTTCTTCATCTTGTGACGTATTCATTTCTCCATCAAAGGTAGTGGCTTTGCTTTGTAGAACTCATTCAACAAATATCCCTTCTTACTCCTCCTGTAATGATGATAGTGATGATGACCATGGTATCTATTTGAACCAGAACTAGAGTAAATACCATGTCCAATTCCTCACCTATCAGGTGTATGTAGGTATTTTCCATCTATAACTATGTCATCTCTATACAACATGTGCCCACCATGTGACCTACTACCATATGTTTCACTAGTCCTATCCTCTTGTCCTTGACTCATTCCAAATGGTCCCGATCTTTGCAAGCTTGAAAAACTCTAAAGAATCACTGCATTGACCTATGCTTATTTCTCTTGTGCCCTAGCAGGTCTCTCTTGTGGTTAAATGATTCAGTCATTATATTCTTTGCAACCTCTTATTTCTGCCTTCAAACTTCTCAGAGTTTATGTTATTTCAGGAGAGTACCCATCACTATGTTTCTCATCTAATTTATATGGATAATCTCATTAACTTTAGTCTACCATCTTGCTAGTCATCTTGTATCTTCTCTTCGGGCAAGGTATATAGTGTTAGCTAAACCAAATCATAAACAAACCAACGTACCTCACTGTAGTTCAAGGGAGGCTATGTCGTCTACAAGATCAACCAGATTAGCACAAGACACGTATAATCATAATCATCACAATATATAGACATCCTCTCAATAATTATCCTAGTTACCATGCATAATACCACAATCATAACACCAACTAGGCAATATGCATGAAAAACATATGGATGAGACATATGCATAACAATGCATAAAAAAATTGATATGCATTCATAGTGAACACATCCCAATAACAACCTCATCAACTTCTACATGCCAATATAAAAAATACATAGACCACAAGCATAATGAAAACATATGCACCTTATATGTAAGCTTGAAAACACATTCATCCAAGGAGAAAGGGAAACTAGACAACACTCAAGGATAACAAAACCATGCTCTAATACCACTGTATAACACCATCCTCCCACCTTTACCCAAGATAACCGACCAACCGGGATAAACATGTGATGAATAGTTTGTATGATATGATTCAACTCCCCATGTATAGTTAATGAAGTGGAACTGACGAGACAAGACCAATATGTCCTTCCTCAAAATCTACAGAGCCTTCAAGAGATAACTAACCCTTATAGGTGTTGAACCCCTGAGACAACCGTGGTGTTTTGTTGTTCTAGACCCCTAGTTTCTCCCATTACAAGTCATGCATGCAACTAAGACCCTTCAGTCACTCCCACAATAAGGCATGCATTCAACCGTGGTGTTTTTTAGGAAGTTTTATGCCAGCGAACCATCACTCTGTGCCGGGTTTTCAAGTCTAGGACTCAAGCTTCTGCCAAAAACTTCATGATACTTCTAGAAATGATAAATACTTATGAAATAAATCTACTAATGTAGACACTTGAACATGGACTTAACTTGACCCCTACTAGCAATGATAAGAATTTTGTCAAACATATCATAAACATGTAATATATAGGTCATAACAGCAGATATGAACATAGGGATCTCATACTTATCTAAGAATCACCAAGGAGAATTGGTTCCTCCTCATAATATATGAATTGATATCTATTAGTTCATTCAATTATTGATATTTAATCTACTAACCAAAACATGATGAGATTCATACGACAAGTTTGTCATGAAACATGCTTATAACCATAAAATAACCAGAGATATATCAATTATGAAATAACCATTAAAGCCACATAATGAAAATCAAATTTACTCATGAAATACCAAAGGAAAAGGAGCTCTTATTAACATAGGAAAATCCAACCAAGTTAGAGACTTCCACATACCACCCAACCGTAGATTGGGATGAACAAAATCTCTCTTTCATCCAATCACCCACATGCCATATTCTAAACATGAATGAGGGATCTCATGGAATAAACCAGGAACACCAAAACAGGGCTTCCAGAGGCCATAACACCTCAACACTCAACCTGTGATTCCAGCTCACGGCCGAACATCACTAACCATCACCAGATTGGTTTCTACCCAAGCTGTCCAGGGCTTCAAGGCTTCGAGGACTAGTAACTCAACCCATAGATGTTGTCGAGCTCTAGATAAATTTTCCAACCAAATCTTCTAGGACTAGTAACAAAACCCACCAAGGGCTCTAAATTTTTTGCACAACCAAGGATTCCAAGACTAGTAAAGAAACCCACGTTGTTACAAGGCTTATAGAGCGTTTTTCCAACTAAGGCTCCAGGAACTAGTAACTCAACCCATAGCCATAAGGAACATGAGAAACAACTAGAAATAAAAAGGCAAGGCCCACAACACCATGGCTATCCAGGAAATGGAAATGATAGGAAAAACCATTGTCAATCTAAGAAATCCTCTGTTAGATAGATGGTAGTTAATTATATTCTCTTACCATGAAATTATCTTGTGATTATTATTATGTGTTCTTGTGTTTTATCTCTCATCATCAAGACTAATTCCAAACAAATAGAAGAGGAAAAAATATGTAGGCACACTGCCAGGGAAAAGCACCACTCTTTGGGGAAAACACAGTCAAAATTATTTTTTCAATAGTTTTAAGATGAGACGACCAAGACTCTTATACCATATACTTCCTCCATTAAGTCATCTCTTCACTGTCTTAGCACCGAGATCTCCATGACACCGAGATCTCCCTTTCTAGCACTTAAACTTCATCCTATGAGCATATCCAACGTCATTGTATCATTCAACTTCATAATTGAGATGACAATGAACTTAATTTTCGTTTTGGCACTATGGTATCATACATGGATCATTCCTATCCAAACTTCATCCTAGGCTGGCACCAAAATTGATCCTTGATTCTGAACTAGCACTGAAACTGTAATTGAGCTATGACACTCAAATTACATCTCTACAATATTTGCATCTTGATTATCATAATATCACTGAGTATAGAGATCACTGATCTTGTCATCACTGAAGATCTGTACTTTCTATAACTACACCGAGCTCCTGTAAGGAAATAGAACCTTATTATAGAGAGTGTTACACCATTTTTTGGTCATCTAATCCATTTTTATTAGATGGACCCAAGTACACCAAGTAAGACCAAATTTACCACAAGTAAAATTGCTTTCACTATGAAAATAACTTAGTAAATTACCTTTATTAAGTTGTTTATGGCCTAAACAGGAAACCCCATAAGGAAATATTAAATAAAAATACATTTTTTTTATTTTCCTCAAGGAATAATTAGTTAAACAATAGTTTAATTAATATTTCTGGTTATATTTAACCCAAAACAAGGAAATTAATTAGATAAATCATTATTTATCTTATTATTTTCTAAAGAATAATTATTTAAATAATATTCTTTGTTAAATATGACTAATTCACCCTTAAATAATTAAATAAATCATTATTTGTTTGATTATCACTCAACCATATCCTTAAAATGATAAATAAATCATTTATTTATTTATTATTACTTAATCACATCCTTAAAATGATAAATAAATCATTTATTTATTTATTATTTACAAATAAGGGGATTTGACTCAAGTCAAATTCCTTTTCCCTCCAACAAACATAATAAAATATTCCACAAAAGTTGGATCTAGATTTGGTTAATAATATTTTAATTATGCACCAATCTCTAGACTAACTCAATATTTTGTTATATATAGAAGGGTTTTCCCATTCATTTGTCACCTTTTGTTGCCTAAAGATTTCTCTGGATCTCAACTCTTGGTTTGGCTATTGATCCATTATCATAGCCATATTTTTCCATTTTTGTCTGGGTTTTCTACACCATCAAGAGAGAGGAATTCTAAATCTAAAGTGCTAAGGAATTACAAGAACCCATCCCATTGAGGAGAACAGGGAACACCCTCTTGTGTTTTCCTCCTAGGTGCCATTAATAAAAATTTCATTGGACATATTCTTGTCTTGTCTATTGGATCTATGGAGTGAATCTTATTTTTCTACTATTTAATGTCTTCTAATGCATAGATCTAGATTTTTGCAGCATTCATCTGGATCATCTAACTACAGATCTGAAGATATTAGTAGTCATTTCTGTTGTTAGGGATTCTTGTTATGCGCAGCTAAAGTGGTATTTTTTCGTACACCTAGAATCAAGATTCATACTAACAGCCGGCGACTCCACACGTGTTTACAATTATGACTGCTATTGTTTTTCTGATCCTTGCATATCCAATTGCTTCAAACCCTAGGATTTCTCTTCAGCCCCTTGTTTTTTCTCTTCTTGATGTTGTTTTTAACCCATAAAACCCTAAAAAGATAAAAATTCTGATTTCTGTGTGTTTTCGGACCTATTGCGCAGGTGACAGACATCAGCCGCAACTGAGACGACAAATTTTTCTCAAATCTGTTGCTGAGAGTGCCGGAAGTGTAGGTCGCACTTTTCAGCCCAAAACCTGTGACCTGGACCTCCAAGGCGCACTTTACTGCCCAAAAAGTGTGACCTCTGGTGAAAACAGGTTAGAAACTGTGACCTGGACTTTTTGCAGGGATTTTTCTGAAAGTTTTCTGGGTTTGTCTGAGCCTCTGTTCAGGGTTTTCTGACCTCCATCTCCGCCTGTTTTGGACCTTTACTTGTTATTTTTCGCTCAAATAAGTGGGAACCTATCCCCCTAGGGATTCAGTACCCTTCACTTTTTGTGGAAGAGTTTTTGCTCTTGCAGGTTGTCTGAAATTTCAGAGTCTTCAGCCATTTTTTTCAGATCTGATACCTCACCTTCAGATCCACTTCAGATTGAATTTTTATCCATCAAAATATGCTCATTTAGCTTTGTTTGGGTTTTCCCTTAGGGTGCACTCTGCTTCCCTCCTGGAGATAGCCTTTCGCCTCCTCTTTTTAAAGAAATTCTTCCTCTGATTTTTTGTTGTTTCTGCACCACTTTCCAACAGATTTTGTCCTTTAGATCCCTGTCCCTTCTGACCTTAGATCTATTGGCTGTTCTAGTGTGTTTTGATTAGTTTTTTTCACTCACCTATCGATTATTTGTTGAGAGGCCCACCCCCTTGGGTTTAGATTATTGCATTATTAGCTGTTTATTTTCTGTTTTTGTAGGCCTATATACTGTCATTTGCAGGTTTATTTACAACTATACAACAACAATTTTTATTTTCTCTACAAATGTCTGGGTTTAAAAATCAAAATTTACACACTTTTACACACACACCCTAAGCGAAAAAGGGCTTGGTTAACACCACCAAGAAAAGAATCTAAAACATTGAAATCAATTGATCCTGCACCTCTCTGCCCTTGTTTCGACATTGTAATCAGTTGATCTGCACCTCCTTGTCCTTGTCGGTCGCTTTTTCCTTTGTGCCGTGTTTGTGTCATCACCATTGCACCACCAAGGCGTTCATCCCAAAGACTTCTTGGCCTTCATCCTCAGTTTCCGGTAGGGAGACTTACTCCTCCGCATAGGATTCGAGTTAGTCCGCAACTAAGTCCAGACTCCGAATTTTCTTCTAGTCCTCTGGGTTCTCCTTCTTGTTCCACCTTCGGTTATCCCCCTATCACCTTCACCATGTTTGGTGCAAGACCTAATACTAGTGGTAACCATGGCCCTCCCACCGGAAATACCACTAGTGGGACCGCAACGGATACTACCCCAGCTGCACCCTTGCTCCCTTTCATGGCAGGCCTCAACCTCCCCGATTTCGACCAGTTGATAAATGACCCTATACACAATGACACTAGTTGGCCCGCTATGCCAACAAAGCTCCCTTCTTACATCCCAAAGTTTGAAGGTATTGCTAGACAAGATCACTGAAATCATGTTAGATCTTTCCACATGTGGTGTTCGTCTAATTCCATTACCGATGACTCTGTCCGTCTTCGGTTGTTCCAACGAACGCTTACTAGTGAAGCTTCTAAGTGGTATGTTGATTAGGCCCCTTCCTCTCATACCACATTTGTGACTCTTGCCTGGGCCTTTTTGTCTTATTTCCAGCTTCCCCTTCGTTACGACACTGGTACCGAGCTCTTGACCTCCTTTCGTCAATCATCTGCGACCCGCCTATCCGACCATGTTCAGAAATGGTGAAGAAGAAGGAGCCTATGTTGAGCCTCTACCTTCGAAGACCGTGTCTATATGGACTGGTTCCTTAGGACTCTCTAGTTGCCTATCGGGAAATATGTCGCATCGCACTTTCCTCAAACCGAAGAAGCCGCTCTCCAAATTGCGTTAAAGTATGACTTGATCTACGCTTAGTCGAGTTATGTTTATACTGTTCTACCTGATCTTCCTAGACCTGGTGGTGCTAACACACCAGGGGCATCTCACGCCGCCGACGGTATTGTTGGAGCTCTCTTTAATCTGTATGCTCAACCTCCCATGGGCTATGGTTTCCCTCAGGAAGGGGCCAGCTCCTTCGACACTTTTCCCCCTCCCAGTAGCATGTATCCAGGATATGGCATGCCTCCTCCTTTTTCCCAACCTCCTGTGTACCACACTTCTACCCAACCTCCTTATTATTCGTATCCACATCTCGGTGCTCCAGCTCCTACAACATTAGCACCTCCTCCTCCCTTGCCTTCTCAACCCCTGCAATAGCAACCACCACCCCCTACAGGGCAGGTGTACGCATAGTGGGCCACGACTAATCCTTCTCCCTCAGAAAGGAAGAGGAAAGGCAATCAAAATCGAGCTTCCTCTGGTAATCCTGGACCTAATCAAGGCAATGCTCCTAACACTACTCAGCCCAAGCAAGATAGGCCTCTTCGTATGAACAAGCCCTGTTCTTATTGTGGTGTTTATGGTCATTATACGCATGATTGTCCTCTTCTGCCACAAATGCGACAACTATGGGAGTCTCAAGCAACATTGAGAGGATAGCAAGCCATTCCTTTCGTTCCTCCTAGTCCTGCACCTAGTTAGTTGGATGTTCTTACAGATCCTTTCCCTCAATAAGGATTTGTGGCTACCCAACCACTTGAAGGACAAGTCACCACTCAATCTCTTCCATATGGTTCCCCCAATTACCATATTTTCATGATGTCCTCTGATGATCCTTCTGAACCTTCTTCTCTTGGCCCTTCACCTTCAGTTGGTACTCATGACCCCCTTTACCCTCCTGGGACAGTTCCTCCTAGCCTCAACCATCTTGGCACTGTCCCGCATGGTCATTACCCCTCTGGTCAGATAACATTCCTAGCTCCCCCTCCAGGAGTGTGCACAATACCCGTTATGGCCACCCTCTCTCTTCTTAACCTAACCCTTGGGTTTCCCGTTTGGTACCTCGATCCTCCATCCGCTACCCCACCTGGTCAACCTAAACCTTATCTCTCTTTGACCCCAGTTTAGCCAGTCCCTATGAATTCTCTCACTGCAATAGTGCCTCATTCACCTCAACAGGAACCACCTCCCGTTGCGGCTGCTTTGGGTAAGAAGGGAAAAGTTCACAAGGGGGCATCAAAGGACAAGGATACCCCGACAAACCTTGCCCCTGCTCGGCCTCCAAAGCATACCATCCAGTGTGCTTTGTGTGATGTTGTCGGCCATGCCACCCATACTTGTCCAGAATTGCCTCACCTCAAATCCATGGTAAATGGACTGTTTCTGGAATCTGATATCCCAGAGGTATATGTCACTATACCCGATTCAATCCCGAAACTCAAACCATTGCGCACAAATCACCCTTGCACTTTGTGTGATTTCCATGGTCACTACACTCACTTTTTTCCTCACCTCGAAGAGTATTGTTCATCTTTAGAAACCTTACGCCAATTCGAGGCTGAGAGAAATGAGTCACCCACTCCCTTACTTTTTCATCTTGCTTCGGCAACACCCGAGGAAAAAGATGCTCCCATTAACTTTTCCCTTCATGATGTTTAGATAACGAGGCCTTGGTCAGAAGTCCACGATCAAACCTCCCCTAATGTTTCACCTGACCTCCCTTCATCACCCTCCCTAGTCTCAACAACGGTAGATCCTCAGTCTACTCACTCTTTTGTCACCCCTTGTGACGATACGCATGCGAACCTCTCCTCTCATGATGAGGAGTAAGGTTGCTTCACCGCATCAGGTGGTCTTTCTTCCATCAGTTGCCCCATATTCTATTACAATGACGAAATTATGGAAGGATCGACTACTCTTGACTTTATCTATCCCCCCTTACATAGAATTCATGCATTCGAACCACATGCACCTTGTGGCCATTACATTGACACCCAATGTTTGGGTTAGGGGGCACCCATACTCGAGAGACCAGGAGAAGCAGTTCTCCACCACTCTCCTAGTGAATCTAGTTGTGTTGACTCTAGGCCCATTATTCTTCCACATTTAGAAGAACCTCTAGAGTCCCATATCACTTCATGATCGCTATAGGGATGATACCCCTCATCATTCCTTCATATTTTATCAACAACCTAGTCTCATAGACATTGTGGTTGACCAAACTATGAGCTTTCTAGGAGAACATTAGTTTGTTATCCCCAAGTCCTGCCTTTGAGATAGCAACACCATGTCTGCCAACCCAGAAACTTAAATTCCATTTGGTTCATATATGCAGTACCAAAAGAGATTGGTAATCGTCTATTTCCTTTCTCAAACTGCATAACCATACCAAAATCAAGTGGCACACCACATCATTAAAATGTGTTTAGATTTCCCTTTTTCTAAATACATTTTGGCATGTCCATAACATGCTTGGGGGCATCCATTCCCCTCAACAATAACATCCTAAATATCAGCACATAACAGCACTGAAACCCCCTTTCTCTGACAGGTAACACTTTCCAGGTCATTCCCTGGGATAGGTAGAAGTTTTCTGCCCAACACCTAGAACCCAGGTCGCAGAATAGACCCCAAGAAAGTATGAGCTAGCCTGTTCATGAGATTTGGGTACCTAAGCTGAACTTGCAACTCACTAAAATGAAAATTAGGATGAGGCATCTTACCTACAACTGTCGGATCTCAAATTCCAACAGTCGGTTTATCCGCTACAACCGCCGCAAGATTTAAGGCCTCCTATCCTCACGACATTCACCTCAGCTCCACCGGCACATGAGTGAATTTGGAAGGAAAATTCCTTATTAAAAGAAAACCCCTGATTTTCTTTCGCTTACTGCGACCAAACCGTACCTTAGTTTGATGAATTGTCTTTATCATTGGAAAGATCCCACCTAGCCCTCCAATGGGTATCTATTAGCTTTTTGTGATTTGATACTTCACCAGGACACATTTTGTCCAAGAAGCGCCACTTCACCCTTCCTCAAAATCAAATTTCTTCACATGCAACACTCGTACCAGGGGAACCATGTTGCCTCCATACTTGTCCACGCTCATGCCAACTTTCGTTGTGAGTTACCATCTTGTACTCATTCTTTTACGGTCCCCATTGGCCCCTTTTTTCTGTGTGGCAGCACCATCGAGTCACCCTTGTTTAGAGCATCTGAGTTGAGTCATCATTGATTTCATGGAGTCTATCCCATGTCCCTTCGCACCCCGCTATATTCCTCCATCCTTCATTGCTTGGTCCCCCTCTCGTGTCACTCATTATGGCCTTTAGTCCCACTATCTCCTATCCCTCATGATATTGTGTCAGTCGCTGCTAGGTCATCCATGCTATTTATGCTCTAACAAGGGAAGTCATTCATTCGCTACTCATTTCCCCCCATTTCATCATCATCATTAGTGTCAGTCTATCAATCACTCTACTATTTTCTCTCGTGCCTTAGTTGAAGATCCCTTATTGCCTCACCTATGGCAGACCTCCTTCTGTCAACATCAGCTCATTCATTCTAGAAGATAGGTCTAGAGGGTAGTGTACCTTGGTTCTAGCTTCCACTCTTGTTCGGTGCCTCAGATCAGGCAAAGGGACTCCTCATGGCCCTTTGAATTGATTGTTTCTCAGCTCTAGCCCCTTTTCAGCATGATCGAGATCCATATACTAGATGGTCTAGTGATTCAACACCTGACATCGGTGATTCCCGGATGTGTGTGAGATGTCTCAGCCCTCATGAGGGGGTGGCCCTACAGGTATCCCCCCACACGCTCGGATGACCTCTTCATTACAGCCTTTGATGTAGCTCCATACATTTGATGATGTCGGCCTCAGCCGCTTGCAGCGCATTTTTTTTTGCATGTATTAGTTAGATTTTTAGAGCCCTTTCCTATTTTCAGGGGCATCTGGGTTGTATTTATATCTCATGTACTCATATATTATTGTACAAGTCCTGGCTGTTATCCCAGGCACAATATGCATGTGGGATTCATTATCATGTTGTTTATCTGGCTCATGTTTATGCCAGAATTATGTCGTCTCGTGGTTTTCTGGATGCTTTATTGTTTGTACTATTGCCTCGACGGGCATAGGTATGCCTCCCCCGCTGCCTATAGCAGGTACTCACTTGTCAAAAAGACTTGTCACACCTGCAAGTCAGCTCCTCAAGGTCTAGTTCTTTCAGTAGTTTGTTCTACCTTACAATCCTCTCACTTTGACTTCCCCATTGATGTCTAGTGATTGAGTTCTTACAACGTACTTCGGTCATACGATTAGCTCCTAACGCTCACAGGCTGGGGGGAAATCTGTTACACCATTTTTTGGTCATCTAATTCATTGTTATTAGATGGACCCAGGTACACCAAGTAAGACCATTTTAACCCCAAGTAAAATTGCTTTCACTATGAAAATAACTTAGTAAATCACCTTTATTATGTTGTTTATGGCCTAAACAAGAAACCCCATAAGGAAATATTAAATAAATATACATTTGTTTGATTTTCCTCAAGGAATAATTAGTTAAACAATAGTTTAATTAATATTTCTGGTTATATTTAACCCCAAACAAGGAAATTAATTAGATAAATCATTATTTATCTTATTATTTTCTAAATAATAATTATTTAAATCTTATTTAAATAATATTATTTGTTAAATATGACTAATTCACCCCTAAATAATTAAATAAATCATTATTTGTTTGATTAGTACTCAACCATATCCTTAAAATGATAAATAAATCATTTATTTATTTATTATTACTTAATCACATCCTTAAAATGATAAATAAATCATTTATTTATTTATTATTTACAAATAAGGGGATTTGATTCAAGTCAAATTCCTTTTCCCTCCAACAAATATAATAAAATATTCCATAAAAGTTGGATCTAGATTTGGTTAATAATATTTTAATTATGCACCAATCTCTAGACTAACTCAATATTTTGTTATAAATAGAAGGGTTTTCCCATTCATTTGTCACATTTTTTTGCCTAAAGATCACTCTGGATCTCAACTCTTGGTCTGGCTATTGATCCATTATCATAGCCATATTTTTCCATTTTTGTCTGGGTTTTCTACACCATCAAGAGAGAGGAATTCTAAATCTGAAGTGCTGAGGACTTACAAGAACCCATCCCATTGAGGAGAACAGGGAACACCCTCTTGTTTTTTCCTCCCAGGTGCCATTAATAAAAATTTCATTGGATATATTCTTGTCTTGTCTATTGGATCTATGGATTAAATCTTATTTTTCTACTGTTTAATGTCTTCTAATGCATAGATCTACATTTTTTGCAAAGATCTTTTCTTGATCGGATCATCTAATCCAAGTAGATCCTAAGATACAATGCATCATGGTCATGAAACAGCGCAGCTAAAGTGGTATTTTTTCGTACACCTCGAATCAAGATTCATACTAACATAGAGGAATCCAAATTCTATCACTGTACGTACCCACAAAAAAACTCAGAGATAATTGTCCAGAATTATCTTTGAAATGCGAAACCATTGGGATATTTATAGTAGTTGTCCCATTTTAATAATACGACCTATGTTGGATGAAAATATGCATCCATATAATAGGTTGACATGTCTTTTAGTGAATTTGACTTGTAGGAGATGGATGGAGGTTGGCTTGTACATCATTTGAAGGCTTTAATACCTTGATTTTAAGGTTGCTTCATGAAGAATATTTTGTTAAAGCCGAGGATGATAAACTTTGAAGGAAATGACTTAATGGATGAGCCTTTTGACAACATAAATCTACATGATTTAAAAACCAAAAAATTGGATCAATTTAAATCTGTAAAAACTAATCTAGAAGTCCACAAATGGGAACTTAATGTAAATGTGACCCAAGCATGAAACCCATGCTTTAATAAGTCATCTAATAATAATAAAAAATTATTTTAACAAACACAATAATAATGAATACCAAACCTAGTTACATTATTCAACACTCCCTCTTAACTAGGGAGGTATTCATATATGGAATATATCACTTTATCTAAGAAGAAATTTAGGCATCACAATGCCATGGAATAGAATCCTAACTAGGGAAATCTATCCATTTAGTCACTCTAAAATTTAGGCACCACAATTCCATGATCTATATTCCTGACAAAGGAAATCAATCTAGGTGGGACTAAGATGGACTAAAGCTTTCAGCCTCTATAGGTACCATCGGGCTTACTTACTAACGATCAACCCAAGGAAATAGGTGCACATCCACACGATGCTACCCTCCCAATGAGGCATCAACAGAAAGTGTCAACCTGATGTCTTTCTAGGCAATGCTTCACTCACAAAGCCTCCGATAATGCTTCACTCGCAAAGGCACAAAATTTTTCAGGAAATGCTTCACTAACAAAGCCTCTAACAATGTTTTACTTGCAAATCCTTAATACACCTTGACCTAGGAGATCAAGAACAACCAATCTCTCCCAATAAAACTGATTGGTAAATAGCATGCTATCAATTCCTTCGAGAGATTCACCTGTTCAAACACAAACAAAAACCCCAATCATCAATAATCAAAACTAACTAAGGGTTTCGATGTTTCTCTTCAAATAATTGCAGTATGATTATAAATAGTATATGTTAAGAGAAGACTCCTCTTCCTACTTCCCATGTGGAAACATATATTTCCATAATACATTCTCCAACCATGACTATGATTCTTACTCATGGACTTCACTAAGACTTACAACGATTTGTCCTGGTCTTGTGCATGATACATGAAGTAGAGAATCATAACCATTTATTGATTTATCCAGGCTCCCTCTTAATCTAGGAAGATCAAGTTCTATCTAGGATCCCTCTTATTGTAGGGATACTTAACTTCTTCTTTAGGTGTTGGACAATATTTCATGGCTTCCATCCTTTTCATCATACTTATCAGCTTCTCATCTTTATCATGTACCTGCACAACTTTAGACAAAAAGTACAACCAACTATAGAAGCATAAAGCTATTAATATCATAGTTATGGAAGCAATTTCAACTTTATACATATCAGATACCTAAACAAGAGACATATACTCTTCAACATTTTTGCTAGGGACTTTCATCAAATACCCTAAACTACTTCATAATGACTTTCATTCTTATCTAGAGATTCAATGTTACTTTCAAGGTATAACATACCTTACTACAACATATAGAAAAACTCAAGACCAACATATATTTACAATATAATCTTTAAAGTTCACATGATAGAATTTTCACTAGGGATTCATACAAATCCTAGATTTCATATAACAAAGTCAATCAAGATTAAAAACAACTAAGACATCATCACAATCAAATTTCACTAGAATTAGATGCATACACTAGATTTTGAAATCTATTATCAAAAATAACGTGAAGAGCTTATACTAGGGTTTAATATACATACTAAAATTTAATAAACACATCATAAATAACTTCTACTAGGATTTGACGTAAACCCTAGACTCACCATCTATAAATTCTCAGCACACAAATTAACATACATACTAGATAATTTAGTCATTACTAGGAATTTAGTTATGAACCCTAGAATTTTCAATCATTATCCTAGATATTTCAAACATTGGATAAGGGGTGAAAATGTGAAGTTGGGTTACACTTTTTGCCCTTTTTTGAGAAAAAACTTTCATTTTTTTTTCTGTTCTTCAACTTTCTGCAAGCTAAAACAATTTTTCTGTTTAGAATTTCATTTTGCAATAAAAATAAAAGTTGTCAGAAATTTTATTAAATTTCTATTACTTATTTTTTGAAATTATTTTATACACATTTGATATGTCAACTTAATGTTTCTATGATTGTGTGTTTTTTAACAATTAAAGGATTCATAAGAAGTCATGTTAATACGCAATGTTGTATCCTTTGAAAATTTGTGTTTTTGAGAAACAAAATGTGTTACAACAATCTAGAAAGTGTCTACCTCGGTTTCGTCATATTTACAAAGCCAACGGATGCATATCATAATTACTAGAATTTTTTGAACTGGTCCAATATGAAAAAACTGCATATTTTGAATATGTTTCGCGACGCAAGAAATTTCTTAACATATAAGCTATAAACAAAAAAAACTAAAAACTACCCATTAGAGATGACGGACCAATGTAATGCACCATAATTTTTTCAATTCTTTTTACAATGTATTTTAGAAGATACAAAATTACGATTTCACTGAATCATAATGACCTTCAGAAATTGTTTACACCCATTTTATTACAAAATTAATTAAAATTAGTACATATTTATGAAATTCCATAAAAGTTATATTTCCTGAAAGTAGATTCAATTCTAAAAATGCTTGTCTTGGTTTCGACAGTTAATTCAGAATGTTTCATGGAGCTTAATCAATCCAAAGTTGCAGATACATATTCAGAGCTTGGTTCTGCATAACTGTTGATGCATTAGTTCGGCTGAACTCTTCAAAAAATTTCAGCCAAATTGTTTTTGCACCGATGGCCCATCAAGTCTAACGACATAAAAGTTTGGTTGAATTTTGTATAAACGTTCGGCCGAAATTTTAACCAATTTTCCTTTGGCCAAAAAATACCACAGAGCCTCTCCAAAAAAACATTTCGCAGCAATATAAATTTCCGTGAAATCATTCATTATTTTCACATATTTTCGCACATTTGGTCTGATTTACAAAGATCTTGATCTGATTTTGCAAAGAATTGTTTTGGGTTTAAGGACTTTTCTTAGAGGTACTTTCAAAGAACATTTTTGCAAAAAATTGTTTTGGGTTTAAGGACTTTTCTTGGAGGAACATTCAAAGGACATTTCTTGGAGGTATGTGATACATTTTTTGGATTTTTTTGGGCTTCATTTTTTTTAAAGTATGGATTTGGGCTTAATTTTCATTTTTTTGAAGGTATGGATTTGAGCTTAATTTCGAAAGGACTCTTTTTAGGCTTATATTCAAAGGACATTTTTTTGAAATTTTTTGGAAGTATTTTTTTTTAGAGGCTTTTTTGAGGTATTTTTTAAAGTGGCATTTTTTAAGAAATTGGAATTAATTTTCAATGGACATTTTTTGGAGGCATTTTTTGAAGTGACATTTTTTTAGAGTACGTGTTTTGGGTTGAAGTAAATCTTTTATAATGATTTTTTAAAATGAGTTTTTGTCTAACTTTTTAAATGAAATTTTTTTATAGAACTTGGAAGGAAATATTTTGATCTTTGTTTCATTTTTATAAGACATTCTTTTCTCGAATTTTTTGAAGTAAGTGTTTTGGATTGAAGTATGTATTTTTTGAAAAAAATTTAAATTGAGCTTTTTAAAATTAAATCTTTTGTGATGTTTTTTTAATTGATTTTTTGTCTAAATTTTTGAAGGAAATTTTTTGGACTTCATACTCTATTATCATGGGAAATTGAAGGAAATGTACGGGAAAATATGATCGAAAAAGGGACCCTGAGGAACGTAGAGAAGAGACGAGACAATCTCGAAAAAAAAGATAGAAGCACTCTCAAATATTGAAGGGGAAAATCAACCTCAACTAGAAGTTAAATCAGGTATGTAAATGTAAATATTAGGAGTTTGATATATTTAAAATTTTCCTAGTGTAAAATGTGAAGCTTAATTTTTATTTGATGAACTAAAATGAAAAATGTTTTGCAATGTAAATAGATAGATATATTCCTCAAAACATTGATGATGAGATACAAAATTTTGAAAGAGAAATTGAAAGATATATTGAACCAATGATTGAAGGTGTTGAAAATGTTGAAAGAAATTCAAGTGAAGAAATTGAATCACAAGGTATATATATATGTTGAAAACATGCACGTATTATTGAAATTATACATATATTTATTAATTTAGTTATTTAATGAACATGTAAGCTTATTATGTACTATTCATTTGAATATATACAGATGAAATCAATGTCGATGATGAGATGCTAGAAAATGTTGACACTCACACATGTGGAGATAAAAAAGCTGGCCATTATATACGATATCGTGTTAACCACATTTTTGATACGTACTTCATAAAGGAAAATGTGATAGTTCAAGCCCAAATGTTGAAAGGTATCCTATCATTATGGAAATTAAAAGAAGCTACGACTTTATTGGGTATTCAAAAATCAACCAAAGATAAAAACAAAATGAAGAAAAATGTGATACAAAATATAGATAGTGCTATAAATTCAATTAGAAGATCTAGATAGAAAAATGTTTCAGTTGTACATAGAGTAATACATATGGTAGTGGTTTCATCAAGTACTAAAGGGAATCGCTTGGTAAAATCTATGGCAAGAGCATTAGGAACCTCACGAAAAACTTTTCACAAACAACAGAAATTTTGGTTGCAAATAGATGTAAATGATGAACTCGCTTTTTGGAGAGCTATTTTTAGGAAACCATACAAAGATAGACTTGGAGAACATGTTAAAAAAATAATATATGAATATTGGAAGAAAAATTCACATGTTTCGCCAAATTCAAGGGATGTGATGTGAAGAAGAATAACACGAAATCAGTATGTGTTGGGCGGATTAATCAATCTTGCGGACAAGATCGATCTCCCTAGTACCAAAAGGTGATCTAGCAACAAACAGCCAAATAAACCTATCTTTCTCTAAACATATATGATTTATAAAAGAATACTATAAATGTGTTTTAAGAACTTACCATAGATCTGATGCTTGTTCCAAGTAGTTGTCCCTCGTGCACTTGAAGGAGTTGTCTTCACAAACCTGCAGTCACAAACAAGAAAACATTAAATAGCACCTGTATAGTAGACATCATAAATCATGATTATCATGGTGATCAAGGAATCCATGAAATAAACAGTTAACTGACAGCTTATTGAGAAAAATTAATTCATTTGTATTAACTTTGAAAGAAGGAAAACCTTACAACCTTAGCCTTGATGTTGAACAGGCCTTCCCGGGGTCCGAAGCAGGAATCACCTCTACTTTGATAAGTCTTGCACTCTTCCTCCAAGAACATAAAGAGGTATGTGATCTTTCCTCTCAAAATATCAGTATAAAGAAGTCTAAATCTCAACAACACTTCAACTCAATCACACATAAAGCTTGAACTCCCTTTGAGGCTACCCAATGCCTCTTTTTATAGAGCAGATGAGGAGGTTAGGGTTCCACCTTTGAAGGAATAGAATCCTCCTTCAAATTTATAGGCTCCTCACATCAAGGGATTAGGTCCTTAAGGTGAGGGATGCATGAACCTTACTAAAGCGTACTCATCCCCAAAAAATCTCATCTAGAACCTTCTAGAATTGACCTCAAATCAGCTTTTTAACTTTACTTTCTCACTTTTTTGACTTTGAGAAGGGTACGTAGGCATTACAAGGGAAAAATGCGTTCTGGAATGTAGGTAAGAAGTGTATTACCTGTGTACCCAAGCTAGGAACGCAGGCAGGCTTCATGTTACTTTCGTACCCAAGGCTTGTTGAGTTTTTAGGGTTCTTCCTCCAATTTTAGGGCTTGGAATGAGGAACAAAAGTTGTATGACTTGCAGAGGAGGCATGTATGAGTGTTAATGAGCTCATATAGTCAACAGAATGTCAAGGTGACAATTTTTAGTGCAACAAATTTCCCCCTAAAGTGTGAAGTCTGGAATAGATGAAAATGAAGTTTGTCATATATGAAGAGTGAAGTACTTTATCATTTCAAGGATCATCCTGTGGACACCCCGTTCAAAACCTATAAAAACATTCAATGCAAAATATATATATGTAAACATATCATCGCTGAGGTAGGCATTCCCATAATTAGATCAAAAATAACTAGAAAACTGATTTAAATTGTTCTGATATAGGAATGATTTTCAATACATCAACAGTATAGACGTGTGTAGACACAGTATGGAAGCAGCCATTTGTTTATGAATAGTCCACTGTATAAATGATAACAAAATTCCTCGCATCCTGGATGGTAGAAACTAGATCCAGAGTCTTGATTTCTGCTTCTCGAACTAGTACGATTCTATCCATGTGAATGAATGTGTCGGAGTTGAAAATGGTAGAAACCACTTGATTACCAGTCAATAATGTAAACCGTTAATAAGCGTGAGAGTAACCACCAGTAATTGCAATGGCTCTCAAAGTACTCAGTACAATCCATGAAATGTGAATGAATGAGCTGAAGTCAAACATGTCACGAAATCATTCAATCGAAGGTCAATGATGCAACCTGTCGTCGAAGGCGAGAAACCTGCCATTGAGGCATGCAGATTTCAAGGTACTGACGATTTCTAGATCAAATTCCTAGATAATGAGCTGTCGTCAATAGGAAGCGATCCGTCGTAGGCAAGCCCACAACACGAAATCATAGATCAAGTTTTGAAAAAATATATTGGCAAGGACTGACTCAAGGATGGTCAAAATGGATGAAAGATATTTTGTAGATAAATGGTTTATTTGAACTGTCCTCTTGAACACATAATTACACTGCAAATGGCTTGGTGACAATTGACCCAAAGCTAATACCCAGAAATCGGCAGGAGACTTTCAATATGGTTTGATTAACTGTTAGGCAAAGGATTTTCCCAACCCAGGTGAACAAAAGTGTTGTGTTCAAGAGTGGTTAAAGGTTTTCCGAATAATCAAAACGTAACAAACCGGTTCATTTTTCTCTCTTTTCCCCCACCATTTCTGGCAAGTACCTCTTTATTTTTGACAAGCTTCAGGAGGATAGCATTTGATTGTTTATAAGCTCATCCTTTGGATGAGTCCAACTTAGTTTCAGATTTGAACCCTAAGAAGGAGTGGTTCATTCCTGTTTAAAAATTGAACAGGTCCTTTACTGTTAAATTTTAATGAGTCCAGTATAGGAGAAACTCGGTGTTTTCTCAATTTTAGAGAGTCAGAAGAAAAAACTTAAGAAGACTCCATGGGGGTACTTTTTCGTAAATTTAGTCTCTTGAGCCCGAAAAAGGATAAAATAATGTGGGAGAGAACTCTATTGACTGTAATAAGTCAACGTATAGCTTTTTTCATAAATAGTCCATTTTAGTCCATAAAAGGGGTAAACTTATACTGAATGGACGATCATTCGTTTACTTTAACGAGTTCAAATAATCAAGTGCTCGATAATCTTTTCAATTTTTGAGAGTCTGAAAAGAGCTAAAAGAGGACTCCAATGTTTCGCTTTTTCGTAAATTTTTGAAAGATTTTGAAAAAGTGATAAAAGTATGCTCTGTAGTTTCTCTTTTTCTGTAAATTTTAACGAGTTCAAAAAAGTGATAAAAATGTACTCATACGATTTTCACTTTTTCGTAAGTTTTAACGAGTTCAAAAAAGGGATAAAAATATACTCCTGTGGCAGACTTTCAATTTAATTAACGAGAAGGAAAATATGGAAAGAACTCGGCATTTTCATGTGTTTTACGAGAATAAAAGATAGCAAAATAATCTCGGGATTTTCATGAGTTTAACGAGTCTTGAAAATAACCGAAATTGACTCAAGATAGGTTTCATTTTTACAAAAGCTTGAAACAGAGAAAAAATATGCTTCACAGTGGTTTCATTTTTACACATGCTTGAAACAGAGAGAAAACTGTGCTTGATTCCCCCTAAGCATAACTGCTAGAGCGTATGCCCCCCTAGCTTCATTTCATTCAACTAAGTACACTGCTGGTAATTAATAGTTGGATGGAATGAAGGTTCATTTATGAGATCATATGAAAGACTCGACCTAAAACTGTAAGAAAATTATGCAAAAACTCAAATAACTAACCTAAATATATGACTTAACATTTACGAGATCTAGTCAAATACTCGACTCAATTAGGGGAGGATTTGTTTCATTTTTTAACAAGCTTGGCACAGGAAAAGAACTATGTTCATGGCAACGTGTTTTATTTTTTAATGAGGTTGACACAGTAAAAGGAACTTTCCTCTTGATACACTGATTCATTTTTAACAAGGTTAACACAGTAAAAGGAACTTTCCTCATACCTGATTCATTTTTTAATCTATTAAACTATTGTCTACACTTTACCTACTGATTCATTTTTTAATGAGGTTGAAACAGGAAAATAACTATCCTCATACCTGATTCAATTTTTAACGAGGTTGAATCAGTAACAGGAACTATCCTCTGACCAACTGATTCATATTTTAATGAGGTTGACACAGTAAAAGGAACTATCCTCGTAAGAATCTGTTTCATTTTTTAATGAGGTTGACACAGGAAAAAAATTGTCCTCAAATCTATTCTCTACAATCTACCTATATAACCTACTGATTCTTTTTTTAATGAGGTTGACAAAGGAAAAGAACTGTCCTCATGGAATCTTATTTCATTTTTTAAATGAGCTTGACACAAGAAAAGGAACTATGCTCTCAACTATCTGATTCATTTTTTAACGAGGTTGACACAGTAAAAGAAACTATCCTCACACTCACTGATTCATTTTTTAATGAGGTTGAAACAGTAAAAGGAACTATCCTCGGACTCACTGATTCATTTTTTAACGAGGTTGACACAGTAAAAGGAACTCTCCTCAGAATTTGATAAGTCTTGCACTCTTCCTCCAGGAGCATAAAGAGGTATGTGATCTTTCCTCTCAAAATCTCAGTAGAAAGAAGTCTAAATCTCAACATCACTTCAACTCAATCACATATAAAGCTTGAACTCCCTTTGAGGCTACCCAATGCCTCTTTTTATAGAGTAGATGAGGAGGTTAGGGTTCCACCTTTGAAGGGATAGAATCCTCCTTCAAAGGGATAGGCTCCTCACATCAAGGGATTAGTTCCTTAAGGTGAGGGATGCATGAACCTTACTAAAAAACTTTATTGGAAACCACTTAGATAGAGTTTTTCAACAAGTTCAAAGAAGAGAATCATGAAATTCATGTGTCAATTAGTGCTTTTGTTCAACAAAAACCATGGTATGTAAAACCTATCACCGTACGTGACACTTGTTGTTGTCATTATCATGTGGAATTTGAGTTATATTATGACACATTCCTTAATTTTGGTAGAACATTTTGGAAGGATTCACCTCCTCCTTCCACTATCTGTGATTTCATATCTAAAATTCTATGTGAAAGACAAAGCGATGAACTATTTTATGAAAAGAAATGTGTTGGTGGTAAAAAATGCAATGATTGTGGAAATTTGGCTAAATTTCAAAACAAATATAATCTTGATATAAATGATCAATCATTGTATAACATGAAAGTGAAATGGAAGAGATATGAATATATCCATACATCGATTCAAGGTGCAAATAGTGCTAAAATAATTGAATCACGAGAAGAAGAAATTTTTGTGATAGAATTTTTGAGAAAGTTTGAGGCAGAAATTTATAAATACACCAAGAATTCCCATAGAGCTTGATGGAAAGACTTGCAATTCAAAAAATCCCATGAATTTTTTCCAGCAGGGACCATTTTGTTAGTAATTGATTTTGTAGAAAACTACACATTTTTTCCACAAAAATAAATTCAGAGTGAATGCTATCATTATGACCAAGTCTCCATGCTCGTCCATATTCTATATAGACATGCTGAACAAAACATCGATCATATAGAAAGCACCAGTGAAAATCGACATGTTATTAAAGAATATCACTTTTATATCAGTGATGATCATACACATGATACATATTTTGTACAAAACTGTTTTGGAAGGATTTATGACTCCTTGAAAGGTCATGGAATAACATTCAATGAACATTGGATATGGTCAGATGGATGCGCAAGTCAATTCAAATCTGCACGATCATTCTTTTGGTTGTGTTGTCTTCATAAGAAAGGCTGCATTAAACATTGTTGGAATTTATTCGAGACTGGTCATGGAAAAGGAGAACATGATGGTGTAGGGGCATGCATAAAACGAGAACTTCGAAGATATCAAATGAATCCCTCTGCAAGCTGACTTGTGGACGCTAAAGAAGTTGTTCAATGGCGCATCGCCGCTCTAAGCCATGAGACTAACTCATCAAGGGAAGTGCAAAGGTACGCTCAATTTAATTTTTATTGGATATCTAATTTTAAATAGTTTACATTTATCACAATTCTATTATCTCTCATTGATTATCTTTGATTTTATTTTGATATCATATTTACTTCCTTCTTTTAATTTTCCATATAAAGGTTTTTTTGGCATATTGGGATCAAAGAAGTAGATAGATCAATTGGAAATGACGTTGAAACAAAAAAAGGGACTCGAAAATTGCATTCAATTAAAATAAAGTTGTCTAGAAATGTGTTTGCATTGGATAAAATAAAATATTCTTATTTTCTTCATGTTTTCATAGACAACACAAAATCCAATGAAGTTTGTGAAAACAAAATGTATGTAAAAGTTTGGAAACATACAGAGCTAAATACAAAGAGAAAAAATTATGTTGCAATGTTTGAAGAAATGTAATCAGAGGAGACTACAATATCATCCTATGGTGATCAAGTTTCTGATCTTGTTAGAGAAGGTAACATTTGAATTTCTTTCAAATGATAAAGATCTAGAAATAAATTTAAATACATAAGTTTGTTATATTGTGCACGAGATGTTTTTTTTGTAATTGCACCTGCTGACAATGATGAAAATTTGAAGTATTATTTGATGCGTTGCACTGAATGAAAAATGAAATTATTAGAAAACTATAATGATCACGGGCTTCCATATGAAAGAGGATCTATTATACTGAAAGGTTATTTTTTCAGACAAACTAATCAAAGTGGGGGTTTTTTTTACTTTAAAGA
This sequence comes from Pinus albicaulis, assembly GCA_034641835.2. Taxonomy (NCBI): domain Eukaryota; kingdom Viridiplantae; phylum Streptophyta; class Pinopsida; order Pinales; family Pinaceae; genus Pinus; species Pinus albicaulis. Next base: position 1,005,961,603 of record CM076577.1, on the reverse strand, counting down.
CTATTAACCTAATGTCGTAAGTTGTCAATATATTCACTTGGTGTGTGTAGCACGCATAAAGTTGATAGAGGTTCAATCAAATAAAAAAACGAAAATTAAGAAATGGAAAATGTCAAAATCTGATCATGAACGGATCATTGAAGATGGCATTCCATTTCATTTTTTTTTATTGAACTGCCCAACAATTTCTTCTCTCTGGATTATGTTTTAGAACTTCCAGAACTCATCTAAAAGTTGAGCTGCCTTGTTATGTTATATGTGCTAGTGTTTGCAGATTTACAAATTGTTTTGGTACATGCACACTAGGATCAACTAAAAGTAGCATTTCTATACATGCATTGATGAAAAATGTTGCATGTATTGAATATATATATATATATATATATATATATATGTTCTAGAATGAAATTAACTGTTCAAGTAGTTTTACTATATGTGCATTGATGACAAATGTTTCATGTACTAAATATATGTTCTAGAATGCAATTAACTGAGAGTAGTTTTTCTATGTGCATTGATGAAAAATGTTGCACGTACTGGATATATACATGGACTGAGTGTGACCAGTTTTTCTCATGGGATTTTCTGGTAAAAATTATGGAATGTAAATAATCATCCACAGTACAGTTTTTTACAAAGATTCCTTTCAGACAAGAGACTCGAAGCACATCTCCGACTTTTGTTGGGATTCGACCCACATCTCCATTCTTGATAGAAAATCTAGTAGAAAATTTGTCTATCCAATGGTTGGATATGTTCTAGGAAATTAACTGAAAGTAGCTTTTCTATGTGCATTGATGAAAAATTTTGTACGGATATATATGTTCTAGAAGGGAATTAATTGAAAGTAGCTTTTCTATACATGTGCATTGATGAAAAATAATGGACATATATGTACATTATAGATTGCATTTTTAAAATTTTATGAGATTAAATTTTCAACATCTAATTAAAGATCTAGAAGAAGTATTTATATATATATATATATATATATAATCATAATATTTCTAGGTTCTATAGATGTGTTGAAAACAATCATAAAATTTAAAAATGCAATCTATAAATTGACATATTATGATTATATATATATATATATATATATATATATATATATATATATATATATTGTACTTCACAACATTACTTCACAAGCCAAATGTACTTCAACCATCCAAAACTTGAGTTTTAAAAACTTTTTTATTATATCAGAACATTACTTCACATGCCATGCCAATTGTAGTTCAACTATCCAATAAAACATTTAACATTATATCACATTCCAAATGTAGATCAACCATCCAAAACTTAAAAGTTTTAATTTAAAAAAAAATTATAGATCACAACATTACTTCACATGCCAAATGTACTTCAACCATCCAAAAATTGAGTTTAAATTTTTTTTGATTATAACAAAACATTACTTCACATGCCCTGCCAATTGTAGTTCAACTATCCAATAAAAACATTTAACATTATATCACATGTCAAATGTAGATCAAAAGCAAAACATTAATTTATAGATCACAACATTACTAGTAGTTTGAAAACTATCCAAAAATTAAGTTTTAAAAACCAAACAAATTATAACACAACATTACTTCACATGCCAAATGTACTTCAACCATCCAAAACTTAAGTTTTAAAACAAAACAAATTATAACACAACATTACTTCACATGCCAAATGTAGTTCAAAAGCAAAACATTAATTTATAAATCACAACATTACTAGTAGTTCAACTATCCAAATGTAGTTCACATAAAATATGTCCAAAATTTGTAGATCTCACAACTATCAAGTATCAAGTTATATATATGACTGCATCTATATAATATACAAAAAAGTAAATTTAAGACTAGAAATCTCAATCAAATCTAGAAATCATCCATCAAATACAGATGAATGTAGTGTCTTTCCCAACAAAGTCTCAATCCACGAGCCATACTACGAAGCATGGGGAACCTATACACAATGCACGTACAAACATTAAAATTTGATGTTTTAAAATTGAGTGAGAATATATAGAACTTCATGTAAAAATTAAAATATATAAAAAAATCATGCAATACCTCATGAGGTTCCCTCTCCATTTGTTGCTCGTCAGCTACAACTTCCCCCATATATATTAAAAATTTTCAAATGAAAATGCATATATATATACAATTATTTTCAATAATATTAAAAAAAAAATACACAACTTGTTCAAATGGTTGAAATGTTGTGGATGTTCCTACCTCCATTGCTAGAGTCCGTGGAGAAAAAAGATGCTCTATAGAAACCTAAAATTAAAAAATTTAATTTAATTCGGTATACATCTATATTAATATATCCCTTATGATGCAAGGAGAGAGATAATCCTTCCAATCCAAAATGAACAAATACTAATGGGAATTGGGTCATCCACACCAATCCCGTGAGAAATGGCGAAATAAGAAACTTCATCATTGGTTCAATTGTTGGAAGGGAAGGACCAAAGAATTAAATCTACTAAATCACTACTCTCTAGCATTGTATAGTAGTTTCACCAATTGAATAAAATTTAAAAAGCGAAATCATATCATATTCAAAGAGATAGAAAGGTTAAATATTGCATAAGCATTTCACTAGTCGAATAAAATTTTTAAATGAAAAATCTGAAATAGAATCTTATTCACAAGATAGAAAGGTTAAATTTCTTCTCCATATAATAACTCAAGGCAATATTCTTTTGAAAAATTCACTCATCCAAAGTGTAGATTTAGGTGATTACTAATGTCATTAATTTACCAATTTATAAATCAACAAGGCTACCTAGTTGAGTGCATTAATGACATTGACCCCAATTCAACAAACATATATCTAATTTGTTTTCTAATCAAATTAGATTTATGAGAAAGAGAGGGCAGTAATATTACTATCAATCACTTTGTAGGTATGAAATGGAAAGGTCGTAGGTGTACCAACTAATAAGAGCTATCATGTGAAATCAGCAAAACAATTTGATTGTAATTTGAGCAATCTAAAATTGATTTGATTCATAATTTGTTGGAGGAAAATTTAATGGGAAGAATACAGTTTTTCAACTAACTAACTATAATAATTGAGTTTCATTTGAAAAATGAGAAGAGTTATCATTAACAAAATAACATCCTTGGTTGTTAATTTTTATTGGAATAGCTAAATCATATTAAGGATTCTCCATCCAAAATCAATTTCAATGAAGAGAATAATAAAAATCCAAAATATTCTAAAAATAATTCTTAAATTATTCTTAAAAAGAATAAAGATGCAATAATTCTTTTTAGAAAATTTTGGATTCTTATTATTCTCTTCATTGAAATTGTTTTTGGATGGAAAATCCTTAATATGATTTAGCTATTCCAATAAAAAATGACAACCAAGAATGTTATTTTGTTGGCATGTTAGCTTTTCTTTACTCTTTTTTCAAATAGAGCTCAATTGATATGGTTAGTTGGATTGAAAAGCTATGTTCTTCCCATTGGAAATTTTTTCACTCAAACAAGAGTATGTAGAGATCAAAAACAATCTTAAGATTACTTTCAAGTACAATCAAGTGTTCCAAACATTTTCCCACATGATGAAAACTCCTATTGGTTGAGCCTTTTCTAACCTTTTCCATTTCACTAGATACCTTCATTGACCTCTAAAAAGTAGTTGATGGGCTATATGTTCTGCCTCTTTCCCATATAAATCCCTTTAATTTTGATTGGAAATATAAGAAGTAGATATATGTTTGTTGAATTGGGGTCAATGTCATTAATGCACTCAACTAGGTAGCCTTGTTGATTTATAAATTGGTAAATTGATGACATTAGTAATCACCTAAATCTAAACTTTGGATGAGTGACTTTGTCAAAAGAAGATTGGCTTGAGTTATTATATGGAGAAGAAATTTAACCTTTTTATCTTGTGAATAAGATTCTATTTTAGATTTTTCCTTTTTGAATTTTATTCAACTAGTGAAATGCTTATGCAATATTTAACCTTTCTATCTCTTTGAATATGATATGATTTCCATTTTTTAATTTTTATTCAATTGGTGAAACTACTATGCACTAATTGATGTGTGAAACTCAATTGAAGCAAAAAAAATTATAAAAAATGATAATTTCACCAAATTGCGCTTTACATGGTGGTAGCACACTTGGTATAAAATTGAAAAAAAAACATTGTCATTAAAAAAGAAATGAAACTCCATTTAAACAAAAAATTGTTGAAGTCACCGCATTTTAATTTTATAAAAATGCGAATTTCACCACTTGTTGCAAATTTGAAGTTCACCAAGTTGCGCTTTACATGGTGTGGTGGGAGCACACTTGGTAAATAATTGAAAAAAGCACATGGTAATTAAAAAAGACGCATTTATATGTAAGAAACACACACATATCCAAGATATGTTACAATGTCCATCAATAAATTTTGAAGGAGAGAGTCTCAACACTAACTCATCTTTGAGAGATGAATCTTGAATTTTTGAAGAAGAGCGTCTGAAAACTAATTCATCTTTGAGAGATGAATCTTGAATTTTTGAAGAAGAGCGTCTAAAAAATAATTCATCTTTGAGAGAAGAATCTTGCATTGGCATTTCCCCGTATATTTCTAATTCATCTATTAATTCATCTTTGATAGATGAATTCTGAATTGGCATTGCCCCACGCACTAGATCAACAGACATCTTATTCAAATTTGAACAATGTGTTATACTAAAAAATTGAAATTGGCTAACAATATTGTTTGCTATTCCATGCAGTTCTTTTAGCCTCTCCTTCTTAACTTGGTACACGCCATTCATCTGGTTGCACACAAGTTCAGAATTGGTAAAAACTACAATTCCATTTGATCCATACTCCATAGCTGTTTCCAAGCCTTCTATCAATCTAATATAATATGCCTCATTGTTTGCTGTTCTTCCCAGTATATTCATTTTCCTTTGGACGACTGTGCTAGTCACAATATTGGAAAGCACATATGTAATCACTGCTTTCCCTGGATTGGGATAGCAAGAAAATTCTATGCATAATTTCCATTTTTCAACCATATTTAATGGTTTTCTTATCCCTGAAAAACAAACAAATTCAATAAAAATATATATTAAATTGAAATTTATTGCAAATGCATGGGAGAAATGACACATGATCATGAGATAAATGACATGTGCATGGCTTATCTTAAATTTTGACTTAGAAATTTTATGGTAAAATTCACATCTAGAATTAATGGGAGGAAGCCTTTAGTTTGTGGGAGAAATAAATTTTATGCACATACTAAAACAACTAGTTATGTCAAAAGTCACACCTTTACGAGTTTGTGGGAGAAATGAAATAGAAATGACACATGCCTTAAATTATGCCTAAAATTTTACGGGAGAAGGGAGAAATGACACATGTACAAGGTTTTCCTTAGAGTGGTAGTGGTTTATGGATATGAAAATGAAAAAATTCTATTTAGATCTGTTACACAGATTGACTGTAGGGGCATTTACTGGATATGTCACCTTTGAGAAAAGATGAGATCTAGAGGCTACCTAGCCCTTTACAGACTCTACCTTTAGAACTTGTAGAAGTTAACACTCAACAGACAAACTAAAATCCTATGGAATTTAAAAATTTTATGAGAGTTCAACCACTTTAGGTTCAATTTTTAGGTCTTAAATCTTGAGAGAAATGACATTTACATGCTTTGCAAAATTATTTTATACACTTACAACAAGCATGCTTTAAAGTTAATGGGAGAAAGCCAACATGACATCTACATGCTTTAAAAAAAAATTCCAAAGAAATTATGTGAGAAATGACACATGTACACAGTTTTTCTTAAAGTGGTTGAGGCTTATGGATATTAAAATGAATAACTTCTATTTAAAGATTTGTTACAGAGATTGACTGTAGGGGAATTTACTGGCTATGTCAACTCTGAGAAAATATGAGATCTAGAGGCTACCTGGCCCTTTACAGACTCTGCCTTTAGAACTTGTAGAAGTTAACACTCAAGAGACAGACTAAAATCCTATGGAAGTTCAAAATTCTATGAGAGTTCAGCCACTTTAGGTTCAATTTTTAGGCCTTAAAGCTTGAGAGAAATGACATCTACATCCTTTGCAAAATTATTTTATGTACTTACAAAAAACATGCTTTAAAGTTAATGGGAGAAAGCCAACATGACATGTACATGCTTTAGAAAACTTGGCCTAAGAATTTATGGGAGAAATGACACTTGGACATAGTTTGCATTAAAGTGGTTGAGGTTTATGGATATTAAAATGAAGAACTTCTATTTAGATATTTTACAGAGATTGACTGTAGGGGCATTTATTGGATATGTCACCTTTGAGAAAACATGATATCCAGAGGTTACCTGGCCCTTTACAGACTCTGCCTATAGAACTTGTAGAAGTTAACACTACATGGCCCAATTATACACTATGAAGGGTCTAGAGGACCCGTGGAATCACTCACACTAATTTACATAGACATAAGGATGTATAAGAATGCATGTGTTTTATGGCTAATGCGGTTTTCTCGAAATGTGATACACCCCATTAAAATGGGAGATATATCGAAATTATTCCTATGGTGTAATAAATTAGTTTCAAGTAGTTTAAAAATATATATGCATAAATTCAACGAGCATATTTTTGAGATATAAAAGTCCAAAATGGAAGAGTTGTTTGTGAACAAATATCAGTGGATCACTATGGATATATCTGCTTCATTAAAAGGGATTTTTCTAGAAGGATGTCCACTAAGATGGAAAGAAGGGAAAATATCAAAATTATATGTTAATGTGCATGTGTTTTACATTGAATATTTTTCATTTTATTAAAAATCTATTTGAAACAATCAAATATAAAAGGTTAAAACCTATGTTTTGTATCAAATCACTTTTGGTTTCAATGGGAAACTTTTATAGCTAATGTGTTTTTCTCGAAATGTGATAGACCCCATTAAAATGGGAGATATATCAAAATAATTCCTATGGTGTAATAAAATAGTTGAGTAGTTTAAAGATATAAATGCATAAATTCAATGAGCATAGTTTTAAAATGTATAAGTCCAAAATGGAATAGTTGTTGGTGAACAAATATCAGTGGATCACTATGGATATATCCGATTCATTAAAAGGGATTTTTCTAGAAGGATGGACTAAGTGATCCAGATCTTGTTGGAAGGCCCCCAAGATCTAAAAAGTTGAAATGGATCTGACAAGATCTATAGAATTAAAATGCCAGAAAAGAGAGAGAGAGCACAAAGCAAATAAAACCACAAAGAAACTTGTTTTATTAAAACATAGAATAACTGTAGAAGCTACATTGTGGTGGAAAATCTGTCCTTTTACAAAATGAGGCTTGTTATTTATAGTCTTTTTTTAAGTTACAATACCATGGGTAGATACCATAGGTGGATACCATGGGTCAATACGATGGGTAGATACCACTTACAATACCATGGGTAAATTCCATGTGTGGATGAATACCATGGGTGGATACATACCATGGGTGAATGAATATCATGGATCGATGTCACTTACAATACCATGGGTGAATAAATATAGTGGGTGGATGAATACCATGGGTCAATTCCATTTAAAATACCATGGGTAAATTCCATAGGTGGATGGATAACATGGGTGGATGAATACCATGGGTGGATGCCATTTTCCATTCAGATCACTAAGTTGGAAAGAAGGGAAAATATCACAATTATATGTTAATACATGTGTTTTACATTGAATATAAAAGGTTTTTTTCTCTCTCTCATTGTTTGAGTCCTGATCTTATAAAAGGTTTCCACTAAATCCATCCCTATTACTTTTCATGTGAACCACATTCCCAAACCCACCCATATATGTACCTAAGAGCCAAGCCAAGTGTAAAAAGGGCTTATTTCATATTCTACTTTAACAAATATGTTATTAATTATTGTTAGAATTTATATGGTAGAAATACATATAAAGAGTAATCCTTAGTATAGATCTATTTTGACTTTAAGGAATAAAGGGAAGTTTTTTAGAAAGTTTATCTTAGGAGGTAGAACTAAATCGTCTATAACCCACAAAAGAAACCATGGCCCATGAGCATCACATGCAAACACAAGTTACTCCCATGTTTGAAACACCACCTCACATCATCATAAGGGTTGGAAACCACTAAGCAACCCATACTAAGTTCCCTAGAAGTGATGACTATCACATTTAATGATTGGGTTTATCTCAAAGGTAAAAAGGAAAATCAAAGTTAGGAAAGGGAATTAGAATATAAATTAAGGTAATACCATGAAATTTTACCCAATATTGAATGAATGTGAGAAACCATAGATATCATGAAGGAAGTTCAAGAAATATTATGATAAGAAATATTATCTTTTTTGCGATCAAACATAGATATCATGAAGGAAGATCAAGAAATATTATGATAAGAAATATTATCTTTTTTGCAGAGGCTTATATTCTGATATGATAAGAAATATTATCTTTTTTTGTAGATGCTTAAATTCATGAAAATATCATGAAAAGGTGGAATATTTATTCTGTGCAAAACAGTCGGAGATCATGACAACCACTCTGTATTTTCTAGGGATGATCAACTCATCAAATTCTGATATGATAATAAATATTATCCTTTTTGAAGGAAGTTCTGATATGATAAGAAATATTATCTTTTTTGCAGAGGCTTAAATTCATGAAAAGATCATGAAAAGGTGGAATATTTATTTTGTGCAAAACAGTCAGAGATCATGACAGCCACTCTGTCTTTTTTAGGGATGATCAACTCATGAAATTCTGATATGATAAGAAATATTATCATTTTTAAAGGAAGTTCTGATATGATAAGAAATATTATCTTTTTTGCAGAGGCTTAAATTCATGAAAAGATCATGAAAAGGTGGAATATTTATTTTTTGCAAAACAGTCGGAGATCATTACAGCCACAGAAATGTGCACCACAGTTATAAAACACTCCAGACAACCACAATGTAATAGACAACATTACTAAACAGAGTGAAAAACACCTATTTTACAGGAATCATTCCATTGTAAAATTATTATTCCCTTTCAAAATTTACAGGAATTATTCCCTTTCAAATTTTACAGAAATTACTCCCTTTCAAATTTTACAGGAATTAGTCTGGCATCTGTTGGTATCTTTCTATAGGAATTGATGAGGTGGAGGCACTATAAGTTGAATAGGTGGCCACGCAAGGTGAGCAGAGGACCAAACATGACCAACAAACAGGCGGTGATGAGCTGCAAGTCTAGAGAAATAGCTTTACACCATACATTATTTGGCCTAATAAATTTGATCAAGTAAATGAGAAAATTATAATATAAATTTTATAAATTTAGATTTTTTTTATGCACATAAAAAATAAACAATAAAAAAAATGGATAAACATAATTATGTTTTATGTTTACAGAAATAAAAAAATAGAAGTACAGGAACATTGAGAACTTAAGGGGGCAAGGGACAAAATGCAGAGAAACAATAGAAAAAATGAATACACAGAATTATATTTGCATTCAGAAATTTAGGGAAGTGAAAACCTAAAAAAAATGAATACACAGAATTATATTTCCATTCAGAAATTTAGGGAAGTGCAAACCTAGGTATATATCTGCATCTAGTGTAAAATGAAATAAAAAATAGAAGTACACGAACATTCATAGAAATAATAAATAAAATGAATACACACAATCAAACTAAACACTTCCCTTGAAATTCACAGAAATTCATCGCGGTGCAACTCCAAAGCAGCAATTCAACAGAGCTCGCAGCGCAACTCCACAATGCAACAACTCCAGAGCAACAACATAGTAGCAATTCAACACAGCTCGTGGCACAAATCCATAGCACAACAGAGCAACATCACCGTAGAAAATCAGAGAAGAAATGCGTGAAATGCAGCAACAAAGTAGCAATTCAACAGAGCTCGCAACGCAACTTTATAGGGCAACAACTCTAGAGTAGCAGCAAAGCAACAATTCAACAGAGCTCGTGGCGCAACTCCACAACGCAACAGAGTAGCAGCGCCATAGAAAATTAGAGAAGAAACACGTGAAAAAGATGTGAAACCTATAATAGTTCGCGGACGATATATTTATAAAATATGAGTTCGGCCGAACTAATAGTCCGACCGAACTACAAGTTCGGCCGAACTTTTGTTTCTAGTTTTCCCATCTCCGGCCAAAAATTTGTTTGCCCACACTGCCAGTACGTTGTCAATATAAACGGCAGAACAAGTTCGGCCGAACTCTCTAATAGTTCAGCTGAAATTTTGAGAAAGTTCGGCCGAACTATTTGAGGAAAAACGTTTTCCACCCCCGATTCTCACAAAAGTGTAACCCAACTTCACATTTTCAGCCTAAGGTTTGTTTCCAAACCTTAGATTCTTAGGACAATTAGAAAATGGGTCAACACACATATCTAGGAGATCGTCATTAAAATAACATCATATGTTAGTAAACATTTATACATTAGACACATAATCCTTGACTAGGCTAGGTATTCAATAAAGAGAACATATACCAAGATTTTTAATCCTAGGACTTTACATAACAAGGATTTTTCCTATAGACCTGACTAAAACCCCAGGTTTTAGTCCATTGTCAAAGCACATCCTTATTATATCAGACTTCAAGGTTTCAGATTCTGAACAACATCATACTAACTCCAACAAGTTTAGAGCTTCCACGATCTTATCAAAATCCCAAACTCGAAATTATAAAAACATTAGTCATAATAGCAATTTTCATAAATAGCCCTAAATAGGTTTAGGGTTTCACATGTCAAAAACATACCCTTAGATTAGGGTTTTTATAGTGAACATCCTTAAGGCTCTTATAAAAGAAATTTGAGGTGTGTAAGGTGGGTAGATTCATCAAGTGATGAATCATCCCAAACGAGAATAATTATCGGATTTAGTAGTGCTAGACATATTAACAATTAATAATGTATGAAATAGATATTTTAAATACAGTAATAAGGCTATACATTTTAATACATACCTTTGATTCTTTGAAAAACCTTTTGACTCATGTGGCCCTCTTGTTTTCTCCTTGAATCCTTTTCCATGATTCTTGAGTCATGGTATACTATACTTACAATGCATACTTTTAGCTACATACATTTTATTTGACTTGTTGTAATACTTTGTTTTTTTTTCTTTTCTAAGTAGCACTAAATCTATTAATTTATAACATAATGGTACAAAATTGCCGCTGTCTCAGCTGAGGAAGCCTAAGCACAGGGCTTGACTGCCATGAAAAATCATAGTTTGGGCTGCCCACCGAGGGGAAAGCAGTCCCTTTCAGATTGAGAGTCACCACCCTCATAGGGGAAACCGGCTTTACATTAAAATTGTTTGACAAAAATACAAAAAATATAGCAGGCCTCTCTGCAAGCAGAGGGTGAAGAAGCAAGAAAACCAGAAATAACTTAAAGGCATTGTGCATGGAGAATAAAAACCTCAGGGGCAGCTTCTGACTACTGTTCATTGGTTGGGGAGGGCGGCTCTTCAACAATTTTGCACCCAAACTCGTTGCTGCTCCCGCCTTCATCAGTTGAGGGGAGCACTTTGTCTTTGCCCACGCCTTCCATGTTCTGGACCTGCATAGAAATGTTTGGAACAATATTTAACTGGGCCAAGGTGTCCTTGGCGATTTCAACAGAGGCAGGGCTGGGCTTAGAGGGGCCATGAAAAGCGAACGAGGGACCGGGAGGTGCAGCCGGAGGAGGCACCAGGCGGGAAGAATCTTCACAAACAGTGACTGTGACATGAGCTTTGAAGACCAGTCTTTCAAACATGCATTCAAAAGTAAAATCCGCGCGCTGGGAGGTCTGGTGAAGGAAGGAAGAGGAAGATGGTTGGGGAACAAAGGGAATAGCAGAAGAGAGGATATGAGGCACAGGGGAGAAGGCGAAAGAAGGCGGAGGACGCACAGAGGGTGGAGCGGGGCTAGGGCCATGAGGCCTACCCCTACGACCTCTGAAATCCGGAATGTGGTCGTAGGGGTGATCTTCCGAGGATGAATCAGAGGTGGGAGAAGACTGAGAACGATAAGCCCGCCCACGACTGGAGCCACGGTGACATCGCATATGATGGCGTAGTCGAGGCATGGTGGGGTGGAGAGGCGAATGAAACAGACAAAGGAGGAGAGACAGTGGAGGGCCAGGAGAACTATGCAGAGAGTTCGAGCAACAGAACTGACTGTGTGAATCGTGGAATTTCGAGATAGTCTTCAGACAACACAAGAGCTCGCACCTACAACCAGTCTACGTTCGAGTGCTAGGCTCAGTGCAGGCAGCCAGACAAGAAGCACATATAATCGTGGTTGCAGAGAAGACGGGGCAAAAACCATGAAGAATATCACAATCCATACCAAGAGCTGAAGTAAACCAAATGGAGAGCTCGCTGCAATGACGGTTCGAGAAAATGCAATTAAGACTATGTGGGGTGGCGAATTGAATGCCACCGTCAATTCGAGTGTGGGAGGCCAGATGGCCAGCTCCAAGGGACAACCTCGAGAGGCGATCAGGGATGTACGTCCCGTCATGTGCTGCAAGTAACCGCATCCGGAGCTGAAGAGTCCCATCACACCAGAGTTCTGCATTCTTGATGTTTGGCTCCGTCATTGAGGATGCTGAGCGGACCATGGATTAAAGTAACAGAGCTTTACACTCCCATATTGGCAAGGAAGTCAGCGAAATTTTTTCCATCGCGCTTGGTATGAGAGAAGGAGACGACATTATAACTCTTGAGCCAGGTTTCCGTCAGTTCTAGTCTGGCAATTAATCTCCAGCAAGTGGATATCTTGACGGCAGTGGAGCCTGTGAGTAGGTGTTGAGCCATATTGATGAGCACTTGGGAATATCCCTCAAAGACGAGTGGAAATAAGTTGTGGAGTTGTGCTAAGCAGAGTCCTTGCCATAGACCCTCGAGCTCCACAGAGTTGTTGGTGACCCATCCGAGATGGCCAAAGTAGATGGAAAGAGGAGTTCGTTTGGAATCTCTGAAGATTCCACCAAATCCAGCCCACCCCAAATTACCTTTAGAGGCCCCATCGAAATTTAATTTGACTACTCCTGAGGGGGGGGGGAGACCAGAAAATAGGGATCTGAGGGTTATATCTAGCAGGAGTTGAAGAGGTTGGAATGATTTTGAGTTTCCAGTTATCCCAGATGGCACATTCCTTAGGCTTGGATGGTAAGTCCTCTTCTTTCCAAGAGATAAGAGAAAGAGTCTCTTGAAGGTTGCTGCAAAAAGTGTTCCAGATAACTTCGGTAGGCGAGGATTGGTTTTTGAAAACTCTTTTGTTCCGTTCCTTCCAAATCGTCCAAAAGAGGATACCAGGGATGAGAAGCCACAGGGTGTTAAGAAGAGCACTGGAGAAGGGAGACATGGGCCAGTTGCGAATGTGGTGGATTAGATCTTCAGAGGGTTTACTTTTTTGACAACGAAAGCAGACTTTCTCCCAAGGAGTGTTTGCCAGATTGTAAGAGATCATAAGATGCTGATCAGATTCAGTGCTTTTATTACAATTGGGGCATCGAGATGGCCCAATGAATCCCCTTATGATCAAATTATCCCAAGTGAGAGTCCTCTTATGACTAAGAAGCCAGAGGAAAGTCGAGACTTTGGGCCATATGCTAGGAGCCCAAACACACTGCCAGATAGGATCGCGAGGATTGGAGGATTTTTGTAGTACTTTGTTGATTCCCTTATAATTTTGAATTATTATGTGGATATGTCTTTGTCCTTGGGTACCAAGACTATTATAGATTTTACCAAGACTATTCCATGGTAATATGAAGTTACTGTGAAATAGATCTTTTAATGTGAGATATTATAGAGGGAGAGAAAAATGTTATAGGATACCATTGCACTGTGACTGCTTTAGTATGTAGGAGCCCTCAAATACTATCAAACTGAAATGGAACCTTCACTGTGATCTTTGTTGTAATAAGGAATGCACTGAGGTAATATCACACCAAGATATTATGAATGTGACATCATCACACTGAGGTAATATATCCGAGATAAAATCATTGCACCGAGAAATGTAGTACCAAATATCAAGTATCATATCATCGTAATAGAATATTCAGGACAAAGTTATCATCACGGAGATTCATAAAGAGTGGCATTGTAGTATGATGTCACAATATCACCTTACTGAGACACTGTCTTACTGTGTGATGTTCCTTTCTTATCCTACACCGAGCCACTTTAGAACTAAATTTTTGCATTGAACCTGTAATCATGATCCCTGTGATTTTCGACCTTCTGCAATCATGTCCGAACTGTGGTGCATCCAATGTCAAGGTATAAGTTCTGGCACTGAACTGTGGTATTGTTGTTAAGCTTTCATTACTAAGATACTCTTCATTGTATTGAACCATTTAATATGATCTCTAATACTTGGTTCTATAGAGTAGAATTCCTTCCAGGTGTCTTTTAATAATATTACTACAGAGGAGTCCTCCTTCAAAATTCCTTTTGATCCTGACCTCGCTCTGATACCATGTTAGAGAAATGGCAGTTAATTATATTCTCTTATCATGAAATTATCTTTTGATTATTATTATGTGTTCTTGTGTTTTATCTTTCATCATCAAGGCTAATGCGCCAAAAAAATAGAAGAGGACACAAGATGTAGGCATGCTTCCAGGTCAAAACCCCACTCTTTGGGGAAAACACAGTCAAAATTATTTCTTCAATAGGTTTAAGATGAGACGTCCAAGACTCTTAGACCATATACTTAATCCATTAAGTCATCACTTCACTATCTTAGCACCGAGATCTCATGAAACTGAGATCTCCCTTGCTAGCACTTAGAATTCATCCTTTGAACATATCAAACATCATTATATCATTGAACTTCATAATTGATATGACACCAAACTTCATTTTTTGTGTAGCAATGTGGTATCATATAGGGATAATTCATATCCAAACTTCATCCTGGACTAGCATTGAAACTAATCCTTCATTATAAACTAGCACCGAAATTGTAGTTGAGCTATGATACCAAAATTATATCATTCTAATCTTTGCAGCTGGACTATCATCATATCACTAAATATAGAGATCACCAAGCCTGTAATCACCGAACCTATGTACTTGTTGTAATTACAACGAGATCCTGTAAAGAAATCAAATGTTATTGCAGAGAGGAATCTAAAATCTGTCATTGTACTCACCCACCTAAAAATTCTAAGAGACTTACCTAAAATTCTCTGTCTGAAATTGGAAACTAATGGGGTATGTATAGTAGTTGTCCCATGTTAATAAGCCAAACCGTGTTGGATGCAAATATGCGTCCATATAATAGGCCGACATGTCTTTTAGTGAAGTCGACTTCTAGGAGATGGATGGAGGCTGACCTATACATCATTTGAAGACTTTAATCACTTGATTTGAAGGTTGCTTTATGAGGAATATTTTTCTGAAACCAATGATGATAACCTTTGAAGGAGATGACTTGATGGAGGAGCCTTTTGAAAACTTAAAGCTACATGATTTGAAATCCCAAAACTTGGATCAATTAAATTTGTAACAACTAACCTAGAAGTTCAAAAATGGGACCTTAATATAAATATGACCCAAGCATGAAACCCATGATTTAATATGTCATTTAATAATAATAATAAATTATTTTGAAAAAATACAATAATAATGAAGACCGAACCTAGTTAAATTCTTTAACATCCTCCATGCCAATGACAGATCATAACTAAGAAACCACATGCTTGTGCCATGCATGCCAAAACTAGGAAGAAAATCATACATGCAAATCGGTACCTACAAGAAAAACCTGATGTAGTTGCTAATCTCGATGTCCTCTTGCACTTTCCTTCTTTTCCTTTGCTTTCTTGCTCCAAATACCAACAATGCTACCATCCTACAAAAGTTCTCCAAGAAAAATCTAAGTGTGCAAGAGTATGAGAGAGAGAGAATAGAGAGAGAGCTCCAAAACTGATATGAAAAAAACTTACACTGACAAAAGTTGTAAATTGATCTGCATAAGACTTTTTATCATTGAGGCCTCTATTTTCTTCAATTTCGATTAATTTTGCTTCATTTTCATGCTCACATGCAACCAATAAACTTTCACCTTCCTTTACTCATATTTTCCTTTATTTTCATAAATAAAATGCCAATTAATGCCACTTGTCCTTTTCCATTTCCTTCGCTAATTTCCATAGCCATTAATTAATCACTAGTGATCCCCATCAGGCTATGTTTTTTCCAGAATTCAGCTTGGAATATGTGTCCCATGAACTTGGTTATTGTTTTTATTTTATTAACTTTATCACATGGATTTTTTTACCATGGTTGCTACAAGAAAATCATTTGGAACTGGGGCAACATCCTGTGAAATGTTCATCCTGAAAAAAATTCTATCAATGAATTCTCTTGAACAGGCCTGTTAATCAGAGTAATGTTCAATTCCAGAAGAAAAAGTAGCCATATGGTGATTCTACCATTTGTAATAAGTTTATTCATAAGAAATATAATGGTTGAATGACGAGTATGGAAAAAAAATTCATAACTAGTAATATAATGTCTGAACTTGCTAATAACATGGACTAATGCTAGAAATTCCTTTCAATGACAATATAATTCAATTATGTAGGTGAGATATTTTTTTCTAAAAAAATAAATAGCATAAGGAATTTTATTTTCCCCCTGACCCAATATGGCTGCAAGGGTTGTGTCTAATGCATCAGTGAAAATATGAAAAGGGAGGGACTAGTTGGCCCCCCTCAATACTCGTGAAGTTGACAACTTGTATTTTAGTACCTGAAAATAATTTTGGTAGTTAATTTCCTATGAAAAATCAAAATCTTTAGCCAATAATATGAACATAGGAACAACAAGTCTAGTAAAATTTTCAATACATATTCTATAATATCCTTCAGGCCTCTTTCTGTGAAGTTGGAACTGGAATTTGTGAAATTACTTTGATTTTTACAGGGACAAATTTTATCCTAGTTTGTGAAACATGGTGGCCAAGTAAAATTCCCTCAGTTTGCATCATTTTACATTTTCCATTACTGAGAGCTAGATGAGTTTATTGACAACGAATCAAAACCTTTTCTAAATTTTCAAAGGCCTCTTGAAAATCATTTCCATACAATGTCAAATCATCCATATAGACCTCCACACAGTCATGTATAAGGTCAACAAATATGGTAAATCAACCCTTTGAAAATTGGCTCAATCATTAAACAAGCCAAAAGGGATGACTTAGTAGGCATAAGTACCCCAAGGATAGGTGAAGGTGGTTTTATCTTGGTCTTTTGGGGCTATTTGAATATGATTATAGCCATTGTACCCATCTAAGAAATATAAATACATTTCCCCAAACAAGTTATCCAATACTTGGTCAATAAAAGGAAGAGGAAAGTAATCTCTCAAGGTGGACTTGTTTAGTTCCCTATAGTCAACAAAGATTCTCCATTTCCCATTTTTCTTGGGAATAAATATTAAGGGAGTTATCCATTTATTGCCATAAATAGGATATATAAATTTTCACTCAACATTTTTTGGAGTTCATCTTTAACAATTTCATTAAGGGTTGGATTCATTCTCCTTTGTGGCTGCCTCACAGGTCCATTTTCTTCATTGGTGAAGATGTGGTGTAAGTGTGAAGATGAATTACTTGCATATCCAAGTAGTCCCAATAAAATTCCCTCTACTGTTTTTGAATAATTTCTACACTTGTTGTTGTTGTGTACTTAAGTCTGTACCTATGTAGAGTATTTTTCTAGGGCTAATTTCAACAAGTTGAGCACACAGTTCCTTGTTTCCACCTATGGCTGCAATAATGAATGATACAAAAATAGCAGGATAGAAGGTTTCCTGAAACTCATGGATAAAATAATAATTGTAACCCCTAAAATAAACAGGGTATTCAATGCATCTTATGTTAGGTAAAAATTGTTGCGATAAATTTTCTTCTGTTTTCTCTTAATATCCCCTTGATTTTTCTAAGGTGAATAGAGGGAGCATACATTCTTCCTCTCCATAAGGATTCTCCAACAAAAGAGGGACTTCATTTATTAGTTGGGCATGTGGAAAAATTTCCAATTTTTTGATATGAGATCCATTAGAGATGGCCATTTCTCCATTATTGCAACCAATTATAACATGAAAAATAGCTAACCAGGGTCAACATAAGACTATTGGGTGCCCGAGTTTAGTGGTTTTGGAAGATTTTACTAAGAAATATATCCGATATTCCCAAGAGGCTTACAATTACAACCACATCTTCCAGGACTCCAATGAGCTTGATAATAGACTTGTATGCGAATTCCAACATAATAGGTGTGGGGCTTACCTAGTTTAGTTGTAGCAAGGTCATGGTATCAATGGTAATTGCATTAACAGTTTCTCCCAAATCTAATGGAGTATTAGGTAGAAAGGTCCCATTTCTTCCTATAATTACCACTGGATTCCCCAAATCATCATATTTTGGTGGCAACCCTGATATCATTTCAGACATTTGGATAACTACCTTAATGGTCTAGTTGTTAATTTTCTTCCTTCTAGGTTTTTTGATACAAATTTCCCTAATAATTTTGATGTATATAGGTATGTATTTAATGGCTTGTAATAAAGGGATATTTACAAAAGCATTTCTTAATTAAGATTCCAGGTAATATTCCACAGGTATTTTAGTTTTCCTTACAAGTATTCTTTATGGGAAAGGAGTTTCCTTAGGTTACAATGGTTCCTGTGGTTCTATTGTTACATCATTATTTTCGGTTTCCATTTGTTTATGTTCATTATATTTGTTTTCAGATTCTATTTTGGGATCCTCATCTTGTATGACCACTGCAAATTTATTTGTATTAATCATTTTCCCATACCTAACTTGAATTTCATTTATAGGTTAAGAAATGATAACATAGGTGGGAAAAGGTTGTAGTTCTATGTTTTTCAAAGGTCGAGGAGGTCTGTTATTAGGATTAGAGATGGTTTGTGTAGGTGGTTGTGTTGGCCTTGGAGGATTTGATTTAAATTACTATTGCATCCATTGTGAAGGTGGATTGGAATTTTGAGGTAATGGTAGTGGCTGTTGTGGTGGGGGTGGTAATGGTAACACTAATTGATACTTTGTGGGATAGGGTGGGTTATACCCCTTCTTGTATTGAGGCACATTAGGTGTGTATGCAACATAAAGTGAATATTCTGGTTGAAAATGGGGATATGAGGGCACTGGAATTTGGGATTGATAAACATTCCCATAAATATTTCCTCTCCATCCTTGATTCCAAGGTAAATTTTGAGGTGGTTGAGATGACCATGGAGAATAAGGGGTCTGTGGATTCCATTGTTGATACTAGGGAAAATATTTCATATTAGGGTCTTGATAAGGATTACTATCTGGTGCTCTCCATGGCAGTCTTCTAGAAGTTTGAGGAAGCTCACTTGTTTCAGCCCCTCCTTTATAAATAACTTGCAGTCCTAGTAAGGAAGGGAATTTATTAGTGGGTTGATCATGTGTGAAAATTCCAAAAACCTATATCACATTTATAGAACACTATCTTTCAACATGTATCCTTCTGCACTTAGGAAAAAAAATGGCTAAAGAAGCCTTCTCCTCTTCTTGTAATTTATTTATTTTAAGAGTATCCAATTGATCACTAATAGTTTTCAAAACGTATGTGTTAAAGTTTTACAAAATATTCCTTAGTGCAGTTCGTGTAACTCCTCCCTATACAGTTTTATAAATTCTGGATACAGAGTCTCTCAGATTGTCACGAATTATTTTTCCTAATTTAGCTTGGCTTCTAGAATAGGTTCTACAAATCTCAGTTATCTCAACAAAAGGTTTCTTGTAGATGTCCCCTGAGCTTAAGAGGTTTAAGGTTTCAATACAATTTTCCCTTAGCCATTTAAGAAGACATTCTTGATGGTTCACTCATTTAAATTACCTATTTAGGATTTGTGATAATTATAGAGGAATATTTCAAGATACTCTTCCAGACTCTCTTCTTCCATTTGTTTCATCCTAAAACATAAATTCATTTTGGAGACAATGGGATGAGATGAATTTATATTTTGCAATAATCTTAGCATTTATTAGGAAAACATAAATTCATCTCATCCCATGAATAGATAGTGTTCTCCCCCAGGCTCATAAATCACCTAAGGGTTGAATCTTTCAAGGAGGTAGGGAATAGAATTTTGAATTTGTGTACATCATCATGATAATTATAGCTTACACAGAGAATATAGAACTCAAAAAAAAATAATTGGGATCGTCTGAAGACATATCATTGAATATTGGAAGGGATCCAAAATTTATATTATTCATAGTAATGTTCCTTGTGACATAAAACATTGGAAATATGAATGTTTTCCCTGTCTCTTCCTCATGTTAATTTTCATCAGGTCTAGACCTAGGTTCATCTCTTCTACCAAATTTACCATTAATTATGTCATTACTTCTATTCTCTTCACCTTCTCTGTCAATCATTCTTCCAAAATGTCTAAAGGCAGTAGAATCTGGTGTATTGTCCCAACTGGAAGAATATTCAACTAAACTAGGTCTTATGTGCACAAGTCCTAAGTCTCTCCAAGGTGCTCCCACTACAGATTCTACTTGTGAAATTGTCACTTCCTGAAGTAATGACATTGGTTCTCTTCCCACAACTGCTCCCAATATAGGTTTTTCTTTTTGTGAACTGCCTTCAAATTGTAATGTCTCTTCTGTGTATGGTGCTTCCTTATTTGATGCCACTACTGCAACAAAAAATTCTCTTTTCTCCATGTGTCTTGCATAGCGATTAGCAGGGTTAATTGGGGGTCTTTGTAGGACCAAACAAATCTAAAGGAAATTTCTAACTCTAAATAAATTTTCCCTTACTATCTACAGGTCTACCTATAATTCTACGCATAAGAAAAATTTCTAAAGAAATCAAATAGGGACAAGCATACTTTGGAGAAACCCACCATAAAGGATGCATGGCTCTTCACTCATGTCTTATTATACTCTGTCTACCCTCTATTTTCCCTGCACGTTTACCATCACAAACATAAATCTAGCAAAATTCTAAAAGAAAATGTTACCGAGATTGTTTTTAACTTCTGACAATGACCCAAAAAATGTTAGGGTTTTTATATTTTCATATTAATTCCCTTCAATTAAAATTTCAATAGAGGTTCGTAATATTAGAGTTGCAAAATATCATAGTTTAGGTAAAAATTCACTATCTATTCCACAATGTATTTAAACCTGAGGTCAACCTAGTACTGAATGGACTACCAAACACTCAACTCAAGTCTCTATCTTAAATCCAGGTTCAAAAATTTGATCAAACTTACTAAAGAGAAGAAACCTATTAACTTCCACTCAAAATTACTAGATAGCATAAACCAAAGAAATGTGTCATTCTAGCAATATGTAGTACTAGAATTTTAGCTTGTTCAAATATAATGAAATTTCTTAAATAAATCCAAGTTGTATATTCAATTCAAATAAAATCTATTAATAACATACCCTAATCAAGTAACTCTCAAAATGACTTAACTCAAAGAGACTCATTCACTCAGAATTCCAACTGCAAGGTTGTCAACCAAACCAAATATCACTCAACCCTAACATTTAATAAATTTTGGTTCTAACACTAATGCAGAAGACAAGAAACATCATTCAGTTTTGAAGCAAGAGATCATTCAACATGAGTACAAAATATAATACTAACCACATATCTGCTTTTTCTTCTTTGAAACTTAACTAAAAGCAAACCAATATCAAAATGAAGGGATTCACAATTTTATTTTTTGTCAAATCAATAAGCATCCACTTTGAATTTTTTTGATTCTAGAGTATCGTGTTCAAATTGGAAAATAGAAATTTAATTGATAAATAGTTCGAATACTTCAGTTCATATTTCAAAGTATACAAGTCAAAATGTTGCATTTCCAAGGACTATTCAAAAAAATTGCTTCAACCTCCAAACTGAAAAATAAATGCTTCAACTTCAAACTAAAAATCTAAGGCCAATGAAAATGATCTTGAAACATAAATAAGAGTAATTGGAAATAAAATATTCAAAAACTAATGAATTCAATTAACTATAATCACACTCAGAATATTATCAACCAGACTACATGTATGTTATATCAATATACATATATTCCTACTCTAACTCAAATAAATTACATATTGACTGAGGTTAGTGGCGGGCCTTGACCATGACCTTAGACAAGTTAAACTATAACAATAAACTTGTAGATTAATAACGCATAAACCCATGAATTAGAAGTCAAGATTACTATATTAATCAATTTTTCAGCAATACATATATGAAGTAGTTCCAAGCTGAAATAAAACAAAGTTTTTGAAAATGTTCAAAGTCATTTTTCTCTCCTCCTTACTTTCCAACTGTCGTAGCACTACTAATTTCTCCTTTAAAGAGATCACGACCTAAAGAGAGCTTAACTAAACAAAAAAGAAAAATAGTAAAAAATATGATCTATACTTAATCAAGGTAAGTGGGATCCTCAAAGATCGCCATAAAGTCTACCATATCCATGGGGATCTTGTCGTGGTACTATATTTAGGAAGGATTCGTGATCATAGTTGTCAAAATAAATGCGATAATATGACATTGCTTCTTTGGAATCATCATCATGTTGAGTGGTACCGAATTCTGGAACATGGTACTGAATGAAGTGAAAAACTAGGTACCAAACAACATCCAGGTGCAAGATGGAATTAAATTTTGATCCACCAGTGTGATCTTCTAAAGCCATCATATTTCTATCCTCATGATTAAGAATCCTAGTAAATTTACAACAAAATTTAGTTAAAAGAATATGAACTCACTTAACATCTATCTAGACTAACCAAAGACGTATGAAAATAGGCCAATTGTAACTTTACCTCCATTCATTAACTAGAATCATTTGAGAAGGATAGGATGGCTTTTGAGGTGTCAAAAAGGGTCAAAATGGAATAGGATATTATGAAAGGTAGCAAGATAGGGTGTCCAAAAAGAAACAAAAGTAGGCCCCAATAGGAAAAATGTAGCGTTTTTTAATAGTCAACTTCAGATGCAGTTTCTAAGCGAATGAAAATGAATTTTGGAAAACAAAAACATGGGTTCTCTTTAGAATGAGCCCAGTTAGGATCTTTATGAAAATTTTTCTCAAATTCATTATGGTTTGAGATATTTTCCTAGTTCTTTGGAGCCCTATTTTCTAGATTGCATGGACAAACAAATTGGAAAATCTTGTTCAATGCCCAGTCAACAAAACATAGTAGCACGAGGTGTTCTATACCCAATTCGTGAAAAACATAAATATTTAGTGATGTGATGTTATGAATTGTAGAAATTGAACTTTGATATAAATAAGCCTCTAACATGTCACCTTATGTAACTAGGTTTTAGAGAAGAGACCCTCAAAAAAAAAAATTTGGAAACCTTATAAGTTGCTTTGTTTCAAAAGCAAGAGACATAAAAAAATTAAGTGGAGAATTGTTGTTATTATCATTTCCTATTGAAGACTCTATTTTACACTTGAAGTAATACAAGATTTGTTCATGGCATATATGTGATTATATTGGTGATTCCAGTCTTGTAATTTGATTTCTTAACAACTCACACTCACTAGGAGGCCCACAGAGAATGTGTAAGAGATAAATAATATAGATGTCCTTCGTTTCTTAGATTTAATTTCCTTTCATTGTGCAAATAGATCTGCCCATTTCATTTGATTGCTTTATTTTAATTCAAAGCTTTGTTTCTAATATTGTTTTCACTTATTTCTTCTTCTTTTGTTAACACGTTAGGCGCTTGATAACTAATCAAACTTACAATATTTTTTTACTTAAACTGTCTCTTAAATCTTAGTCTCAAATTCATGCTTATATAATCTTAATTGGGTATAGTTTGGAATACACACACTAGTAATCTTGGAAGGCTTACTGCATTGAATTTCTATCAACAATTTGTTTATATTTGGTCATTGCTTTCTAAGATAGTTTCACTTTCAGTAGATTATATTTAATTTTTTATTTTTATAGTTTAGATTTATTTTTGAAAGTGTCTTAGATTATTTTTTTTTCCAAGATTTACAGATTAAATTATAGAATAGAATTGCAAGATTCATAGTATAATTTTCCTTTTCAAGTCAAGTAGATTAGGTTTCGCTTCAAAGTACAATAGGATAAATTTGTCTATTAAATTTCAATAAAAGAGGATTTAATTTCCTTTTTCCATGGAATAGATTTCGAAGCTTTCACAATATCATAACTTGCTTTTGAATTCATTTAATTTCAGGTGTTGAGTTTGATTCTAGTCTTTGAGAAAAAACGTGTGCATACTTACTAAGATATTGCCATAAATAGTTTTTATTTTCAAATTACAATCGTTTTTAT
Organism: Pinus albicaulis; assembly: GCA_034641835.2. Lineage (NCBI taxonomy): Eukaryota > Viridiplantae > Streptophyta > Pinopsida > Pinales > Pinaceae > Pinus > Pinus albicaulis. The sequence continues at coordinate 1,005,937,210 of CM076577.1, read as the reverse complement.
AGAATAATTTTCTTTATAATTGAAAGTGAATGACCTAGCACATATAGTGCAGCATGCTTCGCAAGTCAACGAACCCAGGTTTGAAAATTGAATGAAAGTAATTTAACTATAAATTAAATTACTCAACATTTTTTCCGTAATTTATGAGAAATATACAAATTTATTAGCTTTTAATTACATCTCATTATTATATGCATCTATTTTTAGTTTCTTAATATTAATTTCACTTTAGTACATCCTAGAGCTAGATTCATTATAAACAAAATTCAAAAAGTCTACAATCACCTACCGCCCCCACTAAATCATGTGATGCAGGAAGAGCCACACTTTCACATCATGAATTCATGTTTTTGCAGGTAGAATAAGAGATGACAAATGAGGTATAATAAAAGGATGGAGATCATGAAAATGAGAAATATCCTTTTGGATTTCCCATTCAGGATGTTGATATAAATGTTCATATGTAAAACATTCCTCCATTTGTACTTCCCAACTTCAATTGATTTGTGCAATTTCCAGACAAAACACACGACAAGACTTACATGTCCCTAGTGAATAAAGGATTGTGAGAAGAATTAAAAGTCTAAGGGCCAAATCTTGAGGTCAGTCGCATGGTGTGTGTGGAGAACCTTATGCGTTGAGGGGCTATTGGGTGTATATATATATGGGTTGGCCTCGGTGGATATTAGAAAAGGGGCACGAGCTGGTGGTGATATTAAAAGTTAGCCCCTCCTTTCCCTTGGTTGGGTCTGGATCATTAGGATCTTGGTTTTGGGTCTTGGGCTACAGTGGTTTCACATGGTAGGGAAGAGAGAGATAACATCTTTAAATTAATGAGGTTTTAAAAGACCATAAATTTCCATCTAAGAGTCTAATTGAAACAAAATTTATATAATTGGAAAAGTATTTCTCAGACAAATGTGATGATGATATTCAAATTGAGCTTTAAAAACATTGAAAAAGTATAGATAACTTTTAGCACTAAAAATTGACAAAAATATTATGATCAACATTTATAGGAGGAAAAATATTAATCATATTTTTAAAAATATTCAATATATATATATATAATTCTTTATGTTTTCTATTTTCATAAAAATATTTTTGATGAGTTATTTTTCAAATGTTATTAAAAATTATTTGAATAATAAAATTTACATGTTAACCCTACAAACTAAATAATACATTGGAATTTTAAATATTTTATATATTAGAAATGCGTTTTAAATATTTCAAAAAAAAATATAAAATCAAAATAATGAAAATGTTTATGTAATACCCCCAGAATGCTGTGGTGTTCATTATTTAATTACGTGCTAACAAAAATTAACCTTAAAATAAATAGTTAGGGTTTTGAATGATTATAACTGCCATGAATAGTATGAACCTACATACTAAATAATACATTGGAATTTTAAATATTTTATATATTAGAAATGCGTTTTAAATATTTCAAAAAAATATAAAATCAAAATAATGAAATTTTTTATATAATATCCCTACAATGCTTTGGTGTTCATTATATAATTACGTGCTAACAAAAATTAACCTTAAAAAAATAGTTAGGGTTTTGAATGATCATAACTGCCATGAAAAGTATGTTTACGGCTTTATGTTACCAGATATTACCTAGGAGAGTGAGAGAATTTAAAGAAAAATGTACAGTGAACGAGTTAAAAATATATATATATGTTATTTATTTTAATTTAATTCAAACTGTTACAAGTCGAGCAATAGTTACGAAACTACTTAAGTCGTTAATTTGAATTTTGTATTTTTGTCTGCATATGTTTTAGAGAGAGATCATCGTTGTTTTTTCTCAGGGACTCTGTTGCCTCAAAATCCTGTTAGTGTTTACAGTTGGGCTTAGCGACAGTGACACAAGCCATCCTCCATGAACATTTTATGTTGTTGGGAGTAGGTGCTCTTTTATGAAATAAACGTAGCATTGTTTTCAATAACATTGTGAGCTTATAGCTCCTAAAACTCCATGGCTATATTCATGTTTCATGACTGTTTCCTATTTTCTTTAACCAGTAGGCGCTTGTTTAGGAAACATCTTAATGGAAGAGAGTTAATGGAATTCTTACTAGCTGCTACAATTTACATGATGACGAGAAAGAGAAATGTACCTTGCAAAGAAATTTAGAAGAGTTTCTTGAAGAACTAGAGTTGTTGAATAGTGTGCATAGTGAGTCAACACGTTGAAGCAAAAAACTCCATAAGTCTCCCTACAAATAGAGCGCATACCGGGCCAGCACATTGATAAAAGATAAGTACTCTTGAAATAATAATAGCTTGATTTTGAATCTTTTACTTAGGTTCGTGAAAGTTAATAAAATAGTGCATACGTAATGTTGCATAAAAGATTAGCCACGTTTATTCTTTGAGAGATAACATGGTAAAAGACAAATTCACTGTGATCATCTTTCGAAAAAAAATTGTTATCATGTCTCGGAAAGAATGTAGGGATTGTGTTTGAAAAGAAAAATTATTCTTCTTTTTGAATATTTGCATGGATTGCATTAGAATTTTTGAAAAGAAATATATGTTTGGATACAAAGAAATAGCTTCTGCATATTTAATTTATTGAAAGAGAAAAATATATAAGCTTGCAGGCAAGAAACAAGAGCTATTATTTATTTCAGTTTTTAAGAAGAATACATGAAACTCAACATATAAGAAGATAAAAAAGGCATGAAAATACTAGTTATTGGTCAAATTTCTTGGAAAGTATGTGTGTTTTAATAACTATTATGTTTGATATTTCTTAAAAGGAAATAACTATTTGCATGCACAAACATAGAATCATTATGTTTGATATGTTATTTGCATGTATAAAAAATATAACTATTGTGTTTGATCTAGTGGAAAATAAGTATGATCTTTGAGTGTGCTATCACTAAATTGAATATTGATGGGCTTCTTCTATAGTCACTTAGAGTAACTATTTCAAGGATATAGAATGATATTATCTAAATGAAGTTCAATGGATGACTAACTCTGAAATCGTGTTTTAAGTGTGTTTTTTATGTAGGTAAAATATGTGGACAAATCAATACCATTGGGCATATGGAGTCAGTGTAAGAAATTCAATGACATGTGAAACTCCTCTCATGGAAGTTGAGGCATATATATATTTTGATGAAAAGATAAAATTCGTTCATAGTACACTAAATGTTTGAAGGAAGTTAGAGCATGTAAGCCATGAATTCTAAGTAATCAAACACTAGAATACTGAAGATAAAATTACATAATACAAAAGACAAATACTCATGAGAATATCAATGAATCTCAAGTGAAGAGAAGCAAGCTTCCACTGTATATTACTGATAAATTTTTTACAATAATAGTTTGTCATAAACATCAATCAACCCTATCTCCTTCAATAATCTGCCTATTTATAAGCTTAGGTATCTTTACATTGTTTCTGCCAACAAGGCTAGACCTTTGAATACTTATTTTGACACCTAATCTAACCAAACGCATATTACAAGGAGATAAAACTGACAAATTCTATTTTTAGGATATGGAAACCTAATAGGACTCTAAAACATCTTTATTACATTAATAGACTTTTAAAGCTTCATATTAACATCGAGAAGGTCATGTACCTGGGTGGCAATAACCATGACTAAAAACATAAATGCTCCCACCAAGTCAGGAGACTTGTCTTCCAAAATTTTAGGAGGTGGCGTCATAATTGTTGATGAAGCTTCCATGATGAGTTGGCAATTTAAAAGGCTTTGTAGAAGAGTATGTATTCATCAAAACATTCACTTTATTACCTTTCCACATGGATGGCTTATCTCAAAAAGACAATCAAACTTGAAAAATCTTCAAAATATTCTTTGCTGCAGAAACATGGGACTTTAAGCAAGTCGGGAGCGAGAGTTTGTACCACCTTTGAATTTGACCATTTTTGCAAACTATCTGCTCCCTTTGATGATATGAGGTTGTTTAATGAGTTAAAATAACTAAATATAAGCCTTTACTTGCATCCTTCATGACAAAACCTGTGATATATAGCCAAAACAAATCTACAAAAAGTTCATAGCGTTTTTTGGGCTTCAAGGTTGAGACACGCTATGAACTTGCTGAATTGACAATAGACTTGAAAATTCTGCATTCCTTCTTCAAAATTTGCCCATGGCTCTGCAAGTGATGATCTAAAATGATGCAAAAACTATTAAAATGGTATTTTATCCCTTTTTCAAACCTTAGAGGCTTCACCCTTGGAAACAGAGGCTTTAGTTTCCACAGGTTCATCTATGACTGTTATTTTTAAACCCTTTTTCTTAAGCTCTGACTATATCATTTCCATTTGCAGCTCTAACTCTTTCACTTGACCTTTAAGTTTCTATCTCTCTGCCTGCAACCAAATATTCATCTTCCTTGTATGTTTCATCACCCAACGTAGAGGAACAGTTCTTTTTATCAATTTCTTTGCATTGGTCAAAGCCTCGTGATAATGATTAACTTTCTCATTGATTTTTGTCTGAACTCCTCCACCATTTTTCTTTCTAGCTTAGCTTCCTCCAATGCCAACTTTGTTTCAATAAATTCCTCCCCGGCTTCACTCAACTGCTCCTTTAAAAGCTGCACTTCAGATTTTTCAATTACTTTCTCTTTGCCTTTCCTCTCCTTAATGATTTCTTCCTTAGTTGGAGATAAGTCAATGATGTCTTTTGCCGTAGGTTGTTTTCCTTTTTCTGTCACTTCAGTTCTTTTTTTCAGCCTTGACACCTTTGGCAAGCTATAATCTGGTGAGTGGTTTTCTTGGTTTTAATACAAAACCTGCATCTTCACTTGAGAAGTTAAGTTTTCTGGTAGTGAGCCCCTTATTTTTCTTCTTTCTTCCTTTGACATCCACAACTTTGACCACTGGAGTTTCTTCTATATATATTGCTTGTAGAATGTCCTCAAGGTTACCTTTCCCCAGTGTTTGGCTCCTTGTTATTCTTCCATGACTCTTTTTGTTGGGATTTGGCTTGCTACTTGTAAGTATGGGCTGAAGCATCTCTGTTTCCTATGCATGCTCTATTTAAATCTCTATGGGCTATACAATGGGCTCCATTTCCTCCTCATGTACACCCTCTACTTCAGCTATAGGTTTATCATCCTTGCTTAAATGACTGGCTTTTGATTTAGGTGTATTCTTGGGTGTTAATACATCTACTTCATAACCACTAAGAAACAAGAATGTGGCCCAATCTCTATTTTAATTTTTTAATTCCTCCAAAACCAATAGCTTGATTAATCCATGATGAAAAATTGAAGTTTCACTACCTTTAGGCCTAGCTTGAACTTTATCTGCCATCTTGTCTAGGCTTATCAATAAGAAGAAGGGAAGGTTTAAAGGCTGCTTACCAGTGAAATGTAGCAAGATTCTGAAGTAATAATGATAAATCATATGGAACCTCCCTTCACATGTGAAGTATTTATGAATTACCAGCAGGAGTTTGGAGTATTTTTATTTAAGGAATCTTCTTGGGATTCCTCATGTAATATCCATTCCAATGTGTTCAGGTTTCATGAACTCATCACAATTATGTAATTTGAATTTAGTGGCTTTAAACCACTCTTCTCTCGTTCTTGGAATCTATGTAGCTTGGGAATTTGTTTCAGGAGACACCGAGAAACTCAACACTCCCATTTTTGATGTAGTGCCCACAAAATTCACTGCAAATTCTTTTGAAACTTGGGCATGAAAACCTTGTAATTTATGGCAGAACCTCATGTAACCAACACTAGTGAAGGCTACTGCAAAGCTAGGATACTCATTGAGAAATTTTAATCCATGGTCTCATACCTAACCACCGAGCCCCCTTTATTAGTCTTCTTATGCATGGCCATCTCTCTTAACACAACACTGACCTCCTTGATAGTATGACACCTACAAAGAAGAATTCGAACAACATGGTGCTTGCAGACAAAGCTCTACCTTTTTAAATATGATAACAACATTAATACTTAGAGGTAAGAGGGAAATATGACAGACAACATCTCTCAAGGATGAATTTAAAAGCTAAGTTTTGAATATGATAGGGATGAAGACAAGTAAGAGAGGTTAAGTGAAATGATGAATGACCAATGATGATTACGCATGTTGCATGACTCCAAATAAGTAATCACATGACCTCAGACTAGCCTCTAACCTTTAAAACTTAACACCTCACCCTTTCCCTTACCGGTGCAGAAAATCATGAGTTCGTAGCACTTTCTGTTATAAGTTTGGAAGATTCACTACGGACCGGTCAGGTGAGTCCGTAGTGAAAACAACCTATTTTCCATTGATTTTGCTGCAGACTCAGGGAAAAACATACATGTGGCTAAAACTAAAATTTGAACCAATGCATGGAGATTTTTGATGGATTTTTATGGATTTGACCATGATGACATGACATGTGGGACTCTTCAAACTTAGGATTATGACTAATTCACAAAATTTTATCAATTTCATGAACTAATTTTCCAAGACAATAAAACCTATGCTAAATGACCTTCCTAATCAAAAAATGAAATTTTATTGGTGATAACAGCATGCATGAAAAGTAAAACTATGGTGTTGGATTCCTTGAAAATAAATATCAATGAAAATAATGACTAACATATTAGAGGATTATGTATTTTACATACATGGAAATAATAGTTATCGAGTGATATTCTTGAAAGAAATGTGTTATTTTATATACATGAAACGAATGGCTATTATGATAGATTTATTTTGGAAAATTTAATCATTTGCATACAAGATTGTGTTAACTTTCCTATGAAACGAATATACATTTGCATACAAGAAATAATATATATGTCATGGATAAGATTATGTATTTAGACATAGTAAGACAATATCCATTGTGTAAGAGAAAGTGTAGCTGCATGTGAAATAAGAATAACTATTTTCTTGAAAGATAATATGTGATTTTATGATAATAATTGATGGGTTAGATCCTTTTGGGTGAAGTTTATGTAATTTCATGAAGGAATACATATATTTGTAGTGGTTTTATTTTATGCTTTTCTTTGAAGGAAGTAACAGTTAATGTGGTGTTTATATTGGAAGATCTTCCCTCTTCTTATTGTGAAGATATAGTAATAACCATGGAGGATCACTAATGTTATTGTGCTTTGTGGATAGAAGTAGTCATTTCCATTCTCATGATAGATGTGGGATAGGGATAAATGAGCATGCCTTGGTTATCTGTATTATTTACTTACACATGCAAGTTATGGATTGACATACATGTGTCCTAACTATACACGTGTAAAAAATCAAGTAGACATGCTTTGATAGTTAAAGTGATTTTAATCAATGCATGTGTAGTATTGTTAAAGAAGGAATGTCATAATATTTTGTTAATGTATTATCAATGCACATGAATAGTATGCATCACTAATAAGGATTCTTATTGGTATGCCAACTATTTGATCTAATCATGATATCGAAGTTTGCTATCAAGTAGTAGTTGCAGGAAAATATTGTAACACAAGCGAAAGATAAATTGTATTTAATGTCGTGGCAACAAAATAACTATGGTCCATGCAAATTGAGGAATGCACGTTGCAAGATAATTCATTCATGGGAATAACCCATGGGGGCTTCATTGGGGGAGCAATAACATAACGCATGCATTCATATTGGGGGATATATTTTCAGGAAAAAATGACATAATGTATTCCACATATAATAGGGGGTAAAAGGTTTTTATATTGGCATGTATAAAAAAATAAGCTGAAAGTTAATGAAGAAATATAAATGGGCATTAAAAATGTTGATGAAAAAATGGATACCTACAATATCTACGGAAATTAGTGTTTTTTAAATTGGGAAGGTGTATTGGGTTCGTATTGGTCGGGGGTTAAATAATGTGATTTTTTGAGGTATTTTCCAATATGTAGTTAGATTAGGGTATTGTTTGGTATGCCAAGAATGCACATGATATTTCATAGGCTCATTAAGTGAAGTCAACGTGGAATAACCAAGTTGCAAGGACATGTTGATCGAGTGTTGTGCGTAAATGATATCATGATTATTGTAAGAAGTTATAGCTAGTCATGTTGTATTTTTGATGATATTTTTATGTGATATTTTATGAAAATGGTTAAGGGATGGATCCCCTTACAAGCCATTGAGCGAGGGGTGAATACCTTCATGAAAATTTAATAATAAAATTAAATGCTTGATGGTTTTCACCCTCAGGGTATATCACTGTTCAATGGTATGATTTTCTATTGTGCCATTCTTATGATGCTTATTTCGTGCATGTTGTGACGTTTTTTTATCAAGAATGTGATTAATTAACTAAGTTAAAATAATCATGGAAATGATGCAAGGTTACAACAGGAAGTTTTAAGCTAATATGCTATAATAGTGGCAGTTAATGGTTTTGTGAATTATTGTTCCTATAAGAAATATTACTCTATGTAACAATGATGATTTATTTAATGATCATTGAAGGAATATGGAAAGTAATTCAAAAAGTTACATGTTGGAAAATGCAGTCAAAATTTCTAATTCCATGCATTTTCATGCGAGGTTACCGGGGGATGTTACATATGGTATCAAAGTTGAAGGTTGTAACACTAGCTCCTTTTAGGAAGTGATAAGTAGGAAATATGTATATGATACTAGTGGGCATCAACTCAGGTATGATTCTAACAAGCTACATAACGATATATGTATTAGATTACTTTTGCATGATGCTTGTTTATAACCATAATGAAGAGTAGTAAGTAATAAAATCTACTGCAAAACTATTCTCATGACATTTGAATCTTGATGAGGAAAAAATACAATAAAACCTTTGTTGACGTATGAAAAATTCTAAGCACTCACTAGTGAAAGTGATAATTGACTACCAACCTTTGCAAGATTAATGTTGCATTTAGTGAACATGACTAATTTATTTTAAAGAATCAATGTGGAATGAATACATGTATGTGATAATGAAATAATGTATAATATGAGGAATGTCCTTGAAGAGGACAACATGATGTTTTAAAATCAAAACCTTTAGATGTTAAAGATAGATAATAATTCAAGCAATAAGTCTTGACTGTAATGGCTAAAAGATGATTGAGACCTGTCATGGTCAAATTTAAGATCGTTGGTAGCATTGATTAGTTATTTTTTCATGGATAACTACTAAAGCTTATATGCATGAATCCGTTTTGTGTAAACCTTACTACAAGATGTAAACAAGTAGTTTATTTCATGTGTTGGTTTTTTGGAAACAATACACTATCGAAATTGAGAATAATTGGATTGTTACCCTAAATGTTATTTAAATTTACACATTAGTATTAAATCGATTTTTTATTTGAATAAAGCTTTGCATATGCTTTTATGGATAACAATATTGTATGTAAAAAAATACAATGATTGCAACATAGATAGTTCTTTAGAAACACATACAGTTGATTGCAAGTTCTTAAAACTTACAGAGAACATAGATCATGATACGATATTGTTGTTGAAGTGTCAATTTTGATTGTTCTACTAGCTTAATGTTATAACTAGTGGTAATTCGATGACATTGATTACCTTGTTGGTTCAAATTTCACAATTTTACAAATTGATAATTCAGTGATGATGATAGTGGTATGCATTAATAATTGTTGATTAACTGCATATGCATAAATTGAATGACATGTTGTATGAGCTAGAAATTATGGGAATGTTGATGATTAAATTATTATTCCCTTAAATGTTGTTTTGGAAAAAACAACTTTATGGAAACTCTGTTTTAATGGAGTATGTATCCTTACTAGTTATATTACTTTTAATACATAAAGGTGGCTTATGAAGAGAAATAGGACCAATACCTTCTATTATGTTGAAATATTGATAACATAGATGTATGTGAAATTGAAATGCATCTTAAATGTATTCGACGAATGTTTTGTGCATAACAATATTTTGTAAAAGTTATGATTTTATTTAAAAAAAAATATAATTAATATTGTTAATATGATTAAACATAGGTAGCTTAATGGAAACATAAAAACCTTAAACCGTTGTTGCAATTTACAACTTCAAATTAAAAAATATAATGTTATATTATACAAAACATTGTAATGTTTTTCTAAATCCAATAATAGTTATTTTGAAATGAATATTACCTATATGCCATATGATATTACAAAATTTTTGTGAATGTAATTTTAATATCAAGTTTTTATGATTAATATATCTATTTTTTTTCAATGCATATTTAATAAAAATATTATTATTATTAAAAAATATTATTAGTATTATTATTATTATAATATATTATTACTATTAGTATATGTTTTTAAAATTCTTAAGATATAAAATATTTTATAAAAATATTTGCGTATGATTTTAATGTCAAATTTTATATGTTTTTTTGAGTAACTCGATTATTTGTGTCAGTATATTTTTAAATTAAAAAAAAAAAAAACATGATAGCCACTAAACAAGACACTCATGTTGAATTGTAGTGAATTATTCCCATAGAAAGACGTGATACCAAACCAAAATATTTGTTTAGTGATTTATTTTTAAGATTCATAAAATATAATATTAAAAAAAGAAAGGGTACTAAATCTTCTTATTGGTGTGATTTTTTAAAAAGATTCCTAAAATATAAAACCAATCCAAAAAAAAGGATGATATCCAGGGAACGAGACACGTTAAGGTAACCTTGAAATGTTTTTACGGCTAGTGCCACTTTATCGACATATTTGTATTTTTTTATACCGTTTTAACTACTCATGGATCATATTTTTTTTTGGATTGAAAATATATTGTAATTAAATTTGATAGATATATTTATTTATAGAATTTCATCATTAAGACTGGGTGAGGATTTAATTTAGTTTAATTATCAATTATTAATAAATAGATGATGAAAGTTTAATTTTTTAAAAATTATGGTTTTTTAAATATGTAATATTGATTAGCATAGTATTGATTTATGGTATTGTAATAAACTCTATTTAAAAATTAAGAGTTTCTATAGTAAAGTGGGTCTAAATCTCTCTAGTTAACAATCTTGTTTCATATTTTTTTAAATGTAGATATGTTTAACTTACTTTTTATAATAATAATAATAATATAGTTAGATTTTTATGATTTTTTAAATTTTAATATTTTAACAATATTACACATTTAAAAAAAATATTTACAGCTATTCTTGATATAGAATGTATTGAAATAACTATTAAATTAAGATTTAAAATATTAATTTTTCTTAATAAGTAAGAAAATAAGTATAGTAAATTATATAACATATAACTTTAGTTAATTAATATAAAATAATAACAATAATAATAATATGCAACCATTATTTATTCAATTTTAAATTTTTTAAATTCTTTATTTTAATCAAACTGAAAAAATAAAATAAATAAATAATAATAATAAAATATCAGTTATTAATTAATTTGTTTTAATTTTTTTATTCCAGTCAAACTAACCATTATTTACAATGGCTAATTAACATGTGAACAATATATCCTTTGATATGATTATCCCTAAAAAAAAATTTATATATATTTTATGAATCACATAAATTAAATTCCTAATCTTAATACATATCATTAAATAAATATTTTAATATTTATTATAAAGTAAATTAATTTTATATTAATTTTGAAACATAACATGACATAAACAACCCACATTATTAAATAAAATATGATGAAGCCCAAAAGAACTGATAGCAAACAGACAAAAGACATGTTTTATGTTCGAATTAATTTTGGGATTCCATATTAAATTATGAAAACGGAGAAAACCCTTAAAATTTATTATATATATTTTAATTTTTTTAAATTTTTGAATAGATTTTCACTTAATAATTAATTATGTGAGTTGTATGTACGTGAGTTGTAAACCTTAAAAAAAAAAAATAGAGTAATGATTTTTCTGTTTGTCTCTTATCGCTGCTGGAAATCTTTGAAGAAACTCTATTAACAGTTTAGGCATTTAAAAAAATAAATCTCTTTTATAATATACAATTTATTTCCCATCCCATCTATTGTCTCAACAAACTGTAACATAGCTTCATATTTTAACGAAATTTGATATTACGGTTCAAAGGTTTTAATTGACAAGGATATCGAATTCAGGGTATCACTTATAAGTCATGGATGCCAGAGGGGTGAGATAATGATAAACCTTTAGCGGAGGAATCTAGTATTCAAAACTATAGAGAATTTCATGTTTCGCCGGATAATAGAACATTAATCATATTTTTAAAACTTATACATGGTATTCAATGCATTTATTATTTATATATTAAAAACTAAAGTTTTTTTTTCAAACAAATCATGTAATAATTTTTTTTTAATTGTTTTATTTTATTATTAATTTTTTAAATATTATTTTTGATGATTTTTAATGTGTTTTAAAACTGTTTTTTGGTTAATAGCTTGTTTTTTTGGACGTAAGGAAACATGTTAAAGACCCAATACTTATATAGTAATTCCAGATGATATGACTTTCCTAGATTAACAATGTTGAGTTAGTGAGCATTTGCTGATAGCAGACACTAATGGTTTCTGCATTGTTGATTTGAATAGGGAGTTATGATATGTTTTCCTACCATTTAATCGATACAACTTAACGACCCAAGACCAAGAAGAATATTGCAAAAGTGAAAGCTTACTCTCTTACAAACCATCCACAAGTAATTCCATATGCTATTGTTTTCCTTAAAAAAAACATATTGTTTCCTTAAAAATAAGAGTGAGTTAATCTAATCACAACTACTAATAGTTATTTCCACTATTAATTTAACCACTAAATTATAATAAACTTAATTTAAACACTAAATAAATTATAATAAACTTAATTTAACTCCTAAATTATGATAGACTTAAGTTTGATACAATAATAATAAAATAGATTGATCACGCAATTATAAAAATATATAAAATCAAAACAATTAAAACTTTTGCCTGGTTGATTAGATGGTCACGAAAAAAATGAAATTTCAAACTTGACCGAAGATAGGTTGAATATCACATAGTGTGTTTGAGAATTAGAAACTACATTTTAATACATTTATTAATCAATAATTGTTAATATTATACGCTATTTGAAATATTAAAATTTCCATAGATCATCATTTAAAGTTTTCCGATCTCGATCTTAAATATTTCCACCCTCAATCTCTAATCCATTATTTGATTTTTTACATTGTGGGAAGTCCTGTTTGTCGTAAAACCGTGAAGGCATGTAGTTCACTGAGTTTCCAAATTTTGGCAAAAAAAAAATTCCCACCCAAAAAACAATCAAATAATAGAAAACAAAAAAAATGCAAGAAAGAGTCACGATTTTAATAGATGAAAATGTTTAAGAGCGAATTTAATCGATGAAATAATTTAACATAAAACGGTCAAGAAGGAATTTAAGCACGAATTGTATAAAACAAATCTTTAGATAACATATTTTAGCGGGCGTACTTACAAATATTATAAAATTTAATGTCATTTTTTTAATGATTAGTATGTAACTAATTTTATTTGTCTTTTCAAAATCTATTATATATATTATAGATATAGATATAGATGGGATAGTATTGATTTAATTGAAAGTTAATCATCAATATCATTTTAAAAATTAATCATCGATATCATTTTAAATTTTTGAGATATATAATTAAAAAAAAAAAATCTATGTAATTTTATCGTCAAAATTTTATTATTCAATACATATCTATTTTTTAAAATCCTCTCAAAATATATCACAATTATTTTATAATATAATTTTTTTTTTTTTTTCCTATAATATAAAACTAACTTTATAAAACTAACCAAAAAGTCAACCGTGGTGAAGCATAGCGGATTATCGTTATAAAAAGTCATATAGGGAATTATTCTTCTTATTATTTATATTTTTAAGATTCTTAAAATATAAAAGTAACAAAAAAATCAAGATAACGAGGGAACACGCAATCATGGTGAATTGTAGGGTTCAAGGTAATCTTTCATGGCCAGTGCCAGTTTCCTGTCATATTTTTATTGAAGCTAGGAAAATCTATTATAATAAATGGAAAATTTACTATAATATTTTTTAACTTTTTAAAGATTCTTAAAATATAAAACTAACCAAAAAAAACTATAACGAGGGAACGCACAATTATGGTGAATCGTAGGGTTCAAGGTAACCTTTAAACTCTTTCATGGCCAGTGCGAGTTTCCTGTCATATTTTTATTTAATTTAGGAAAATTTATTATAATAAATAGAAAATTTACTATAATAATTTTTATTTTTAATTATTTTAATTTGGGTCTATAAAATTATTATAATTTAATTAATTTATTTATTAATTTAATTAATTTATTTATTATTATAAGATTGATTAGTGTATATATTTAAGAATATTTCTTTTAAAATTTTTAATTTAACTATCAATAATTAATAAATAAATAGATGGTAAAGAATTGATATCTATAAAATATTCATGAAATATATATATATATATATATATATATATTATAGAAATCAATAATATCTATATTATAATTATGGAGATATTCAAGTTAATCACGACAATCATTTTATTATTCAATTTGATTGTTGACTTTAAAATCTACCCCATATATATAGATATATATAAAGAATTCCAAATAAAATTGTTAAAAAAAACAAAAAAGTTAGTGATCCTCATCGTTCAAATTCCAATATAAGTATCTTACTGTGTGACATCACCAATAATAATTAGTTGAAACTCCAATATAAGTATCCCACTTTGTGACATCCACAATACTAATTCTTTAAGATGATACTTTAAGATAAGAAAAGAATGCCTAGACATGAAAATAAGAAATAATTGATCCTCAACGTTGAAATTCCAATATAAATATTTTACTCTATGACATCCACAATACTAATTAGTTGAAACTCCAATATAAGTATCCCACTATGTGACATCAACAATACTAATTCTTTAAGATGATACTTAAGTTAAGAAAAAAAATGCCTACACATGAAAATAATAATAGACTCACAGATAATAGATATTTGGAATTATTTGGAAAAGTTGATCTCTTTCTTCACTCACGCCATCCAATCCTACATTATACACTCTTAAAGCCTGAAGCTTGAACAATAAAGTGCAAACAATGAAGCTTAAAGCTTAAAGGTTGAGACTCACACAACATGGCCACACCCATGGACCATTGGTATTCTATATAAAACACTAATTGACTTTTCTTGTTTATCTAGATGAAATAATATATTTTCATTTGATTTTAAGAGTTGTATGCAATTTATTTATTGTTGGCACATTAAGGATATGAAAATATTGAATGTGTGGTTATGAAAGCTATGATGTGTTTGATACATTCATACATGAGGGTAAACACAATAGCATTTGGGCCCTTTAGGTGTTATGTGTTTATAGGAGAACTTTATTCTTTTTCCTTGTCAACAACTTAACTATTCTTTAAAATGCATGCCTTATGTATTATTATTGTTTGAAATGTTAAAATATTTCCATGTTCGTATTTAAAAGTGGGTTCAAATTTATTTTATTATTTATAATTTCCTTATTTTGTACCACTCATCACATTGAAAGCTAATATTGATTGTTGCTCTTCAAAATATATTATAGTTTTTGGATTTGACCAAACTACTTGAAATTTTTTCAAGAATTATTTAGCATGATTTGTAAAATCTTTGAAATTACATAAATAACTAGCAATTGCACCATATGTTGCAAAGGAAACGTTGTAAAGCAATAACATATAAAAGAAAACACATCACAAAGTCCACACACATAGTGGTAACCATTATTTTCCATGCTAATTTCTTAGTTGAAGTTACTACTTGTAACTTTGATAGTAAACATGACTCTATTCACTTTGTATGACATTCAAATAATAATAATACATAATTGCACCAAATCATTGGCTAGTAGAAATGCACATTGTTTTATATATTTTATCTTTCCAAAATAATATAAAACATTTATACCTGTAATATTAAGTATTACTTGATTGAAGCATATTTTATGGTCGAAAATTAATTAAAAAATATTAAAATAAATGACAAAAATTATATTAATAAAATGTTGTTTTTATATTCATAATATAAATTATTTTTATATTCATCAAAATTTTTAATAAAAACATATAATGCATAGTATTTAAATAATGAATAAAAATAAAACCAAATATTATGCTAAAGGAAATTTAAAAAAAAAATCTCTCATACAAAATTAGTGCTTGTCAAATTTATAGAAAAACCTCATTAACATTAACCTAGTAACCAACCCACTATTTAACTATAAATTTCCTAACTCAACATAACCATAACCATTAATTAAACTATTCAATAATATATTTTAAATTTCCTAACTCAACATAACCATAGCCATTAATTAAACTATTCAATAATATATCTTAACTATTAACATATTAATTAGTTAACTTATTAATACTTTACTTTAATATATAAATATCAATTAATTTTTATAATATTAAATAATTTATAGCAATAAAAATGTTTAAAAATATTTAAAATAATTTATTTTGAGTTTTTTCCACATATTACAATGTGAATGAATCCAAAAATTAAAAGTACAAATTTTCCTCATAATCCAGAGTAAGCTAAAGTATTTGTAGCTCTAAATTGCACACAATTTGAATGAGTCCAAAAGTCAACTGTATATTTTTGCTCCTACTCTGGGTAAATTATTTATACCTTTATAAATTTAATAGTCAAATCAGTAGAAAGGTGAGAATTTTTTTTTAATGAAGTCTCATATAACCATTAGGTATCAAATAATAATATAAGTTTGTTATTAATTTGTTTTTAAGTATATTACAATTTAACTTAGAACTCATTTTTATAAAAATATAATAAGACGTTGCTCACCATTATGCTTTTATAATGAAGAGACCTAGTCATCCATGCGCACTTTCATGCCGGTCATAAGGATCTAAGGTTTTAATTAATAATTAACACCCTGTCGATGACAATCCGATAGTGCTGAATTGGTGAAAGCACATTCTGCATTATAAATCATTTAATGGCGGCTCTGTACCTGCGGAAAAAAATAAAATTCATCGTCAAATGGAGGACCTGACCTAATCTTCTCTCCGTATTCTATAAATATGGAGCTTCTTCCATATTGAAATCCATCCATACCTTCCATTTCCTAATTCTTGTTTCCTCATAGAGAACGTTGGATCCTGCAAAAATGGTGAAAATAACAGTGAAGAGCTGTGAAACGGTGCTGCCTGCTGCACCCACTCCACAGGGGAATGTTTGGCTGTCAAATCTGGATCTGGTAGTGGGGAGAACGCATGCTAGTACTGTATATATCTACAGGCCCACTGGTCCTGCTGCACCTCAATTTTTTTCAATGGGTATTCTCAGGGATTCTCTTAGCAAAGTTCTGGTGCCCTTCTATCCCATTGCAGGAAGACTTGGAAAGGATGCGCATGGGCGTCTGCAAATTAACTGTAACGGTGAGGGAGGCGAGCTTTTCGAGGCTGTAACAGATTCTACCATTGACGATTTTGGAGATGTCGTACCCAGTCCGGAGCTCTGTCAACTTCTTCCCCACCTTAATTGTACTGCAGAAGACATTCATACCTACCCTCTGCTTCTGGTTCAGGTAAACTAATGTTTTTTTTAACTAATTATTTTTTTAATATAATTTATTTTCGTTAGGATCTAATTAATATTCTTAAATTTGATTTTGAGAATATTTAGAAATCTGAAAATTTAAAAAAATCAATTATTACTAGTTTATTTTTTTTTATTTTTTTTTTTATTTTATAAATTACGAGAGACTCTAGATGGCTTCCATTGTATTTTGGAAATATGTAGAAATCTGAGAATCAAGAAAAAAGTTCTGGCTTCCATTGTATTTTGGAATATTTTGGAAATATGTAGAAGTCTGAGAATTAAGAAAAAGGTTTTGGAAATATATAGGATCTCTGAGTTAGGAGAGAAGTCAACTGCTTCAGCAATGGAAATATCTAGAAATATGAGAATTAAGAAAAAAGTTTTGGAAATATATATAGGAATCTAAGAGTTAGGAGAGAAGTCAACTGCCTCACCACTGGGTGTTACTATTAGATTCCTGCTTATTCTCGGAATTTGCCACGGACATTTAAAAAAAAAAACCTGCTAAGATAGGAATTAAGAATAAGACTTCTCTTTGTTATTGTGATTAAATTTATAGCTATGCAATTTTACATAGCAGAGGAGCTGAGACTTGAAGATATTACCTGTAAAAAATATGAGCTAAATAAGATTCCATAGGTTCATTTTTCGTTAAGATGGGTAGACCAGTGTAATTTAAAAATATTTTTTTTCAATTATATATATATATAATCATTTTTAAACACTATTTAAATTTTATAGACTATAGATTATAGATGTCATTTCCATTTGAATAGAAGAATTGTCTTCCATTTGATTTTTTTTTATTTTTAGTTAATTTTTTTCAGATTTGATATTAATCTTATGATGGAGAGAGAGGGTTTATTTTAGAAATAAATATTAGAAATTTAAATTATAATTTTTTTAGGAATCAAGAAGTATATCGATTTATTATTATTAAAAAAACAATTTTAACTTATTTTATATTTAAAATTAAAAAAAGAAAAAAACATTTTGTGGTCAATGTTAATAACTATATATAAAATTTTAGAAGCATTATATATATATATATAATTTAGATTTTTTTTGAAATATTTAGTAGATATTTTTATATTTTGGTAAATTTTAATTATTCATATTGATTTCATATATATTATATTAATTGTATTTAATAATTTTATTAAAAAAATTTGATTATTGATTGAAAATTAAGTTTGATTTTTTCCTATTAAATTAGTGATATTTAATACATAATATAATTAAACTTTATTTTTTATTTTTTTTAATTATGATTATAATAATAATAACAAATTTCTCAAAACTATAATTAGTTTATAGATTTTAATTTATTCAAACTTCTTAAAAAAAATACTAAAAACAATAAAATTAAGAAAAATAATCCAAATTTACTATCATTTTAATAATTTATGATATTAGAAAGGCCAGTATTCTAACACATATTTTAAAATCGAATTTTAATTATATTTTACGTATAATATTATATTTTTTTATAATACAAAAAATCAATAATAATTTTAAGTATAATTAGCTTCCAGAATTAATATTCAATACTTGAAATTGACTTACTCAATTTATTATTTAAAAGCTGATAAATCATAAAAAAAATTGTAGAATTGCTCTAAATAAAAATCCATTTAACTTTAAATCTGTCGTAAAACATAATATATATATAAGACTGTTGACTTTTCATATTTATTCTCTGTACATAGCATAAAAAATTTATAGAATTGCTCTAAATAAAAATCCATTTAACTTTTCTTCATTTAAAATTTTTTGTATCTAAATCCCTACAGTAAAACATTATATATATATATATATATAACAATCGTATAAGATTGTTGACATTTCACATTGATTCTCTGTACATAGCAATGTTTGGTTTTTGTCTCGAGTATGCAGGTTAATAATGATGTTAACAGTGCATAAGATTGAATTTTTTGTTGTTGGGTAGTATGTATACATTTTAATAACATTATGTACAATTTATTGATTTGCAGGTAACATTTTTCAAATGTGGAGGAGTATCAGTAGGTGTGAGAATAAATCACATTGTGGGCGATGGATTTGCAGGTTTACATTTTATGAATAGTTGGGCTGCTGTAGCTCGTGGAGCTAAGATTACTCAACCCTATCTTGATAGAAGTATTTTTCAAGCCAATAATATTGCCAGTCCAAAGTTTCAACATATAGAGTATGAACAACCTTCACCATTGAATGACAAAAATGGTGCAATGAATGATACCCAAAATTCAATTGGCATTTTTAAAATTACCAAAAACCAGTTAGACAACCTTAAGGCCAAGGCCACAGAGAATGGCAATCAAGTAAAATACAGTAGTTATGAAATGCTGTCAGGTCACATTTGGAGATGTGTTTGTAAAGCTGGAAATCTGAGTGAAGATCAAGAAAGCAAAATGTATGTTCCTATTGACAGTCGTAGTCGGCTAGTGCCACCTCTTCCTCAAAATTATTTTGGAAATGCTATTTTTATAGCTTCGCCTATGGCTCTGGTTGGGAACCTGACTTCAAAGCCATTATATTATGCTGCAAGTATCATTCATGAAGGTTTGGTTCGGATGGATGATGAATACTTGCGTTCTGCTTTAGATTATTTGGATTCCCACCATGATCTTAATACTTTAGTTCGAGGATCTCATACATTCAGGTCTCCTAATCTCTGCATCACAAGCTGGTCTCGACTGCCGCTTCATGATGCAGACTTTGGTTGGGGAAAGCCAATATATATGGGTCCTGCCATTATTGCTTTTGAAAACTCAATCTGCATTTTGTCTAGTCCTGTCAATGATGGAAGTTTGACAGTTGCAATAAAATTGCAGAAAGATCATATGAACAGTTTTAAGAAATTGTTCTATGAATTCTAATAATGACTTCATTAGAATTACAATAAAATGTTATGGAAAGTCCATATCCATTTGGATTGGATCTGAGATTATTGCTGAGGAGGACAACGCTTACATTTTGTCTAGTCTTACCAAAGATGGAAGCCTGTCAATTGTAATAAGATTACAAGCAGAGCATATGGTCTATTTTGAGAATTCCTTCTATTGTTGTATGGGGTTTTATAATGATTGAAAATTTATTATTAGTTTGCAAAATTTCACTACAATTAGAAGTGTGACCATATAAATAAATAATGGGATCTCAATTATTGAAAAAAATGGGACAAATTCAA
This sequence comes from Pinus albicaulis, assembly GCA_034641835.2. Taxonomy (NCBI): domain Eukaryota; kingdom Viridiplantae; phylum Streptophyta; class Pinopsida; order Pinales; family Pinaceae; genus Pinus; species Pinus albicaulis. Next base: position 1,005,916,403 of record CM076577.1, on the reverse strand, counting down.
TATTTGATGTTTTTAACCAGACATTGAAATCCAGCAGGGTATATACAAAGATGGTCAAATTTGATTTTAACAAAGAAACTAATATATATTTTAATTTGTATTGTTTAACGAATCTTTTCGTTTCATAATTAAATCTGTGAGATGTATATATATTGGAGTAGTTTTGTCTTGACAGTTCATTGACTTCTAATCTACTTTCTAAACTCATTGACTTCCAACCTACTTTCTAAAATTAAGGCGAGTCCTGATTTTTCTGGTTGGCTTTTGCTGCTGATAATTTGCAAATAGGAAAATTTTCATAAGGAGTTGTTTTTACTTAAATTATTTGAATTTTTTGGTGTTTGAATTTGGCTTAAATTATTTGGATTTTTTGGTATTTGAATTTGGCTGATAAATGGTCAAATTTTGATTTGTGTTATTTAAACTGGTTTTTTTTAATTGTATATATAAATTCAACATCCTGAAAAATCGCTAAAACACTTTGATTGTGAAAAAATTACCTATCAAACTTATGTTTTCAATAAATTCCTACAAAATTTAAAAATGATTATACCTAAAACCAAAAAATCCCAATATTATAATATACCATCTAAAAATTTATTAAAAAATTAATATTATAATATTAATATTATTAAAAGATTATTTTATAATATACCATCTATTTATTTTCTGGATAACATTTCCGGTTTCTTTCATAATATACAATCTATTTGCTGCGATAACAATTCCAAACTACAGCCAAGATTGATGTCTTAAAAATTCGGTTTTTTGGATAGCATCTGTTTGTCACTTCAAACTCCAGCCCAGATTCGCATATAAAAATTTGAATGATGAAATTTAATACCATGGGATCAAAACTTTAAATCCACAAAGTCACCTAAATTCGAAGTATCAATCACGCAGGAGTCAAGGAAAAGATTATGATAATTTTCACAAAGTTACCTAAATTCGAAGTATCAATCACGCAGGAGTTAAGGAAAAGATTATGATAATTTTTACAAGATTGTACGGACAATTTTATGATATCTGTAATAGGACACTGATTATCTTTTTAGACACGGACAACAGATTTTATATTTAATGTTCCCTTGAAAAAAAGATTTTATATTTAATGTATTTGTTTGTATATAAAAAATAATTTGTATATAGAGGAAATGTAAAATGAAAAAAGTCAAAATATTTTTGTTTAATGTGGGAAGTGAAATTTCAGAGCAAAGATAGGTTGAATATCATGATATGGTTTAACAATCACTTGCTCTATTTTATTATATCATTTTTATATAATTATTGGTTATTAACTTTTGTTTTAATCATTGAAGTAGGGTTGAGCTTAATTTGGAGAGAGTTTTAATGTGTAATATTATTATTATTGAATATATTTAGTTTTAATATTTTTTTATAAATATAATATTGGATATTAAATTCTATATAAAATTTAGAAAATACTAAATTTTATACAAACTATACTAATAATTATAATATAAAAAAGTGAGACTTAATGTGTAAACTATACTAACTATAGTTTATATTATACTTAGATAATACTATATTTAGTTTTAATTAAGTTGGAGAGAGCTTTAATATGTAATATTATTATTATTGAGTATATTCAGTTTTAATATTTTTTTATAAACATAATATTGGATATTAAATTCTATATAAAATTTAGAAAATACTGAATTCTACACAAACTATATTAATAATTATTATTGTAACTAAATAAATTAAATTATGGGTAAATAACAATAGTTATCAAAATATTTATTTTTGATACATCTTAAATTTCTAAACTAAATTTTAATTTTAGTTTACATTATTATTAGAAATAATAATATAACAAACTCATTTATAATTTATAGATTGATAAATAATAATTACTATCCTAACCATATAGATTAAATCATGGGTAAATACATATAAACATCAAAACATTTACCAATTGATACATCTTTCATTGCCAAATTACAAAATAAAAATCATAAAAATTAGTTTAGATTATTATTATTATTATTATTATTATTAATTTAAAATATATATATATATATATATGGATATTAGCCTTCATTTTGTCATGGAGATTTTGAACTTATAAATAGTCTTTGTTACAATATTATCTACCGATATCATAGCTTAGTGTTACCATCGATCCAAAATATCACAAAAATCAAGTTTATATAACATTTTTTAATTAATCAATTTGATTAAAATGACAAAATTGACATAACTATTTTTCAAATAAATGCTATTTTTTGATGGGGAACAATCATTGCATGAGAAGAATGCTTAGTTTTATTCTTTCGAAAACTTGTTAAATGAGGAGAAATAAAATATATTTTATTTAATACTAGAGAGTTGGTTGAAAATCTGGTTGGTAATATGCCATTCCATGTGGGCATTATTCCATCAAAATACTTGGGTGTTTTGCTTGTCATGAATTCTCTAAAGCCCTGTTTCTCACACGAAGTAACAAACAAGGTTTCCTAATGATTGGATAACTGGGATTTCCACTCATTAAACCTAGCAAGTTGAGTCACTGTGTTGAAATCAGTCCTCCAGGTTCTTCTAGTTTACCAATTTTCAGTATTATCATCTGTGAATGAGGTGTACAAAGACATTGTTTCTAGGTTCATGATGTTCTTATGGCAAGGTTTCAAGGACACTAAAAGGTGGGTCTTGGTCGATTGGGATAAGATATGTATTCCAAAATGGGGAGGAGGGTTGTGTCTCAGAGACCCTGAGGTTCTTAACAAATTATTGGGAGCTAAGTTGGGGTGGAGGTGATTTCAAGGGGGTTCAAAGCTTAAAAAAATTTTGCGATAGGAAATATAACCCAAAAAAAACTCAAGCTAAGAAGGTAAAAACTAATACTTTTCCTCTCATATTTTCTATTTGGAATTTGACTAAATATAAACCAAACAAAACTCAAGCTAAGAAGGTAAAATTTAATACTTTTCCATTTGGATTTTCTATTTGGAATTTGGCCTAGAAAAAATATTTATTAATCCAAAATTGCATGCTCTAGGAAATTAGAAACAAACATACAACTCGGTCATGGGAAGAATCCAAGCAACAACTTCCGCACCTAGAGAACATAGAAGAGCTCAAAACTCTCAAAGTGTTTACTATCACTCAAGGAGCCATCCAAGTGGTGGACTTTTGGAAATAAGACAATCCATAAGCCCTCTGGTGGAAATGGAAAATTATGGACAATTGGCTCGAATATCAAACAATGCATGCCTGCTCGATTCTAAATATTTGTTTAAGGGAGAGGAAAATTCAAATTTCTCATAATCCTGACAAGATAAGATGGGTATAAATCGAAGGGGATTTTCACTTTAAAATAAGACTATTGGATGATGGTGGGCCATTCAACAATACCTCAAGAACCTTTCTGGAGGAGGATATGGATATGAAAACTATGGCCAAGGGTAGCACATCTTTTTTGTGGAATATAGGAAGTAAAATGCCTCTTTCATGGGCCTTTCATTTTATCCTCTATGAAAGGAATAGGAGGAAACCATGGAACACCTTTTGAAAACTTGTGGATGTATGGAGAATTTATGGAACCAGGTGTTAACTTTGGATCGTACCCAAAATAACCTATGGGAAACTTTGGAGATGTGGCAATTATCCCTCTTGAATAACCTAGCAGTGAAAAAAGATTGGAAATTAATTTTGGGACACTTACTTTGGAATGTTTGCAAGGAAAGAAACATAATTATATTTAAGGACCAAAAGACATCAAGGGACATTGTATTGCAAGCCATGAAAAGAAATTGTAAAGAAACAATTTTATCATAAATTTGGGATACAAAATATTGTAAGGTGGACCAGGTGGAGGTGAGGATACTGAGAGACCTGGAGATCTTTGAGCACATGATTTCTAAAAGTAAGTCACATTTCCCATGGGACTTAAGGACATCCCCCTCAGGGTTTTCCCTTACCCTCTCGAGATTTATCAAGTTAAATTTTGAAGGGGACTCTAAGGGTAACCGAGGCCCAGTGGGATATGAGGGAATCTTCTAAGATGAGCAAGGAAAAACTTTATGAATTCATGCGGGTAGTTGTGGCTACATTAGTAACAATTTAGAAGAATTCATTGCGTTGGAAAGAGGCATGCTTATTGCAAGAGATGAAGGTTTTGCAAAGATTTAGTTAGATGGAGACTCCCAATTGGTGATAGATATAATGCAAAAGTTCATATATGGATCTTTAGTATCAAAATTAGTCAATAGTTGGCATTTAGATCTCCTAGTTTCTTGAATCCAAAAGTTGTTATCATCCTTCCCTTATATAAATAATTCTCGGTCACAAAGGACGGGTAACAAGGCAGCTGATTTGCTAGCAAATTGGGGAAATCAATAATGAGATCTTGAACTTTCATCTCCATGTCCCATGCAAACCAATTTTAATTGATCTTTTTAGTTGGACAATAGTATGGAGAAGAAAAGGATGTTCAACTCTTCTGATCCTTAATGGTTGTTGGGTGCATTCTCATTTTGATAGTCTTCTGGTATCACTTGCTTTTTAGGTTATGGTTAATAATGTTTGTTTTTAAAGTTAAGTATATGTAATTATTGTCACCTATTGGCCAATAAATACGGTAATTGGATTTTTAGAAAATGTTATTAGCAATGAAATCTTTTGATATAATAGAATTTCTTCAACTTAACCAAAAAAAACTTAAATTTTAATATATGGTTATTATAAAAACATTATAAAATTTTTATTAAAGATTATCTTTATCATCTAACTAATAATTATTAATGATTAAATAAAAATTCTAAAAACCCTATTCCAAAATAAATAAACAATTTTCCAAATTATTATGAAATTTAAAATATTATAAATCATATAAATGATGATGATGATGATGTCTACTAAGACAAATGCGTTTTATTAAGTCTCAAGCAAAAAAAAATAAAAATCTAATCGTGATTCTTCAAAATCTTGTTTCTATGATAAAAAAGAAAGGAAAGAATCGCTAAAAAATCGCTATAATTGGGTTGGCTTAATAAGTGAAGACGATTGGAAGTGTGGAAGATGTTAAGGAATTGAGAGCGGATGTGAGTAAGAGCGGACAATCTAAAAGTAAGTGTTTTTCATCTTCCATCCTCTTAGTATCGCAAATCTAACAAATTCTATCGTCGAGAGAGCCTCAGAAGTAGACCAGCACCGGATTTCACTTTGACGCTCATGAGAATTACTTCTTATCCTAGCAATGTTCATTTTTTTTCTTAATGCTAATCAACACAAAAAGATAATTCTTGTTATCAAAAGTGAGGTTGATCATCTCCTTATAATATTTTATTTTCTTCTACATTACATTGAAAAAGCAAATCTGAAACCCCAAAACAAGATATATTCTCAAACACAATAATTTTCAAAAACGAAAATTTTGTCATAATAAAAAGTTCACGAATAACTTTAATGATCTCGATCAGGTTTTCAATCCTTTTGCTTTTCGTGAAAATAATGGATCAAAATTTCCTAAGAATAAAAAATACAAGAACGACTTTAGTAAATCAGATGTATTGCAACAAAGAGTTAAATACCAATTTAATAGAACAAATATGTTCAAGAACGAGTATAACGGAGGAAACAATTTAACATAAAAGTATGAGGAATGAATTTAAGGAAAATTTGTTTGAAAAAAACCGTTAAATGATACCTTGTCCGCTTTCGAGTGCCGTAAAATTTAGAGTTGAGTGTGTTATGAATATTTTTTTTTCAAAAGTGATGGGAGAAGCCATATTAGATGAAAGGATGTGGTTTAGGTTTAATAACAGATATTACGAAGCTTGCTAATTCTATTCTTTGTATCAAAATTCAATTCATATATATATATTTTTTCAGTCTTCTCGAACTATATCTCGATTATTCTTATGAGTATACATTTTTAATAATACTCTTAAAATATATAATATTTACCAAAACATGGTTGAAGATGGGATAGATCCATGAATATTTATGGAAAGTTTTAAAGTCTGTCTCACAAATTTTTTAATGATTAATGTCATTCTTCTGACCATATTTGCACGATATTATTATAATTTAATTTTCCTCTGACAAGTGGTTAGGGGCTTATTATTATCTATTAACTCATGTGTTTATTATTCATCTTTTATAAATTTCCATTCTTATAAAATAAATAAAATTCTATTATTAAAAGTAATTTAAGAATTTTTTTTAAATCAAAAAAGTTATTTTAATTAACATAAAATCCACAAATCCCTCAGGGGATGTTAATGTGAGTAATGAGAGGGCTTCGAGGTTGTGCCAGCCACCCTCAAATGTCATGTACATTTATGAGGAAGGGGCACAACCAACCTCTGTATACATTCACATGCAAGACCCTAAAAGACCTTGGATCATTATAAACATGTACAAATAATATTTTTCAGAATACTTAGTGTTGAATTGAGAGGAGGAGGCAAGGTTAGGGCCTCGAATTCCTTATGGGTTCTTTCTCTTCTAGTTGGTGGTGAATGTTTCTTTGAGTTCTGGTTTAGTTATGTTGTAGTGACGATGAAGACAGGGATCTCCGCCCCATGAGGGTGTTGGTGGCAGGAGTGGAGTAACTTTGGTATTGAGGTCTTTCTCTTGAATCTTGGAACCCTGGTGTGGGGTGGGCTGGTGTGCGATTCACTTTAAAATCCCTGCACTAGAATTCAGTTCAATACCTTCCATTTTCTAGTAGTTTGTTTTGACGTAAATAATGGGTACGGTCTAGGTTGTAGGCTTGATTTCATTGTTTTGGGGGGTTCGTTTCATTTTATTTGTCTAGGTTGGAAAGGTTTGGTAGATTTTCTACGCCTTTCGCTCCAGGGTTTTCTTGCATTTTTAATGTATGGGTTTGTTGTTAAATTTCATGTTAATTTTAGTGAGTGTAGTCTAGTGAATTGTAAGGTTTGGGTTGGAGGGTTGCTTTGCTATTGGATTCCTAGGTGCCTAAAAGTTTTCAGTGACCTAGGTTCATTGTATTTTGTGTATTTAGGAATATGTTTAATGGTGTTGGGAAGGGGTGGGGTCATTTTCAAAGGCTTTCTCGACTATTGCTTAACAACTAGGTGATTCCCTTGGGTCTAAGGTCTATGTCACGAGTTTTGGGGATGTTTAGTGAGTTGGAGCTTTGGCATTGTTGTGGATGCATATGGTTTCATTTCTTGTTTTTTTTAAGGGATAAGTATTTACAGTAGTTGCTCTTGGTGTTATAATGCTAACTAATATAGATTTTAATTTGTATTGTTTAATGAATCTTTTCATTTCATAATTAAATGTGTGAGATGTATATATATTGGAGTGATTTTGTCTTTACCGTTCATTGTCTTTTAACTTACTTTCTAAAAGTAGAGCGAGCCCTGATTATTGTTCTGGTTGACTCTTGCTGCTGACAATTCGCAAATAAGAAAATTTTCATAACATTTTATTGAGTTGTCTGGAGTTGTTTTTAGTGTATTTTTTGGATTTTTTGGTGTTGGAATTTGGCTAATAATTTGAGGTGAAATTTTGATTTATGTTATTTAAATTAGTTTTTTTAATTGTATATAGATTCAGCACCTTAAAAAACCTCTAAGACACTTTAATTGTAGAAAGATTACTTATCAAACTTGTATTTTCATTAAATTCTTATCAAATTTAAAAAAAAAAAGAAAAAAACAAAACAAACTTCCCAAAGTTTTTAAAAAACAACTCTATTAAAGATTCTTTTAAAATATACTATCTATTTTCTGGATAACATTTCCGGTTTCTTTTATAATATACAATCTATTTGCTCGGTAACATTTCCAAACTACAGCGAAGATTGATGGATTAAAAATTCGGTTTTTTTGATAGCATCTGTTTGTCACTTCAACCTCCAGCCCAGATTCGCATATAAAAATTTATATGATGAAATTTAATACCATGGATCAAAAGTTTAAATCCACAAAGTTACCTAAATTCGAAGTATCACTCATGCAGGAGTAAGGAAAAATTTATGATAATTTTTACAAGATTGTACGGACAATTTTATGATATTTGTAATAGTACACTGACTCTCGTTTTAGAGATGGATAACAGATTTTATATTTAATGTATTTGTACATAAAAAAATAATTTGTACATACAGAAAATGTAAAATGAAAATAATGAAAATATTTATGTTTCATCGCAAAGATAGGTTGAATATCATGATATGCTTTAACAATCACCTGCTTTCTTTTATTATACCATTTTTATATAATTATTGGTTGTTAACTTTTTTTTCTTTTCTTTTATTATATCATTTTTATATAATTATTGGTTATTAACTTTTGTTTTAATCATTGAAGTAGGGTTGAGTTTAATTTGGAGAAATCTTTAATGTGTGATATTATTGTTATTATTGTATATTTTTATTTTAATATTTTTTTATAAATATAATATTAGATATTAAATCTTATATAAAATTTAGAAAATACTAAATTTCACACCAATTATACTAATAATTACTATTAAAATTATATAAATTAAATTATTGATAAATGACAATTATCAAAATATTCATGTGTGATACATCTTAAATTTCCAAAGTAAATTTTAATTTTAGTTTAAATGGTTATTAATATTATTAATTTAAAAAACTAATAAAATAACCAATTCATTTATAATTTATAAATTAATGACTAACAATCACTATTCTAGCCATATAGATTAAATTATGGGTAAATACATATAAACATAAAAACATAAACATTTAGTAATTGATACATGTCACATTGCCAAATTACAAAATAAAAATCATAAAATCAGTTTATATATATATATTTCTCAACTAAGGAGATTCACCTTCATTTTTTCATGAAGATTTTGAATTTATAGAGTCTTTGTTACAATATTATCTACCAATATCATAACACTAAGCTTAGTGTTGCCACTATCCAAAATATCATAAAATTCAAGTTTATATATATATATATATTTTTTAATTAATCAATTTAATTAAAATAACTAAAAATGACATAATTACTTTTAAAATAAATGCTAATTTTTGATGGGGAACCATCATTGCACAATAAGAACGCTTAGTTTTGCTTAGTTTCATTCTTTAGAATTTCCATGAAGCTTGATAAATGGGGAGAAATAAAATATATTTTTCTAGAGAGTTGGTTCAGGAAAATCTCGCTTGTAATATGGGATTCCATGTGAGCAATCTTCCATCAAAGTACTTGGGTATTTTGCTTGTCATGAATTCTCTAAAGACCTATTTCTCACACGAAGTAACAAACAAGATTTCCAAATGATTGGATAACTAGAATTTCCACTCATTAAACCTAGCAAGCCGAGTCACTTTGTTGAAATGATTCCTCTGGGTTCTTCTATTTTACCAATTGTCAGTATTATTGTCCCTGAATGAGGTGTACAAAGACATTTTTTCTAGGTTTAGGAAGTTTTTATGGCAAGCTTCCAAGGAGACTAAAAGGTGGATCTTGGTGCGCTAGGATAAGGTATGTATTCCAAAAAGGGGAGAAGGGTTTTGTTTGAGAGACCCTGAGGCAGGGAAAATTTTAGGGGCTAATATTCGTAGGTGAGCTAATTTTCCATGCTTTTTCCAAAAAATATATTCTCCAATTTCCATTTTTTTTTAAAATTGATTCACCCAAATTTTATAGTATAAAATATTTTTACCCTAAAAATTGCCAAAATTCTGTATATACCATTATAAAATGATTAGAAAACTAAATATTTGTACAAAAATAACATCAAAATTTTTACAATTTACATATTGGGAACTACTAAGATTCACCAAGGCTACTAAACTTTAAGATAAATGTCGATCATTAAAATTTTCCCTTCCCTGAGGTACTTAAAAAAGTATTGGGAGCTAAGTTGTGGTGGAGGTGATTTCAAGGAAGTTCAGAGCTAGAAACAAATTTGGGATAAGAAATATAACCCAAAAAAACTCAAGCTGAGAATGTAAAAACTATTTTTCCTGACAGATTTTCTATTTGGAATTTTGCCTAATATAAATCAAACAAAACTCAAGCCAAAAAGGTAAAGACTAATACTTTTCTTCTCAGATTTTGTTTTGGGAGTTTGGCCAAGGAAAACTATTTATTAATCCAAAATTTCATGCTATGGAAATTAGAAACAAAGACACAACTCGGTTGTGGGAAGAATCCTAACAACAACTTCCGCACCTAGAGAACATAGAAGAGCTCAAGACTCTCAAAGTGTTTACTATCACTCAAGAAGCCATCAATGTGGTGGAATTTTCAAAAGAAGACAATCCATAATCCCTTTGGCGGAAAAGGAAAAGTATCAACAATTGGAACAAATATCAAACAATGCATGCATTTCCGATTCTAGATATCTATTTAAGGGAGAGGAAAATTCAAATTGATCATAATCTTGACAAGATAATATGGGGGTATAAACCAAAGGGGATTTTCACTTTAAAATAATCCTATTGGATGATGGTGGGTCATTCTTCCTAAAGAACCTTTCTGGAGGAGGATATGGATAGGAAAACTGTGGCCAAAGGTAGCATGTTTTTTTGTGGTGTATAGGAATGAAAATGCCTCTTACATGGGATCATCTGTAGTAAAGAAATATTCATGAGACTTTCATTTTCTCCTCTCTACAAGGAATAGGAGGAAACCATGGAACACCTTTTGAATACTTATGGCTTTATGGAGAATTTATGGAACCACGTGTTATCTTTGGATCATACCCCAAATAACCTATGGGAAGCTTTGGAGATGTGGCAATTATGCCTCTTTAATAACCCAGTAGTGAACAAAGATTGGAAATTAGTTTTGGGACACTTTGGAATATTTAGAAGGAACAAAACATAATTATATTTAAGGACCAAAGGACATCAAGGGACTTTGTATGGCAAGCCATGAAACAAAACTATAAAGAAAATATTTTATCATAACTTTGGGATATAAAAGATTGGAAGGCAGATCAGGTGGAGGTGAGGATACTGAAAGATCTTTGAAGACATGATTTCTAAAAGTAAGTCACATTTCCAATGGGACTTAAGGACATCCCCCTCAGTTTTTCCCTTCTTCCTCGAGATTTATCAAGATAAATTTTGAATGGGACTCTAAGGGAAACCAAGGCCCAGTCGAATATGAGGGAATATTCTAGGATGAGTGAGGAAAAAATTTATGAATTCATGTGGGTAGTTGTGGCTACATTAGTAACTGATGCAGGAGCATCTAACTCGGAGTAGACGAAAGATGGCTTAACTATCTCACTGTTACACGTGTTTGTGGACAGGTTACTAAACCTATGTTTTATTTTCTTTTATTATTCGTTATATGGACGAGGACAATAGGATTAGGAAAATAAAATGTTTTTGTAGTTTAATTAGAAGTTTCTTTTTATGAAATTGGCAATGTAGTTAGATAATGCGGTTGGAATAATGCGGTTGAAAGTTCAACCGAAAAACAAAATGACTATGAAGACAGCGAAAGAAGTTTACACAGGCCAAGAAAGAATGGATTTTTCGTTTTCACAGCGAAACCAAACCAGAAAAACAATTGCAGACAATGCCAGGTAATTTCACTAACACAGAACGAGTTTGAAGTTTGTCACGAACAAATATTTCCGTAATAACCATTAAAGACTTTGCCAAAATTCTGAAACTGTCCAGAAGAGAGACACAGAGTATCGAACACATAACTGAACGAGGGTTTGAAACCAAAAATCATACAACTGCAACGAAACGACGAAGCTCCACAGAACATTTATCATCTTTAATCAATTACATAGAGAAAACCTAACAGCCGACCAAAAACTGGTAACAAAAAAAGCTACAAAACCTAAGCTACAGGAAACACAGAATGGATTCGACCCTACCCATAGGGTTTCATCATTGAAGGAAGGCCACCGGATGCGCAAACTAGGAGTGGGAACCTATAACACCCACAACGTTTAACTATTATAACCCTGAAGCAATTTATGAAACCAAATTGACAGGAAACAAATGTGCAAACTGGACAGACAAGACACAGACCAACTTACCAAGAGTGTTTGAGGACTGGGCAGAAAAAACGCCTCAGGTTTTGAACCGAAAGAGCCTAGTCACAAAGGAGCGGAACGGTCAGAGGCCTCAAATAAAAGCAGTAAGTTTTCCAACAGGGAAGGAGTGAAGTACCTGTGACTTTTTTTTCCGAGCTGTAGGCGACCATAGGAAGTCGTGGCGGTCCAAACCTGAAGAGGAATAGATATCAAATAGTGGTATCGTTAGAAACTGAGACGTGAAAATAACATAGAGATGTGAAACTAACCAGCATAGCAAGATAAAAACCATCGCCAGAGAAATTACCAAATATACAGGTGATGAGCTGCAATGCAAGGTTCGCAAACAGTAGTGATTGAAAGAAATCGCGCAACGAGACCAGAATAGAATTTGTTCAACAGAAGAGAGGACACAAAATCCTCACATAGAGATGCAGAGATGTGTTAGTGAAACCCCCGTGTAGAGCTGAAGGGTCTGTGGAGGTCGAAAAACCCTCCTCTCAACTCAGTTAACAAAAATACCATAAACACAGTTGAAGTGCGGTTGCATAGGGTGAGGAGTATGGCGCGAAGGTCGTGATAAGGTTCAGTAAATGCACCAGCTCACGAGGACAGATATGTATTGATTGCCACAGAAGTCGAAAAATCCCCAAGTACAGTAATTAAACGTTGTCAATTCCCTTGTGTCACATTTACATTTATTCGTTTGATGAATTGCCAATGACCTGGTGAAGTTTCAATCTAATACATTCACATTATTAACATTTGATTACAAAACAATTGTGCATTGCCACGTGTGAGCGGGGCTGGGCCTCATCATTTTTGGTATCAAAGCGGGTTTGTTGAACAGTGAACATGGAGGTTGGTAGACGAGGACGAGGAAGGGGGAGAGCTAACCGAAGATTAGCAGAGGAAGGATTGAGGGAGGAAATTCATATTTTGAATGAGTGATTAGCAGCAGTGGAGGTTGGAAGAAGAAGGGACCCTGACGGAGGGGATGACAGTGATGAGGAGGTTGCAGAAGCGACAGATGGTTTTGAAGGAGAAGGAACTGAACTTAGATTATTGAGGTCAGTTTTGTTATCAAGTAGCAAGCCAAAACATGAGCTTTCTACTTAAGATGCGAATCTATCAACAGATGTGCTATTGGATTGGCTTAGTGAATTGAAGAAGTATTTTGATTTTGAAGAAATCAACGAAGATAAGCAGGTAAAATTCACTGCCACCAAGCTGAAGGGACATGCATCCTTGTGGTGGGATAGTATTCAGACGGAGAGGAAGAGGCTGAATAAACTGCCTATTAAAAAGTGGGCAAGGATGGAGGCCAAACTGAAGGATAATTTTTTGCCAAAGGATTATCAGATCATGCTGTACAAATAGGTGCAGAATTTGAGGCAAAAAGGGTTGACTATTAAAGAATACACGAAGGAATTCTATAGGTTGAATTTGAGAGCGGGGTATATAGAAGACACCCCCGAAAAGATAGCCAGATTTGTAAATGGCTTGAGGGGGGAGATATTGGATGAAATCAGTATTCTCTCACCCAGAACTATCGATGAGGCATATCAGTGTGCCTTGAAAGCGGAAGAAAAAATAATTAGGAAGCAGAATGCCAAAAGAGGAGGAGGATCTGGCAGAGGAAAAGGGAAGGCTTTTGGCAGAGGTAGAGGCACAAATTCCAGTGAAGAAGGCAAAAATTCAAAACCTTTAGGGACAGCAGAAAAGGACAATAACACCAGAGGGGGATGACCATACCAGCGGGGAAGAGGAAATGGTCGGGGTACAGGAGTTGTCCAGTGTTATAGATGCCATAAGTGGGGCCATAAGTCTTATGAGTGTCCTGAAGGGGAACCAGCGGGTGGTAGAGGAACCTATGTTGCCCAAAAATAGGAAGTGGAGGCACCACCCCAAGAGGTATAAAATGCGCCTGAGACAGGGGAAGATTTGGTGCTGAATAAGGTGTTGCTGAAACCAGCCAAAGAAGTTGCAGAACCGGATCAGTGAAAAGCTTTATTCCGGACAGTTTGCAAGTCACAGGGCAAGTGCTGCAAACTAATAATTGACGGTGGGAGTACAGATAATTTGGTGGCCACAGAAATGGTGGAGAAGTTGGGGTTGAAACGGTTGAAGCACCCCACTCCCTATAAAGTGTCGTGGCTGCAGAAGGGACATCATCTGTTAGTTGATGAGAAGTGTGAAGTAGAATTTCATATTGGCAGGTACAAGGACAAGATTATCTGTGATGTTATGCCGATGGATGTATGTGATATACTGTTAGGGAGGCCTTGGCAGTATGACAGGAAGGTGTTTCATGATGGAAAGACAAACTGTTACAAGTTTGTCAAGGATGGGATTAATCACACGCTTGTACCCATCAAGGAGTAAAATACAGCAGAAGCTAGTGGGGTTAAAGCATTACTGATGGGAGGAAAAGAATTTTTGAAACAGATCGACGATAATGATGTAAATTTTGTTGTTGTGAGGAGGCCAAGGACGGTGGTACTGCACACAAAGATCACAGATTTACCAGAGGAGATTCAGGATATGTTGCAGGACTTTGGTGATATCATAGTGGATGATCTTCCAGATGAATTGCCTCCTAAGAGAAGCATAAGTCATTGTATTGATTTTATACCAAGAGCTAATCTGCCAAATAAGGAAGCTTACCGTATGAGTCCTAAGGACCACAAGGAGATTAGGAAACAAGTGCAGGAATTGCTAGATAAGGGGCTGATCAGAGAAAGCATGAGCCCCTGTGCAGTTCTGACAGTTTTGGCTCCAAAAAAAGGTGGAGAATGACGAATGTGCATAGACTCAAGAGCTATTAATAAGATTACTATCAGGTACAGGTTTCCATTGCCACGAATGGACGACATGATGGACTGTTTGATTGGAGCAGCATACTTTACGAAGATCGATATGAAGAGTGGTTACCATTAGATTAGAATTCGAGAAGGGGATGAGTGGAAAACAACCTTCAAGACGAATGAAGGGTTGTACGAATGGTTGGTGATGTCATTTGGTTTGAGTAATGCCCCTAGTATGTTTATGCTCCTAATGAACGAAGTGCTGAAATAGTTCATTGGAAAGTTTGTAATTGTTTATTTGGATGACATATTGATTTTCAAAGTAGAAAAAGAAGAGAAGGGGATGAGTGGAAAACAACCTTCAAGACGAATGAAGGGTTGTACGAATGGTTGGTGATGTCATTTGGTTTGAGTAATGCCCCTAGTATGTTTATGCTCCTAATGAACGAAGTGCTGAAATAGTTCATTGGAAAGTTTGTAATTGTTTATTTGGATGACATATTGATTTTCAGCAGGACGAAAGAAGAACACTTCAGGCATGTTCGAAGTGTATTGAGGAAATTGCAGCAGAATAAGCTACTAATAAATCTAAAAACGTGTACCTTTTTCCAACAGGAATTAGTGTATCTGGGTTTTGTAATTGCAGAAAACGAGTTGAAGATGGACCCAAAAAAGGTTGCAGCTATAGTTAGCTGGCCATCCCTGAAGAGTCTATTTGAAGTCCAAAGCTTTCACGGATTGGCAAGCTTTTACAGAAAATTCATCAGGAATTTCAGTGAAATCTGCGCACCCATGTTGGATACGATCAAGAAGGCAAATCATCCTTTTTGTTGGACGGAGGCAGCAGAGAAAAGTTTTCAGGCTTTGAAGAGGAAGATCACTGAGAGACCGATATTGAGGTTTGCTGACTTCAAAAAACTTTTTCAAGTTCGTTGTGATGCCAGCGGTACAGCCATTGGGGTAGTACTTATCCAGGAGGACAGGCCGGTCGCTTATTTCAGTGGAAAGTTGAACGAAAGTAGGCAGAAATACTCAACCTATGATAAGTAATTTTATGCGGTCATCTAAGCATTGAAACACTGGAGAAACTACTTATTAGGTAATGAGTTTGTTTTATTTTTTGATAATTCTGCATTACAGTATATTATGCAGCAGCATAAGTTGAACCACAAGCATGTAGAATGGGTTGAGTATCTGCAGAGTTTTACATTTGTGCTGAAACATATTAGTGGGCAGACCAACAAGGTGGCAGATGCGTTGAGTAGAAGAGCTTTGCTCTTGCAGGAAAGCACAGTGCAAGTCTTGGGTTTTGAGCATTTGAGGGATTTGTATAGGACGAATACAGATTTTAAGGAGGCCTATGAGGCTTGTCAAAACCATTTGTTGAGAAATAATAGTCCATGGTTGGACTATAATTTTTAGGAGGGATTATTGTTCAGGGGAGGACAGTTATGCATTCCCAACTTTTCGATGAGGGAGAACATTATACGGGAAAAGCACAGTGGTGGTCTAGCCGGACATTTCAGCATAGACAAGACATTATCGCAGATCGAGCACTTTTATTACTGGCCAAGGATATGACAGGACATGCAGAGGTATGTAAGGAGATGTAAGATGTGTCAATTGGCGAAAGGTTGCAGTAAGAATACAAGACTTTATATGCCACTGCCTATTCCGAGTAGACCATGGGACTCAGTCAGCTTGGACTTTATCTTGGGTCTGCCTAGAACACAGCGGGGTTTTGATTCAGTGATGGTGGTAGTGGATCGATTCTCGAAGATGGCACATTTTATACCCTGCAGGAAAACTAGTGATGCCACTCACGTAGCACACTTGTTTTTCACAGAGATTGTCAGACTGCATGGCGTACCAAGGTCCATTATCTCCGATAGGGATGTGAGGTTTACCGGACATTTTTGGCGTACCTTGTGGAAGAAGTTGGACACTCAGTTGCAATTCAGCTCCACCTATCACCCACAGACCGATGGGAAAATAGAGGTGGTGAACAGGAGCTTAGGAAATATGCTACAGAGTTTTATAGGTGAAAATTATCGGATGTGGGATCGCGTACTTGCTCAAGCGGAATTCGCTTACAATGAATCACCAAATCACAACACAGGTTATAGTCCCTTCCAGGTCTTATATGGCATGCATCCTGGTGGAGTGCATGAGCTGCGGGATTTGGGAAAACTTGAAAAATAGAGTGCTGATGGGGAAGACTTCGCCCAGGCAATGAGCGACTTACATGAGCAGGTGAAAAAAAAATTACAGGACAACAGCCAAAAGTACAAACAACGGGCAGATTTGAAAAGGAAGGAGGCTCAGTTCAATGTCGGAGATGAGGTTCTTGCACACTTGCGCAAGGAACGTTTTCCTAAAAGGGAATACAACAAGCTGAAATTTAAAAATATTGGCCCCTGCAAAATTATTCGCAAGTTTTCCGCCAATGCTTACGAATTACAATTGCCACCAGGAATAGGCATTTTTCCCATTTTAAATGTGGCAGATATGTTTCCATATACTGCTAGTCCTGAGGAAGATACAACAGTATGGCCAGAACGGGACACCCAACTTGAGTAAGGTTCTTGGGTGAGATAGATGCCCACGGCACAGCCCCTTGAGATCGAGAGTATTCTTGACACACAGGTAGCCAAGCGCACGTGCAGGAAGGAATATCTACGATATTTGTTCAAGTGGAAGAATCGTCCTATTGAGGACAGTTCGTGGCTTGACGCGGCACAGATACAAAAGGCTGGTTATTCGGTTGACGATCTCATGGAACAGAGCCATGAATTTTTGTCACCCCGAGAGCCTGATGCAGGAGCATCTAACTCAAAGTAGACAAAATATGGCTTAATTGTCTCACTGTTACACATGTTTGCGGACAGGTTACTAAACCCGTGTTTTATTTTCTTTTATTATTCGTTATCTGGACGAGGACAGTAGGATTAGGAAAATAAATTTTTTTGTAGTTTAATTAGAAGTTTCTTTTTATGAAACTGGCAATGTAGTTAGATAATGCGATTGACAGTTCAACCAAAAAACAAACAGGACTATCACCTACAGGCATATAAATAGCAGAAGATCATATACTGTAGGTTCGATTTCCATCAGATAGAAGAAATACAAAACAGAGTTTGAAAACCATCTGCAACTAGAATTCTTTTAGCAAATTTGTTAATTTACACCATATTATTGTGAAATGAAATTTTACTTTCCCTACTGATATATGTGAAGCACTTTAATTTGAACTTGCAAACAGAATTGATTTGAAAGTAACTGAATTACGTTAAGAGACGAGATACCATGTACATGAGGAAAAAAATTCCTTGTTCATACCATTAACAGGACTACGAAGACAGTGAAAGAAGTTTACACAGGCCAAGAAAGAACGGAGTTTTCATTTTCACAGCGAAACCAAACCAGCAAAACAATTGCAGACAGTGCCAGGTAAGTTCACTAACACAGAACGAGTTTGAAGTTTGTTAAGAACAAATATTTCCGTAATAACCATTAAAGAGTTTGCCAAAGTTCTGAAACTGTCCAGAAGAGAGAGACAGAGTATCGAACACATAACTAAACGAGGGTTTGAAACCAAAAATCATACAACTGCAATGAAACAACGAAGCTCCATAGAACATTTATCATCTTTAATTAATTACATCAAGAAAACCTAACATCTGACTAGAGACTGGTAACAAAAAAAGTTACAAACCCTAATCTACAGGAAACACATAATGGATTTGACCCTACCCATAGGGTTTTATCATTGAAGGAAGGCTGCCAGATGCGCAAACTAGGAGTGGGAACCTATAACACCCACAAAGTTTAACTATTAGAACCCTGAAGCAATTTATGAAACCAAATTGATGCGAAACGAATGTGCAAACTGGACAGACAAGACACAGACCAACTTATCAAGAGGGTTTGAGGACTGCACAAAACGAACGCCTCAAGTTTTGAACCGACAGAGCCTGCTCACAAAGGAGTGGAACGGTCAGAGGCATCAAATAAAAGCAGTAAGTTTTCCAACAGGGAAGGAGTGAAGTACCTGTGACTTTTTTTTTCCGAGCTGTAGGCGGCCACAGGAAGTCGTGGCGGTCCAAACCTGAAGAGGAATAGATATCAAGCAGTGGTATCGTTAGAAACTGAGACATGAAAAGAACACACAGATGTGAAACCAACCAGCATAGCAAGATAAAAACCATCGCCAGAGAAATTACCAAATATACAGGTGACGAGCTGCATTGCAAGGTTCGCAAACAGTAGTGATTGAAAGAAATCGTGCAATGAGACCAGAACAGAGTTTTTTCAACATAAGAGAGGACACAAACTCCTAACACAGAGATGCAGAGACGTGTTAGTGAAACCCCCGTGCAGAGCTGAAGGTTCGGTGGAGGTTGGAAAACCCTCCTCTCAACTCAGTTAACAAAAATACCATAAACACAGTCGAAGTGCAGTTGCATAGGGCGAGGAGTATGGCGCGAAGGTCGGGATAAGGTTCAGTAAATGCACCAGCTCACGAGGACAGATACGTAGTGATTGCCACAGAAGTCGAAAAATCCCCAAGTACAGTAATTAAACGTTGTCAATTCCCTTGTGTCACATTTACATTTATACGTTTGATGAATTGCCAGTGACCTGGCGGAGTTTCAATCTAATACATTCGCAATATTAACATTTGATTACAAAACAATTGTGCATTGCCACGTGTGAGCGAGGTTGGGCCTCATCAGTAACAACGTGGAAGAAGTCATTGCGTTGGAAAGAGTCATGCTGATTGCAAGAGATGAAGTTTTTTCAAAGATTTAGTTAGATGGAGATTCCCAATCGGTAATAGATATAGTGAAATAGTTGACATATGGATCTTCAATATCAAAATTAGTCAATAGTTAGCATTTAGATCTCCCAATGTATTGGATCCATAAGTTGTTATCATCTTTCCCTTATATAAATAATTCTTAGTCACAAAGGATTGGTAACAAGGTAGCTTATTTGTTAGCAAATTGGGGAAATCAATAACCAGATCTTGACCTTTCATCCCCATGTCCCATGTGAACTAATTGTAATTGATTTGTTTAGTTGGACAACATTGTGGAGAGGACAAGGATGCTCAATTATTCTGATCCTTAACGATTGTTGGGTGCATTATGATTTTGATAGTGTTTTGGTATAACTTTCTTTTCAGGTTATGGTTAATAAGGTTATTTTGACAATTAACTATATGTAATAATTGTCATCTATTGGCCAATATATACAATAAAATTGAGTGTTTGGTTGGATTTTTAGAAAATGTTATTAGTAATGTAAGATTTTGATATAATAGAAGTTCTTTAAAAAAAAAAAAAAACTTTAACTTTAATATATGATTATTATAAAAAGATTCTAGAAAATTTAGCAAAGATTATTTTTATCATCTAACTAATAATTATTAAATCAAAATTATAAAAACCTTATTCCAAATTAAATAAAAAAATTTGCATAATTATTATGAACTTTAAAATATTAAAAAGGATGATGATGATGATGATATCTACTAAGACCAGTGTGTTCTATCGTACCTCAAGAAAAGAAAAAGAATCTAATTGTGATTCTTCAAAATCTTGTTTCTGTGATAAAAAAATAAGGGAAAGAAGCGCTCCAAAATCACTATAGTTGGGTTGACCTAATAAGTCAAGAAGATTGGAAGTGTGGAATATGTTAGGGAATTTAGAGCGGGTGTGAGTAAGAGCGGACAATCTAAAAGTGTTTTTCAATTTCCACCCTCTTAGTATCGCAAATCTAACAGATTCTATCATCCAGAGAGCCTCAAGAGTAGACCACCGCCGGATTTCACTTCGAAGCACATGAGAATTAGTTCTTATCCTAGCGATGTTTATTTTTTTCTTAGTGTTAGTCAACAAAAAGAGATAATTATGACTATCAAGGGTAAGGTTGATCACCTCCTTATAGTATCTTAGCTTCTTCTACCTTACAATAGAAAATCAAGCCTGAAAGCCCGAAATGAGATATATACTAGAATGCAATAATTTGCGAGAACGAAAATTTTGTCATAATAAAAAGTTCACGAATAACTTTAATGATATGGATCAAGTTTTCAATCTTTTTGCTTTTCGTGAAACTAATGGATCAAAATTTCCTAAGAACAAAAAATACAACAAATTTAGTAAATCAGATGTATTGCAACAAAGAGTTAAAGACCAATTTCATAGAACAAATATGTTCAAGGAAGAGTATAACGGATGAAACAATTTAGCATAAAAACAATTTAACATAAAAGCACGAGGAATGAATTTAAGCAGAAAGTCGTTGAAAAAACCGTTAAATGATACCTTCCGCTTTCGAGTGTCGTAAAATTTCGAGTTGAGCGTGTTATGAATATAATTTTTAAAACAGTGATGGGAGAAGCCATATTATATGAAAGGATTTGGTTTAGGTTTAATAGCAGATATTATGAAGTTTGCTCATTCTAGTTTTTATATAAAATTTTAGTTTATTTATTTATTCATTCAGTATTCTCGAACTATATCTCGATTATTCTTATGAGTATGCTTTTTAAGAATACTCTTAAAATATATAATATTTACCCAGAAATGGTTACTAAAGATGGAAGATAGATCCATGAATATTTATGGAAAGTTTTAAAGTATGTCTTAAAAAATTTTAATGATTAATATCATTCTTCTAACCGTATTTACACGATCTTATTATAATTCAATTTTCCACTTACAAGTGGTTAGGGGCTTGTTATTATTATCTTAAGTCGTGTGTTTATTCTTCATCTTTTATAAATTTCCATTCTTATAAAATAAGAATAATTCTATTATTAAAAGTAATTTAAGATTTTTTTTTTTTTAAATTAGAAAAGTTATTTTAACTAAAATAATAGATGGGGTGTTAATTTGAGTAATGAGAGGACTTCGAGGTTGCGCCTGCCACCTTCAAATGTGATGTACATTTATGAGGGGCACAACCAACTCTATGCATGCATTCACATGCAAGACCCTAGAAGGCCTTGGCTCATTATAAACATGTACAAATGATGTCTTTTTGAGCACTTAGTGTTCAATTGAGAGGAGGAGGCAAGGCTAGGACCTTTACCTCCCTATGGGTTCTTTCTCTTCTAGTTATTGGTGAATGTTTCTTTGAGGTATGGTTTGGTTTTGTTGTAGTGAGGATTTAGACAGAGCTCTCCATCCCATGAGGTTGTTGGTGGAAGGAGTGGAGTAATTTTGGTATTGAGGTCTTTACCTTGAAGCTTGGAACCCTAGTGCGGGGCAGGCTAGTGTGGGATTCACTTTCAACTCCATGTGCTAGAATTCAGTTCAATTCCTTCCATTGTCTAGTAGTTTGTTTTGACGTAAATATTTGGTATGGTCTAGGTTGTAGGTCTAATTTCTTTGTGTTGGGGGGTTTCATTTCAATTTATTTGTCTAGGTTGGAAAGGTTTGGCAGCTTGTCTACATCTTTCACTCCGAGATCTTCTTTCATGTGTAATGTATAGCTTTGTTGCTAAATTTCATATTAATTTTAGTGAGCGTAGTCCAGTGAATTTTAAGGTTTGGGTTGAAGGCTTTCTTTGGTATTGGATTCATAGGTGCCTAAGAGTTTTCTGTGACATAGGTTCATTGTATTGTGTGTATTTCAGTACATGTTTAATGGTGTTGGGGAAGGGGTCCTTTTCAAAGCCTTTTGCCTCTAAAGGTTAACACCTAGGTGATTCTCTTGGGTCCAAGGTCTATGTTAAGAGTTTTGGAGATGTTTAGTGGGTTGGAGCTCTGGCTTTGTTTTGGATGCATCTGTTTTTTTTTTTTTTTTTTTTTTTTTTTTTTATAGGCATAGGTATTTACAGTAGTTGCTCTGGGTGTTCCCTCCTAGTTTTAGAAATTTATCTTAGGCATTGAATTCTTTATAGGAGTGGGGGAGGGGGAAGTGGTCCAAACGGGCAGAGAGGAGCGATGATTTTTCACTCATGACTCGCCTACCACATACTTTAATGCAATTCTGCTGGAAACAAGGAAAGAGATATGTAAATTGGAAACTCAAGCTATGGTGGAGAGACAATCCCACATTGATTCAGAAACCTTGGAGGATATTCCTACTTGGGTTCCTCACTGTGGGCATGCCAAGGGAAGGAAGTAGAAATATATGAACTCAATGGCCTTACATTAGCAAGTGAAAAACCTAATGGGGCTTGTCCTAAAGGAAAAACATGTGGACTAGTATATAGTTTTTGCTACCTTGGAAGACATCAAGAGAACACTCAGAAATAAATACTTCTACTTGGACACAATTGATGCTCATCTTTCTCATGTTGAGGGGCATATTCTATGAAAATCTGATCATGATGTTTCACTAGTCTTGCCAAGTTCAAGAACAAGGGCTCTGACACTGTAATGTTCATTAGCTTTCTTGGTTTTTTCTACTCAGTTTTGGTTCAGGCCAGTCAAGAGGGCTTATGTTATTATGATGTATTCATGTCTTAGACTTTTGTATGTTGGATCTAGCATAGTACTATGTTCTGTGAATTTTCATAATCAAGAATATCTCGAGAAATGTTTGTCTATTAGTTTCATGGTAGGTGGTTTTAGGAAGAGAAAAATCCTCAGAGGGAAATATGACACAACTATATAATCCTAATTTTTTGATAATACAAAGTATCAATTAAAAAATAAAAATAAAAACGCAATATCCGCAAAAATTGAGTGCCTCCTAGACTACTTACAATGGGGCCATGCTCAACGTTAAAATGGGATCATACTATTTTTAATAGCATATAGCCTCAATCCCATACTCATCATTTCAATGTAACTATAATTTTAAAAGAAACCTATTTTATTTATAAGTTTTCCAAAAAAAATATTAAATATTTGAAATTATTCTTCATCAAATAAAGGGACAAATTTAATTTATATCCCATATCCCTATGATTGTTTAGTATATCTAGGTTACATTCAATGCAATCAATTATGAATACAGTAATATTTTATGTTGGTGGTCAACTTAGATTTATTACTTTTCTTCTTCTTCTTTTTCTCTAGCATTGTACAAAACTCCCACCCTTAACCTCTCCCCTTGAAATTTGAATAATGTGATCGAAACTAAACATCACACAAACAAACTAACTAAATACACTTTTTATCTATTATCATAACCAACTAATAATAATAATATCATCATTATAATTAGTGCCACGTAATAAAATTAATAGTCTTTTTTATTTTTATTTTTAACTCAAAAACATATGTCTAAATTTACTTTGGAATTCGATTGTAATTTTATCACTAGAAAATATGTTTATATTTTTTACTCTTATGCTCGCTTATATTCTTCTTTTAATGTAATATTTTTTAATGTAACATTATTTAATTTTAATCTGATAAAATCTCTTTCGTAACATTTTCTTCATGCTTGGTTGTATAACGTTTATATATATATATATAATTAGAATAATATTTTTTACACAATGCCACATTGTTATAGCATGAACATCTAATAATATTTTATAAAATATAATAAAAATCATCATTTTTTTAGAATTTTTCTTAGATTTGACTATTGCGGTGATCTATCTCTCTTAGATCGTCACTGCCAAGCTTAAGACCAACGAGGGGTGGTCTAAAGAAATTAAATGAAATATTAGGGTTAAGCAAGGGTGTCCCTATCCCATACCCTTTTTGGCATATACATCGATAAGCTAGAGGAGTGTTTGGAAACTACGGGATGCAAGGGCATCGAGCTTGCTGGTGTTCTCATACTCCTCTCATTTATGTCAATGATATCATTATTTTTTTAAAAATCCATGATGACCTTGAAAAGCGCTTCAAACTCTTCATGTCTACTGCTCCAAGATGGGTATGACAGTTAACATCGACAAGACTAAAATCATGATCATTAAATCCAAAATATCACCCATGGTAGTTTCATGTATAATAACCACTGCTTTGAGAAATTTTCTTCTTATAAATATCTAGGCATTGACTTCCCCCATCAATTCAACTGGAATTATAACATCAAGAAAAGGATTATTGGAGCTTGGAAAGCTTATTATGAGCTTGAAAACAATTGTAAGTCGGTCGATCTTTACATTTGGCATAAATAGAGGTTCCTCTTTGAGACTCTTGCCACCCCTATTGTCTTATACGGATGTGAAGTTTGTGGTTGCAGTATATCCAGAGTCATGGAGGAATATTGAGATGATTCAAAAGCAATTTATAACATACAACCTTAAGATCAAGGTAAATACTCCCTATCCTATACTCTTCATTGAAGTGGTTTCACCCCATTGAAAGTATGGGTATGTTTAGATATCTGATGTATAAGAAGAATCTTTACAGCATGGAATCCAAAAGGCTCCAAAAAATTTCTTCTAACTATAGTTAAAACCTCCACCTTCACCTCAAGTGTGGGTGGCATAAGGATTCCAAGTCTTGGCTCAACCATTGGGGAATCAAGGAGGAGCTCAATATGGGAAGCAAAGATAGTGTCAAAAATACTATTAAGTCCAAGTTTAAGGACAAGCTATGGGAGGATCAGGAGATGGAGGGTAAAAGGAAGCTAAGATACTATAGGGAGGTTATCAACTCCACCCTTGATAATCAAAATTATCTCCTTGTGTTGACCAGCACTAAGAAAAAAAATAACATCACTAGTATAAGAACTAATTCTCATTAGCTTCAGAGTGAGACTGGGCAGTGGTTTATTCCCAAGACTCCCTAGAATGATAGAATCTGTCAGATTTGAGATACTAAATAGGTGGAAGATGAAAACAACCTCCTCCTATACTGTTTGGCTCTTACTCACATCCGCTCTCAATTCTGTAACATCTGCCACACTTCCAATCTTATTGACCTATTAAGCCAACCCACATATAACAATCTTGGTGCACTTATTTCCCTTCTCTTTGATCATAGAAACAATATTTTGAAGAATAAAACGTAGATTCTTTTTCCTTTCTTGGGGTCCGATAGGCCACATTGGTCTTAGTGGACGTTAATCATCATCATCATCATCATCATCATCATCATCATCATCATCATCATCATCAATATGTATATATATATATATATATATATATATATATATATATATATATATATATATATATATATATATATATATATATATATATATATTAGTTAATATTTTGTTTTATTTTTGTTTGTTAATCTATATATATATATATATTAGTTAATATTTTATTTTATTTTTGTTTGTTAATTTATTAGTTTCCTCTTAATATGAGTACATGCTTAACCTTTGGTTTGAGAAACTGTGACCCACGGGTATTGACCTTCAGTTCATAAAGTGCTTAATAATACACCCCATCATAGTCTATTTTACAACCAATAAGAAATTAATATTTGATTTTGAATTATTAACTTAAATATAAATTAAAATTTATTTCATTATAATTAAATAATGATGTATTTTAATTATTTTATTTTTTGAATTATATATTTATTTAATATAATATATAATTTTTGGGAAAATTATAACTTTTTGTTATATATATATAACATGAATCTTTTATTCCCACAAACCCTTCCAAAATTTTGGAAAAAAAATATATATATATATATATATATATATTATATATATATATATATATATATATATATATATATATATATATAAACATTTAATCTAATTTATAAATAAAAAGTTAATACAACTCAATTCACTCAACATATTTAACTATTAAATATTATATCCAATAAACTAACCTTCTAAATCTAAATTAGAAATAAATCATTAATCCCAATCCATCCTTATAAACCATCTAAAAGCTAACATATTAATCCTTAAGTCATGAACTTAAAATAAGTATAATTCTATTAAAATTCTTATTATCATAACTAAATAAATAACACAAAATAACCATTAATCCAATAACCTATTAACAACCCAACGCCAACAATATGATCACACTTATTAGATAATTGGTTAGACGAAGACTTTGCATCCATAATGTAGATAAATGTTTTTCAGATTCATCACATCATTAGCATTTGGCCAACGTTTTGAACCAACTAATTTGGTTCATCCTCGGGACAAGGTGAAAAATCTAATCAATCTTCAGGAATAAATAGTATGGATGCATCATTGCCTATAGATAACCATTAAAAACTAGTCATTAGTGAATTAATTAATTAGTTATTAATGAAATAATATTTAAATTAGTTGTTAGGAAATATCTAGAAAATATTATTTATAAATAAAGAGTTGTTAGGAAATAATAAATTTTAATTAAATGGATTTATAATAATAATAAAAGGACTAAAGATTTTACTATCTATATCCTATAATAATTCATAAATTAATTAGATATATGTTAAAAGGTTAAGAGGGATTACAAATTATTATTTATAAAGGTTAAGAATAGTTAAAAAGTAGTAGTTATAAGGAGTATATATATTTTAACCATATAAATTAATGGAAAGAATAAAGTCAAAGGAAAGGTTAAGAGGGATTACAAATTATTATTTATAAAGGTTAAGAATAGTTAAAAAGTAGTAGTTATAAGGAGTATATATATTTTAACCATATAAATTAATGGAAAGAATAAAGTCAAAGGATTTAGAATAGGATCAAAATATTATAAATTAATAAAAAATTTAGGAGTTTATTTGAAAATATTAATAATAATAAAGATATAGGTATAAGGATGGATAAAGAATATTAATAATAACCAAAAAAATTGCTAGGGATTACTATTAAAATAAGGAATTAAATAAGAAATAGATGGAACAAAATAGAAGGGAAATTAAATAAATAAAACCCGGAAATAAACTCAAAGACCTAATGTAATAAGAACCCAAGCGAGAGGGGCAGGAATCACGTAGAGAGAGCCAGAGTCCAGCTCTTACACAATTTCCAACCATCATCCCTGTTGAGATTCGTAGCATGCCTCTCAGTCTCAATAGCCTGTCTAAGCTTCCTATGGTGTAAGTGATCAACCTTAGCAATGACTCTGGAGGCCTTAATACAGACATTGTGACAAGATTTTTCCATAGGTTCAACTAGAGCTGATGTGCAGGAATGATTATGCCTAATGTCTGCTGCATGTTGTTGGATTTCTTGTTTAATGGACCAGCCTATTTCTCCAATATAGGGAATACCACAGGAACAAGGAACCAGGTAAACCCCTTTCATGTCCTTAGGGTCGACCGGTTCTTTAATAGACTCAAGAGAATTTCTAATGGTACAGAGAGGTTTGAATGAAGAGGGGACATTATTCCTTCTAAGGACATGGGAAATCATGTCCATTGTCCCTTGGATAAATGGGAGATGAACCTTGGATATAGGATTGACGTGAGAAGTTTTTCCTCTTAACCCTTTGTAGGATTTTTGAAAGGCTTTAAGGCCCTGAGTTCTTCTATACCCATTATTCTTACAAAATTGTTTGCCTAATATTATTTTTTATAATATGTAAAAATAATTTATCACAATAAACTTATTTGTAATTGAATATTTTTTCAATCATATTATAAAAAAAAATTAACATATTACTTACTTTTCCATTTCATTTTACTTGTACAAATAAGATGAATTATTCATCAATGATGTTGTTTCAAGGTCATGACTATGTAAGGAAGGTTTTCATTCCTAACTAAAGAATTAATTAATGACAATGGAATATTAGAATTTTCAAAATGAACGGTGAAAGTTATCGCAACTCGTGGACAACACAAACACTGGTTGAGCAATGGCATAATCTCACAGTGGGCATATACTACCCCGCACATTTATATCTCAATATACTTGGAAATATTGATTGTTGTTGAGCAATAGTATAATGTGTAAAGAAAAAAATTAATACCCCTTGCTTTGACCATATTGTTTCAAAAAAAAATTGTCCTAATGATAGGAGAAATTACATACATTAATTATATACCTTGTATATAATAAACCATTTAACAACTACTTGTGTTGATGGAAAGAATTTAAAATATTATTTAATTTAATTTATTTTTGATTGTTGAGAACAATAATATTTTTCCTCTTCATTTAGCTCAATTTCAACCAATAATATGATGAGCTTTATTTTATTGACTAACTAAAACATATACATTCATTATATAAAATATAAAAAATATTTCTCATTAAAAAAATTATATTTAATCTTCGTTATCTATCTATAAATATGGAGCTTCTTCAATATAGAAATCCACTCATATTTTTATTTTCCTACATTTTTGTTTCTTCATAGCTAACATTGGATTTGCAAAATTGGTTTAATATGAGATAAAAAATACCACTACACCTACTCCATAGGGTCATGTTTGGCTACCAAATCTAGATATGGTAGTGGGGAGGATGAATGCTACAAGAGTGGATATCTACGGGTCCACTTGTGCTAGTACATCTATTTTTTCACAATGGTCATTCTCAAGGATTCTATCAACACAATGCTCATGCCAAATTATATGATTGTAAAAATATTTGAAAAGGATGCACATGTGCATATCCAAATCAACTGTAATGACGAGGGGGGTCTCCTTGTTAAGACTGTAACAGATTCCACCATTACAATTTCCAAGATTTTACACCCACTCTTCAACTCAATAAGCTTCTTTCCTAAGCTAATTTAGCTTTAGAAGATATTTATTCTGATACTCTACTCCTTTTTATGTGGGATTTGTGAAAAAAAATCAAAATATGTAAAAAAAATATTGCAACAAGCAAAATTATTTGAAAATAAAATTTGGCAATTCATACAACATATGTGATGATGACATGTATTTAACCCTAATAGCTATGTTGAACACATTATATATCGATGTAGTCTTAAGAGACATGCTATTTTGTAATGATTGATGTGAGAATATTGTAATCTTTACCTCTTGGAAATAGTAACACCAATACCTTGCAGGTACACATTTCCTTGGCACATTTTTAATGTTTTACCATGTAAATATTTGTCTTGTTGGATGTTGTTTTTCTTATTTTATATTATATTTTCCATTATTTCTTTACAACTAATTTGCGATGTAAATTTATATGATTATGTGGGCTTGCATTTACTAAACAAAAGGTATTACAACCTTTGATTTTGCAACGACTATGTTAGAGTTTGGTGTTCATTCTATATCATCAAATGATCAAATTTTTCAATATAACTTGTTTAATGTTGAGAATTTGTTAAGCCCTGTAAGCACCATATTAACTTTAAAACCCCTTATTAAGCCTTAAATATTTAATGATTATATTTATATTGTTATATTATTATGTAGGCTAGAACTTCTCATGGCCCATTTTATTACAATTGTACTCTTTGCCTCCTATATATACTAAGGACACTTGGTCTTAGGATCATCAAATGTTCTCTTGTACATTATATTCCTTGTAAAAGGAGGTTCCAACCTCGAACATGAATGCAAGTATTGGTTTCTTATCATTTTTAAGGTGTAATGTTCATAAAATTTGGTATTCGAGCTCATGATATTAGGGTTTTGTTGCTTCAACCATGCCATCTTGGAATTTTTACTATAATATTTTTTATGGAACATTTCAGATAGTGAAACTTAGATTATATGTACAAAATTTCCAGAGAATGTCTGGTTCAAATTCTAGATCTTGGTTCACTGTATTTTCAAATATATGCTTTAAGTTAGGGTTCCTAAATTATCTTGAAATCAGTTCCAAATAGGTTTTGGAATTTTCATATAAATTTTTTTTCTAGAGGGTTTCAGACAATGAAACTTGGAGAATATATAGAATAAATATGAGGGAACCTATATTTAAAATTTTAGACCTTGGTTTTCTACTCGTTCATCGTTATGCTCTAAGAAAGTTAGGACTATTGAATTCTCTTGAGGATTGACTAAAATAAGTTGATTTGACATTTTCACTATAATTATTTTGGGAAGTTTCGAACAATGAAACTTGGATCATATTGAGGATAGATATCAAGGACCATCTAGTACAAATTTCATAGTTTGGTTTACTACATTTTGGGAGATATATTATGTAGAATTTTAGGTTTTGAGAAGGATCCTAAAATTAGTTTTAAATAAGTCAACTTGATATTTTTTCTAAAATTATTTTTTAGGATTTTTGAGTCTGTGAAATATTTAGGGATTTCAGGAGGAAACAGACAAAAGTACCATAGCAAGAAATTTTAGACTTATATTCAAAAAAATGGAAACTTGGTGTGCTATAAAAGTATTAGAGGAAATTTTAGCCTAAAAGTGGTCTCCTAAGGAAAAATAATAAAATAATAGTTAAAATAATAACATACGAGTTATAAATTTTGGAGGGAAAAGAAGAAAACTACTTTTTTATTGTATTTATGGCTTATCTCCTTATAGGTTTACTCACATTTTAAGTTTATACACTAATTGGATGCATAATTAAATTCCACATCCAATGAGTACCCATTACGGATACTTTTGAGAAAACCCACATTAGTAAAAATTGAAGATACATTAAAAAAATGTGTTCAACACAATTTTTAATGTATCTTCAATTTTTATCAATGTGGATCTTCTCAAAAGTATAATGGGTACTCGTTGGATGTGGAATTTAATTTTTCATCCAAAGATTGTCTACAATTTAAATTTTAGTAAACCTGTAAGGAGATAAGCCAATAATAAAATAAATAAAGAAATAGTTTTATTCTTCTCCCTCCAAAATATTTACATTTATCTCTTTTTAAATTTAAAGGATTTTGATTGGTTTACTTACTATGTACATGAAAATTTCATGGGAAATTTTAGGCTGAAATTTCCTCTATTGTTTTCTCATGGGAAGATTCCAAAAATCATCAATTTTTGGGAAAATTACCGTAACTTACATTTGGCATATCAAATTCTGATAAAACCTATGGAATTGCAGAGAAGACATATCAAAGTATTACAAATTAAAATTTTCAAATTCATAGAGGATTATATTTCATAAATATATAAAGAAGAATTTCAACCATTTAAATATTATCCAAATTAAGGTTTTAAAGGTGCATAATCTACAAGTGACCCCACTTTTGATTAGAAGATCCATTTTTTTTGGGTGACTAGAAATTGTGATAAAGAGATTACTATCATTATTTTCTCACAGGAGTCCAAATAAATATACAAAATATACTACACCAATTAAACCTCCTAAAGACTCTTCTAGGACTTAAAACCTAGAATTTAGGTTCTTCCAATTAGAGAATAAAGTCAATGAAATGGATGGTTATATATTGAAAAAGGTGTATTTATCAAGTTCTAAAAGAAATGTTAAAAGAGAAATGATGGATGAAATGGAAAAAAATATGAATAAAATAAGGAAGATAAACACAAATCTATTAGATAAGAAATAAAATACTTACAAACCACTTTATTAAAATAACTGCCTAAAAATATTGTGGAGACCCAATGAAATCATGAACATATGGAGAAGCATAGTTTTGAGACTCAAACACATATTGGGAGTATAATATCACAATTGGAGAGGAAAAATATTTAATTACATAACAAAAATCATGAATTTTCAATTCAAGATCCATGTCATCAGGGCTTCAAGTCAACACTAAGGAAATATTACATTATGAGGATTGATATGAGTAAGTTTGATGGTAATGATCCTATAACATGAATATTTTAGATGGAGTAATAATTTTATTTACAAAAAGTGGCAACCTTACAAAATGTAAATATTGCATATATTTGTTTAGGATAAGGCCAATATGTATAGTATCAATGGCTTTGTGAAAGGAAATTGATTTTGTTATATCCTAGTCCATTATATATAGGAATTGATAGTACATTATGGGGTTATTAAGAGTAATAGATTTTTTTATCAATTGTTAAATATTATACAAAAAGGTCAATTACAAAGAAAATTTAAGCAATGCACAAGTTGAGTCTTAGGGTAAAGAATATTTCAAAGGATAATTTTTCATAAATATTTCTTGAGATTCAATAAGATGATGAAGCTTAGTGAAAATCAGTCACCTTCACTAAGTGGGCCCACGGGTTATTTTTAAACTATGTCTATTTTTAGACATGGTGATCATATTTCAGAAGTTACAGGATGCTATTTGTGGGTGGTTGGTCAAGTTGGAACAATAGATGAAATTCTATTTTTAGAAGATTGGGTGAAGTATATTTATAGATCGTCGATCTAAAAATAGATGTGTCGATTATTATTAGCCATTAATAATAATTAGACTCTAAATATCAACTTATGCTCTTGGAGCACTTTATTTCAGTATACAGATTTGGAAAATCAGCGGGCTTAGGGAATTACGCAATTCCTAGGGTTTACTAGTGTTTCATGCATCGAGGACTCAGTTAGAACTGAAGTGGCAAAGTTATGACAGAGTTTGAAGAGTAGTTCGTGGAGTTGTTATTCAGTTTAACTTAGTTATTGGAGTTAAACTCATTTGAGCTAGTTGTATCTAGTCTAACTGAATGATACACTAGTGAGAGTGAAGTGAATTAATTAGTTAATTAATTCACAGATAATAACTCACTAATCAACTGAACAAATACAACAGTTAACTATAGTGCATGTCAGTTCCAATGGAGACCCAGTGGAGAGGTAGGTGAAAGGGTGAGATGGACTATCTATTGTGACTATAGTGATACATTGATTGCATCACACACACATTGGAGTTGCCAATGAGGATTGTGCAATAAAGGCAAGGCCAATTCGAATTAATTCAGGGCTCTTCTTCAGCAAGGATTTCACAGTGGAGGCAGGCTATCAGGTGGCAAGAAATCAATGCATGGATTTGCAGATTTCTTCATGTTAGTGTGTGACGATTGATTGTACTGAGAGCTTTATGTACTAAGCTTTGTATGAGATTGTTACATGATCTTCATGATACATAATATATGATAGTTGGGGTTTTTAGCTTTAGGCTTTCCCGTTAAACAAATATGTTATGTGTGATTTTTTTATTGTTTCATGTGTTTTCAATTGAGTTTAAATTTCCGCAAAAGATTAATAGTGGAAGGATTATGTATTTAGCAAGAAGATAAATATTGTTAGATCAGGATAATCTGGATATATATATGCATATGTTATATATAATTTCTACATGATATCAAAGCAGTGTTAATTCTTGAAGATTGCAATTGTGAAAAATTGTTGAGTTTGTACTGGTGGACAATTCGAATTTGCTATAGAAATTTCTTGGTGAGACAGTTGAGTATTAATTGAGATGTATTTCAATGGGTTGTGATTAGAGTATGACCTTGAGGGAAGCTCGAATCACATAGCCTGGAAGGATAGGATGGAGGTGGTGCTGGAATATAATGTACTGAAGGAGTTCATCGATAATGATGTTCCTAAGCTGGGTTCTAGTGATGCTGCATTACTTGACGCATGGCAAAAGAAGGTAGCAAAGACAATAATAATTCTATTGGAAGGTGTGAAGGACCATCTTGTGTCTAGCCTTCACAGGAAAGCCACTCCATTTGCAATGTGGAAGGCTTTGATAGATTTGTTCCAAAGCAGCAGCGACCATAGGAAGTTGGCGTTGAAAGATAAGCTCTAGAAAAGTAAAAATGGAGAAGGACGACAATATTCCAAAATATCTCACGAAGTTTGTCCACTATAGGGATGAACTGGGAAGTGTGGGTATTAATGTTGATGATGATGAATTGGTGAGCTTGGCTCTCCTTGGGCTTCCGAAGAGTTGGAATATCTACGAAGACTCTATCAATGGATGGGAGAAACTACAGGGGTGGGAGCGACTTTGGTCGGATCTTGTGTAGGAGGAGATAAGGTGAAGTACCATGGATGGCTCTTCATCGAAGAGTGAATATTAAGAGAATTGCGCTTTGGATTCCAAAGAAAGGAAAGGGAAAGGGAATAAATTCCCTTCAAAATTTGAGGCTAAAGGAAAGAAGCAAGATTTGTCCAAAGTGAAGTGTTTTCACTGTCATGAACATGGGAATTTCGGGACTAACTGCCCACATAAGAAGAAGAACAAGAAGGTTGATGGAGCTGCAGCGGGTAATGCCTTAGCCTCATAATTTGAACTTGATTTCTCTTTGATCGCATGCTTGGTTTCAAGTGCTATGGGATCGGTGTGGTATCTTGATAGTGGTGCATCTTTCCATATGATGAGAGACAAGGAGTTGTTTAGTGGTCTAGAGGAGAAAGACCTCCAAATTCATATAGAGATGGCCGATGATGGTTTATACAGTGCGACTGGAATTGGGACCATTACCTTTGAGAGGGAGTCAGGTAATCCATTTATGTTGAAATATGTTATGCATGTTCCAGGTCTGAAGAAGAACTTGGACTCGGTCGCAATGTTGGAAGACAGAGGTTATGATGTTGTTTTCAGTGAGGGAAAATCCTTCCTTCAACATAAAACAACAGGTCAAACCAAGAGGATAGGGATTCGAGTTAAGAATCTCTACAAGCTAGAGGTAGATGGCTGCACTACAATGATGGGAAAAGAAAAAGAGGTGGTGAGCCAGGATGAGGGTGAATTATGGCACAAGAGATCAGGCCATCTTCACCATGGCACTTTGAAGATTTTGCAGCAGATTTATACTGGACTTCCAGAGGGTACTCTTGCGCAGTAAGATCAATGTAAGGGATGTACTATGGGTAAGTTTGTGAAGACCACCTTTCATGAGATGGAGAACTGTGCTTCGGTGATCCTTGAGAGAATTCACACATACGTGTGTAGACCTTTCTCGGTTGCTTCAACAGCAAAACATAGGTATTATGTTATATTTGTTGATGACTATTCTCATAGATGTTGGATCTTCTTCATGCAGAAGAAGAGTGAAACATTCTCAAAGTTATGTGAGTTTAAAGCATTGGTGGAGAAGGAGTCAGGTAAGCAAGTGAAGGCTCTACGGAATGATAATGGTGGTGAATATATCTCGGACGAATTCAAAGACTTATATAGAAAATAAGGAATTAAAAGAGAACTCATAACACCTCATAACCCATAGCAGAATTGGGTCACGAAGAGGAAGAACAGAACGATTGTGGGTTTTTCACAAGATGTGCTTAAGAGGGAGCTAGAATTGCATGCAGTGGAGGAAATTCCTGTTCCGAAAGATGAGCCTCCAGATGTGGATCAACCACAGGAGTAGATTCATGGAGTGGAGGATTCCACTCATGTAGAACCAAACATCAGACAAGCCAGAAAGCGTACCACAGAAGCTAAGAGACTGAATCTTGATGCAGCAAAGAATGTAGGAGTCCCTACATCACAACACAGACAGAGACAGTCACCTGAACGATTTACTAGATACATGGCTCTTATGAGCAATTGTATCATGATAGAGCCATATATTTTGAAGAAGTAGTGTTGGAGCCCACATGGGTAGATGCCATGGTGGAGGAGTATGACTCCATTGTCAAAAAAAGTGCTTGGAATATTGTTCCAAGGCTAGTGGGTAAATCAGTTGTAGGATCAAGATGGATCTACAAGGTAAAGAAATTTGCTGATGGGAGCGTCGAGAAGTATAAGGCAAGATTTTTTGCCCGAGGCTTCTCACAGATTGAGGGGATTGATTATGAAGAAACATTTGCACCTTTCACATGGTATTATTCCATAAGGACCATCCTTTCTCTCTCAATGCAAATGGGTTGACACATTCATTAGATGGATGTGAAGACTACGTCCCTTAATGGGATCATTAAGGAAGAAGTGTACATTGAGAAGCCTGAAGGATTCGAAATCTTCAGCAGCGACTCGCATGTGTGCAAACTCAAAAGAGTGTTGTATGGGCTGAAACAAGCACCTCGTGCTTGGTACACTTGGATCGATAGTTATTTCGCCAGAATTGGCTTCACCAAGGATGAGGCGGATGCAAACTTGTACCAAATTGTGGTGGAGGGTAAGCTTTTAATCATTTTTCTTTATGTTGATGATTTAATATTAACGGGTGATGAGAAGTTGATACACTCATGCAAGGAAGATCTTGCAAAGGAGTTTGAGATGAAGGATATGGGCCTCCTTCATTATTTCCTTGGATTGGAAATATGGCAGCGGGAAGATGAACTATTTTTTTCTGAAGGTAAGTATGCTCGGGAGATACTAGAGAAGTTTCACATGCAAGGCTGGAAGCCTATCGACACTCCTCTTCCAGGAAATTGGAGGAAAGAGGATGCTACATCGGCAGAGGTAGTGGATGCCATTATTTATTGACATTTGGTAGGTTTCATCATTTATTTAGTTAATACAAGACCGGGCATATGCTATGCGGTGAACCATCTTTCACAAGCGATGGTTAAGCCTACCAGGCTCTTTTGGAAGGCAGGCAAGAATGTCCTGAGGTATCTCAGGGGCACATATGAGTATGGCTTATGGTACAGACAGAAGGATGAGGTGAAGTTGCATGGATTCAAGGATGTATATTGGGCAGGCAGCCCAATAGACATAAATAGCACATCAAGAGGGATTTTCAGTATCGGATCTACAACAGTTTCTTGGTACAACAGGAAACAAAGATCCGTGGCACTTAGTTCAACATAAGTAGAATACATGGCAACAAGTCAAGCTGCATGTGAGGCTATTTGGATGAGAAAGATTTTGGTCGGTTTGTTCGGTTCACATTTAGATCCTACAATGATACATTATGATAATCAGGGTTGAATTAAACTCTCGATTAATCCTGTGTTTCATGATAGATCTAAAAATATTGATATCCGGTATCATCATACCAGAGATTGTGCTCAGCGGAAGATCGTGTTGCTTCAGTACATTCCTACAGAAGATCAGGATGTAGATATTCTGACAAAAGCGCTCACCAGGAGCAAATTTGAACACCATAGAGGCAGGATTGGGGTGAAGGATAATCCCTATCTTGTTGAGAGGGAGTGTTGAGATTCAACAAGATGATGAAGCTTAGTGAAAATCACTAACCTTCACTAAGTGGGCCCGCAAACTATTTTTAGACATGGTGATCATATTTCAAAAGTTGCATGATGTTATTTGTGGATGATTGGTCAAGTTGGAAAAACAGATGAAATTCTATTTTTACAAGATTGGGCGAAGTCTATTTATAGATCATCGATCTAAAAATAGATGTGTCGATTATTATTAGCCCTTAATAATAATTAGACTCTAAATATCAACTTATTCTCTTGGATCACTTTATTTCAGTATAAAGATTTGGAAAATCAGTGGGCTGAAGGAATTACACAATTCCTAGGGTTTACTGGTGGTTCATGCATGGAGGACTCAGTTAGAACTGAAGTGGAAAATTTATGACACAGTTGGAAGAGTAGTTCATGGAGTTGTTATTGAGTTTAACTCAGTTTAAACTCAGTTGAGCTAGTTGTATCTAATCTAACTGAATGATACACTAGTGAGAGTGGAGTGAATTAATTAGTTAATTAATTCACAAATAATAACTCACTAATCAATTGAACAAATACAATAGTTAACTACAGTGCATGTCAGTTCCAGTGGAGACCCAGTGGAGAGGTAGGTGAAAGGGTGAGATGGACTATCTGTTGTGACTATAGTGGTGCATTGATTGCATCACACACACAATGCAATTTCCAATGGAGTTTCCAATGAGGATTGCGCAGTCAAGGCAAGGCCAATACGAATTAATTCAGGGGTCTTCTTCAACAAGGATTGAGTAATGGAGGCAGGCTATCAGGTGGCAAGAAATCAGTGCATGGATCTCCGGATTTCTTCATGTTAGTGTGTGATGATTGATTGTACTGAGAGCTTGATGTACTAAGCTTTGTAGGAGATTGCTATATGATCTCCATGATACGTAATATATTATAGTTGGGGCTTTTAGCTTCAGGCTTTCCTGTTAAACAACTGTGCTATGTGTGATTGTTTTTATTACTTCATGTGTTTGCAATTGGGTTTAAATTTCCACAAAAGATTAACAGTGGAAGGATTTTGTATTTAGCAAGAGGATAGATATTGTTATATCAGGAGAATATGGATATATACATGCATATGTTATATATAATTTCTACACTATTTATGGAAGATTTAAAGGAAAACATCCAACATGAGGTGCACCTCTTTGAACCTAAATATCTACAACTTGATTTTTGTTTGGAAACCAAAGTTTAAAATAAAAATATGGCCACCACAAAATTAGTCACTAATAATTGTAGAGAAAATACTAAACTGACAAGGTTGTCTCCTCAAAAAAATTAGCAAAGGGAATATGATTCAACTATGACAGTAGGTATCATAAGGGGTGTAAATGAAGTGAGAAAAAAATATTCTACATAGACTATGAAGATCAAGGAGTGGAATTGTCACAAGATCTAGATCTAGAAGAGACTACTCCATCAATCTCTTTTCATGCATTAGGAAACATAAATACTCTGCAAACCCTGAAGACAATATCAAAAAGGAAATGGTAATAATGTTGATTGATTTAAGTAGTACCCATAACTTCAACAATTACAAATTGAAAAAACTTCTTAATTGTTGAGTACATCCAACACTAGAATTTTAATTAATGATTGAAGATGGAGGTACCATAATTTTTTCAAGGAAATTCCATAATATTAAGATGAATACGGTGGAGTGTTTATTGTATATTCCCATTATTCCAATCAAATGAGTGGTGTTTATGTCGTATTAAGGGTCCAATGGTTACAATCATTGGGAAAAATCTCCCTTAATTAAAAAAAAAAAATCATAATTTCTCAAACGGAATGGATTATGGGCTTATAGGTTTCCAAGGGAAACCTAGTAAAGTGATAATCTCTAATAGGCTAAAAAAAATTCTAAAAAAGATACACAAAGGTGTATGCATAAAATTTTGCTCATTAGATGCTTAAATATCTATATCCTCTGCTTCAATGGATCTCCAAAAATTTGTCAACAATCATTAAAAAGTATTTGGAGAGATTCTTAAGTGTCTTCCACCTACCCGAGATCATGACCATGGTATTCATTTGCAACTTGGAAGTATACACCTATCATTAGGCCTTATAGGTATCCATATGCACAAAATATTCATATTGAGCATATGTTTTAAGAAATGTCATATGCTAACATCATTCAACTTAGCCAAAACACTTTGACTCTACTAGTGGTGATGAACATAAAAAAGGATGATTCATGGCACATGTGACGAGATTATATAAAACTCAAAAAAAGGAAAATCAAAGATAAGTTTCCTACTCCTATCATCGATAAATCATTAGATGAATTACATGGATCAATTTTCTTTAGATAGATTGATATTCATTTTTTGTACCGTTAAATCATAATAAGGCAAGAAGACATTACCAAAATATCCTTTAGATCACATGAAGTTCATTACGTGTTTTTGGTTATGCCATTTGGGCTTACAAATGCACCTTTAACATTTCAAATCTTGATGAATTCTATTTTCAAACTCTTCCTTAGAAAATTTGTGTGTTTTTCTTATGACATACTAATCTACAAAAACTCTTAAGAAGAGCATGTACAATATGTTAACAGGGTCAGAACTCTATTGGAAGAGAAAAAACTATACACAAAGACTTCTAAGTTTTCTTTTGGGTTACAATAAGAGTAATATTTGGGTCATACATGAGGGTGTAAAGGTGAATCTTAACAAATTAAAAGGTATGAGGGAATTACCAATCCCAAAGACCTTGAAGAAACTCAGAGGATTCTTAATATTGGAAGGATATTACTATAAGATTGTCAAAAATTAT
Organism: Pinus albicaulis; assembly: GCA_034641835.2. Classification (NCBI taxonomy): domain Eukaryota; kingdom Viridiplantae; phylum Streptophyta; class Pinopsida; order Pinales; family Pinaceae; genus Pinus; species Pinus albicaulis. The sequence goes on along the minus strand of CM076577.1, from coordinate 1,005,876,006 downwards.
GGTCAAATAGTAGCACCTCCAAAAAAAATATTGAAGGAAGCATTTTCTTGGACTAAAGAAGCAACCAAAAATTTTGATTAACTTAAATATACTATGTGTACAACTTTCGTCTTGGTGACACTTGTCTTCACAAGAACCTTCATTATTGAGTATAATGCCTTAGGCCATGGAATTGGTGCATTTTTAATGTAATAAGGAAGACCCATTTCCTTTGAAAGACATAAATTTAAAATAAAGAACTTACTCAGACTCATTTATGAAAAAGAAATTTTGATCATAGTACATGTAGTTAAGAAATGACATCTATATATAATAGGAAGACACTTCAAAATAAAAATAAATCATGGTAGTTTGAAGTGTTTCATGGGGCAAAGTATACCTTCAAAAGAGAAACAAAATAGGGTCACAAAGATGTTGGTTTATAACTTTAAAATTATCTATGAAAGGGGAAAATAAAATATTGTGGTAAATGCATTCTTAAAGAAATATAAAGACACAAAGGGTTCACTTTGTGCTATTTACATTTTTCAATTTTACTAGCTGGAATAAGCACAGATAGAATGAAGGTAAGATGAGAAGGTATGCAAGATCATTCAACAACTACAATAGGCCCTGATATAATAGAAATAATTGTGTATAAAAATGGTCCATGGTATTGTAGGAAAACATATTTACATATTATATAATATAACTTTTAATTGTAACAAAGCCTATTTTTTAAAAATCTTAATGGCTCGAAACCTATTTACAAATTAAGAATCTCCATGGTAATGTGGGAGTAAATCTTCATGATTAAGAATATTTTCCTACATTTTTTAAAAATGTATATATGATTAACTTATATTTTATAATTAATAGCAATATACTAATTTTAAATAAAATTATAATTTAGTTATCATTTATGATTCTTGTGATTTCAACAATGTGAGTTATATAATGAATTAAGTGTTTTGATGCTTATTATGAATTGATGCTTATATAAATTTATCAAAAGTTTAATTTAAATGACTAAGCTAGTATTTTAATGGACCAAGATTAAAAATAAAATTTGATTGAATATGTAATAATAAGAAAAAATCATTTAACTATGTATTAATTAAAAATTTCAAATAAGTTGTCCACTTGATCTTGGATAGATGATGATTGAGTGTTATGTTAAGACACTAATTGATTTGAAGTCAATGATTTAAGTATCCTTAAAGTGAATTTTGTGAGAATAGAATAGTTTTATGTTACTGCGTATCCAATCGATGAGCCAAATTGGAATACACAACACACATCCTTAAGTAAAATAAAATTATTACAAACAAAACTTACAAAAAATAGGCGTGCAATTTGACGTTCCTTGTTGATATATTTTATGGTTCAAATTAATTTTGGGACTCGATATTAAAATATGAAAATGTCGATTTTACCATGATATATATGGACATTTGAATTAATTTTGGCACTCAATTAGATTGTTTTTTCCAAATGGAAAAAATCGAACATTGTTATGATATGCAAGAACTTCTCACCGATCTCTGTCAGTAATGTATCAAAAACTTCAGAGCATATTCAAAAAAATATGATAGATATGACCAACATAAATATAGAGATTGTCAAATTTCACCCTTAAAAAACCCTTAATGTATATTATATATATTTAAATTTTATTTTTTAATAGTTATGCACTTTATAATGACTGTTGTATATACATGGTATTGGATATTATTTGTTGACTTTCACCTACATTTAAAAGATAGAGTAATGATTTTTCTGGTTATCTGTTATTGCTGTGGAAAATGTTTCAAGAAACATAGTTTATGTATTAAAAGAAAAACATACCACAGTTGAAACATACAATTTCTTTTCCCATCTCATCTATTCTCGCTACAAACTCTAACATTGCTCCACATATTAAAGAAATTTGATATCATAGTTCAAAGGTTTTAATTCACGAAGATATAGAATTCAATATATAACTTATAAATCATGGATGCCATTGTCACTTCATCATGGAGGGTTCATAGGAAAAGGTTAATATATTTTTTACGAAATTTATTAGTATGTAATATTTCCAATTACTTAGCCCATATTCTTTAGTTCACTATCAAATTATATAATAATGAACGTTAAGTGTAGTGACCTTAGAAAATGAATAACACATATCATGCAGTAATGCAACTTATTAACATAATCTTTTTTGTTTCGTCTTGCATCATTAACCTTGTTCATTTAATTAGGCTAGTTAATAATACATTTGATGATGTGAGTTTCAACATCATGCAAGGTAGAAATATCATTAATACAACAAAATATACAAATACATAAATGAATATCGATATACCTTGGAAACTTGAAGGGAAACATCAACAAACATTTATTTTATTAAACGTTTTGTAAGGGAATTTATCTCTAACTCAATGACAGCAAGGGATTCCATCCCTTTTCCATTGTAAATTTTTTACAAACAAATATGGTTCAAACATAATTAACTAGAGGTCGATACATTCAATATGATGTCATATTTTCTCAAACACTTTACACCACATTTTTCAAGCACAATATCTTTGTGTCATGGTTGTTTCTTTCAGTAAGTTACCCTTGTAACCTGTGTTGAAGATCCTTCACTCTACATGAATCAATAGTGATGCATAATGACCTCATTTCCTGCCATGTTGTTAGTTATCATCCATCTTTCGATTGTTGCAAAAGCGATAGATTAGAGACTATCAATCCATTCTTCACATAAGTCACAATTATTTTCTTCAATTGTTATTGTCAACAACTCAAACATCATGATTAGGTCAAATATTCATTTATCAAAACCAAAATAAACAATATCTACCAGTTATCACTAATAATATTCTATGCATTGTATATCTTTCTATGTTTCAATTTCTTGCACATGCATAAATAACATAAAAAAAAAATCATCCTTAATCTTTTACTTTTACATGCATCTGTAAGTGCAATACCACTTCCTTGCACATGCAGTAATAACATAAAACATTATCATTACATACATCATCAGGTATAAACACATGCAACACATTAATTACTAAATATAAAACCATAAATTTAACACTTTTAATCAAATGATTTTTTTAATCAAAATGTAAAACTATGGGAAAAAATTTGCTCGACCACTCTATTGTTTTTTCTAGTTTTTATTCCATTTGTCATACTATGTAATACAAACTCATTCTTAATTGTACTAATGTAATAATTTTTTTTAATAATAGAAAGACAAATAAAAACTTATGTGTTTTATTCTCATGCATTATACAAATGCATATCTAATTTTTCATATTTGAAATGCATTTTATGCATACAAAAACAATGTTTTCTTATCTTGCATTAAATAAATGTATAAATTTATAATACTTGTATTCTTATTCATATTCAACATACTTTAAATACATGCATATAAATATAAAAGTATGTTTTTCTTATCCACACCACACATGCAGTAAATTAAACGCATAAAGAATATCAAACATGTTTATTCACATGAATTAATTGAATGCATAAAATATCATTTTTATCATTATTCCCATTACAAGACCAGTTATAGTTATATAATAATAACTTGCAATTTTCATGTGAATGAGGAGTATACATGCAATTTATGCATATCTCAAATGCAGCCATGTTTATATTTCCTTGCATGTAAATAAGAAAAAAATGTGCATGAAAATACAAGACCTCATCTATTCAAAAAATCACGACAATGAGCTATCTTCCTGCAAACAAGACCCAAGAAATATTTTCACAAAAATCAACAATGTTAACTTATATTTATATTCCCAAGAAACATGTTATATTTTCAACAAAGTTAACTTATGCAATATTTTCAAAGAAATCAATGAAGCTAACTTATATTTTTACACATCAAAATCCATGCAATTTTTTTCAAGAGATCAATGCACATGAACCATGCAAATTAACATAATTATTCTATATTTCCACACACATAACCATGAATTTTTTTTAAAGAAAATGGCATGGATTCTTAACTTTCTATGCACAAGATACAACTGTAATATTTTCAATAAAATAACCTAGTTTTTTTTCATTTTATGTGCAAGATTTATATGCACTATTTTTCAAGAAAATAAAAATGATTTTTATATTTTTATGCACAAGATTCATATGCAATATTTTTCATGAAAATAACATGGATTTTTATCTTTTTATGCACAAGATTCATATGCAAATTTTTTCAAGAAAAATAGTGTGGTTAATTATCTTTTGAATACTTAGAATTCCTCAGCTAAATATGCTACAACAAGACTGTTGATGTAATGTTTTATGTCGAAACCATGTTCGTCAATGTATTGGAATGACACCTCACAGAATTTGAAGCAAGTACCATTGAAAACTGCAACATTTCCAATCATCTCCTCTGACAGAGATATCAATTCCTCAAACTCAAAACACTAATTTTCGCCATGGCCATTATAAACAAAATGTCACCTTAACGCATCACAAAAAATAGAATCTTCCTCGTGGCTTGCAAACACTTGAATATAGGACGTGTTTGAAGAATATGATAGCGGTGATTCAAAATTAGAAAGAAAATAAATCTCTAATATAATTTTTAGCAAATTGTTCTTGCATTTCGAGAAAGTAGTATGACAACTTATAGGGCTTTGAATGCATTCCATTTCCACCCTCTTTTCTCCCATTTCTAATTATTTTTCCACCAAATATAATATGCCTCCTCTATGGATATTTTTATACTCAAATTTTTAAGGTGTTGGTCACTTTTTTAATTGCAAGTAAGTGGCTCTAAACCTCAAGTTACAAACTAGTTGTCCTCATTAACCATCGAAATATAATCATTGTCGCTTATCGCAAAAAGAGACCTTTCCTGGAAAAGCCTACTTGTATAAGAAGTATCAATTATTTTCCATTAGTGATAATATAATCACCACAACCTATTTAATTATGATCGCTTCTCTATGTGCAACAGTGGATCTGACCAGTATGGGCATGGATATGTTTAATACTAATCTTAACCAGTTGAAATTGAATGACCAAAAATTGTACTCACTTTCATTTTTACAAGGACTTTTCATCCTTTTCAAAACTTTTGTTTAGAAATACGGACAAAAATACAATCTATGGTGGAGTTCAACAAGATCCCTTGAATTTTAATGTGAGTTAAGTGGTATTGATGGAGTTATTTTTATGCTAGAGTTTTATTTTATTTTTTTACCGTACATTCAACCCATGCATTCTTGTTGATCAATCTAATTACAAGAAATTCCATAATTTTTTCTTTATGTAACCTAATTGTTCCCCCATTAATAACCATAATAATTTCATATTATTAATATCATGAATGCTAGATGTAGGTTCTAGGAATATTTCATTCCCCCCACCCTTGAAGATAACATTTTCCTCAATGTTCATCAATAAATTATTTCCCAATATTTATCTCCCACTAGAACTTTTCCTTTCCATTTAGATTTCTTTTAACTTTTGAAATACGCTTTTTAGACCATCTTTCAATTATGACATCCATCTCCAGTGATGATAGTTTTGTAACCAGAAAAACCAAAAGTGTGTTCTTGCTCTTCAAAATGAAGGATTTTATTTTAAAAAACTACCAATAAGTAAAAACAATAATTTTTTATTAATAATCATAAATATTTTCAGCTATAAAAATATTCTATTTTTACTTTCAACATTTTAATCATTATTAAATTTTTGTAAGAAACAAAAACAAAAAAGTCTTCATAAAAAATAATTGTCACTTGTTAACACCCTTGGAAACCATGGCCACTCCACACAATATTTTAATTACAAGTGTTTTATCATTTGTCTCAAACACTTTAAAAGTGGTTTATCAGCTCGACAAAAAGCACTTTGGATGGTTTATCAACCTTCTTGGAAAGCACCCCATGGTGTATGGAATCATGTGAGTATTTATTAATCGTAATAATAATATTTTCAACTATCAATCATTTACCATTGTACTTCTGCAAGTACTAAAAGAGAACATAGCTCTCAAATCACTGAAATAGTCAAAGTAATCATAACTGCACAAAGTGCATATTGCCTTAGCCCCTTGCTAAAGACATCCACAAGACTAGAAATGCAATATAGGTCATCCCCGAACTACAATTACAGTAGTTCCTCCATGAGAACTAGGCTCCTTTCTTTTCCAGGAAACCAATTAAATATCTTACACAAATTTAGACCTTCTCAACCCAAGCATCGTGCTGCTAGTTCTAGGTACAAGTCCAATCTTTCTCTCCCACTAGCACCTTTAAATTTGGACTTCCTTTATCTCCATTGGTACTTTTCATACATATTCCACCTATTCAATTTATCTCTAGTCATGTGAGCTCTTAGTGGAAAGATCAACCAAATAGGGTCATCCTTGTTTGTAAAATGGAGGATTTCCCTGTCTCTTCATGGACCATAACTGATTTTTCATTGTTTCAGGGAAGTTAGGAGTCTAAGATCTCATGTGGTGGCTCCTTTATTATTCCCAAAAGATAATAATAAATAAAATAGTTTCATTTTACCAATAAACATTTACATTCTCAAATAATTTTTTTTTTACTTTTCACTTTTTGGATTTTCATTCTCGTGTTATCTTAGAGAGTCATGAAAGTCGTTTTACATAGATTTACTACTTGCTTTTATGTCATTTGTCAATTTTCATTTTAAAAATAAAAATAAATATCACAATTTGATTTCCACTACCATCAAATGTTTCCTTGAAACTTTTTCCAATCATTAATATGATCTCTATCAACTCATGATTCCTTGAAAAGTTTCAAGCCCTACTATTTGGGCATCCTCGCAGTGTTGGCCTTCAATTAAGGCATCCCCAAAATACAAAAATTGTCAGGAATCATGAATGAAATCTTATGTCACTTGTGATGTTAATTTCAAATTTCCACATAATAATCAACATGACATTTAGAAAAAAATCATTATATATTCTATGCAGAAATATTGCATGTCACAACGATAAATTTTATACCTTCACATTTGCAGCTGCAAATAAAATTGCAACTTTTTAGATTTTATTGGTTCTTATATTGTGTGTTGCCGAAATATTAGTGACTTCATTGTGCTTCCATTAAGCGACCTCTGCTTAACCATACTAGCAACATTAGTCGCATTTGTAATTCATAAAGCATACTCTTCACAAAATCATGTTATTTACAAAACATCTTGTTAAACACACTAAATATGCATTTTCAAATTTCACATGCATCAATGTTTGGTACTGGTATTATCAATATTTCACTTAGATTTACATGCATTAAGAGTAATCATAATAAATAAGGATACATTCTGTAGACACTACATCCAAGAAAATTAAAAAAAATTAAACAAAGATATTTTCCAAAACAACAGTTAAGGGAATAGGACCTTCTAAAAGATATATCTATTCTAATGCAAAATGAAATTTAGTTCTATGCAAATGTGTTTAACCAATAGTAATTATGAAATATTACTAAATTGAATTCAATCACACAGAATTTCCTTGGTTAAATGAGCCAACAAACTCAAAATTCCAACCAAATGTTTTGTTTAGCGATTACAATGAAGACACCACATTTCTACAACATAATGGACTTAACTAATTAGTTTTAATATGTAAAGTCACCCACAATATTCACATGTATTGGATGAATTTAAAAAGGATTAAAATACCATATTTATTAGATGCATGATGCATACCAGCTAACACGATCATTAAATCATCAACTTGTAAAACTACATTGTTATGCATGAAGTTTGAGATAATGTAATTAAAATTGTTTGGATAGTACTAGTTTTGTTATTAAGTTTGTAGAACATGCATTAAACCATCACATAATATTTTCTGCCCTCATTACAGTAGTTACCATTTATGCGAGTAGAAATGTGTTTTCATTGATGGGAAAGGTGATTAGGATGAAGGAAACAACAAACATGATTGCAAGAAGAATTAAGAATAACTCAAAGAATGGTAAAGATAAAGATGGTGATGATGCAGTGGATTTGAAGTCATTTTTAGTTAATAAACATTTTATGCCAGTAATATTTTAAAAATATTAAAAAGGTAGAATGTCCATTGTTCATGATGGGAATATATTAGAAAATCCTCTATGCACATTAAACATTTTGGAGAACGTTCTCCACAACGTGCAAACAATTTTAGAGGAACATTTGCCAAACTACTTAAGTTGAATTCATTATCAAACATTTTGGAGCACGTCCTCCACAGCTTGTAAACAATCTAGGGGAGTGTTTTCCAAACTACTTAAGTTGAATTCATTATCAAACATTTTGGAGCATGTACTCGACAACTTGCAAACAATTTTTGGGGAGCATTTTTCCAAACTACTTATAAGTTGAATTCATTATCAAACATTTTGGAGCACGTCCTCTACAACTTGCAAACAATTTTAGAGGAGCATTTGCCAAAATACTTAAGTTGAATTCATTTCAAACTACTAGGGTTTAGACTGTTATAGACAATACATAAATCATAAAGATTTCAGTCCCTGCAGGGACTATCGCTGCTCACAATAGTTCTTGTTTATATTACCATGAGATATAGTTATTTGATTCAAAGGCTAATTACAATGTGCTTAAAGATTTAGAAGTATATAATATAGTTGGAAGCAAATTGTTATCAAACAACTCAATCTAAAATATTTTATCATATTAATAACGTTATTTCTAAATTTAATTTTTTAATTATTAAATATAAATTATTTCATATTTTAATAATTTTATTTTAAATTAATAATAATATTATTTATAAAAATATCCTAAGTTTCTAAATACAATTTTGAATAATCTTAATTATATATTGTTGTTATTATTAAAAATATTTGTATGAGTATGGGTTTAGCAACTATTTACATGATTATGGATATTTCAATATTAGTTATAAATTATTTTATGTTTATTGACATTTTAACTTTAGCTTATATATAATTGTAATCTTTTATGAACCATTTTAGTAGGTATCAACTCTAAATAACTCTAAATATCTCCAAAAATGAAAAAAATCTAAAAAACAATCAAATAAACCCGAAGAGAAAATGTGAAAATATTTATCCTTATAAAGTCAATGGTATTCTATTTAAATCAACTTTTATTATCAAAAAATTTATATCAACATCTTAACCACCCATTAAAATATTAGTTTTATTTTATATATGTGGAATGTTGCTTAAACGTGATAGATTAACAGAATCGGAAAATATAAATATAGCAAACAGGAGAAATGGTCAGAAACATGAAATGTAAAACAATATTCAAGTCTAAATCCCATCATTACAATATACAAGAATATATATTTTAATATATGGTTACATTGGACACAATATATTATAATTGGATCAAAATCTTCATCTTGCACATTCATTTTATTTTAACAGCGTCGGTTACATATCGAAACATAACGACAATGGATAACGAATTTGTGAAGCACTGCTTGTGGCGAAGTTATTGGAAGTAGATTCTGATTGGATTGGATGCCAACAATGCCATTCATATATCTAATAGTCACAAGTTTATCATGGAGTCAACTTTCCGTGAAGCGTGAATTAAATATATATGTCTTGAGAAAAACAACTTATCTGAGTTGATAACGTGTTCCCCTTTTTCTTTCGTTATTTATCAGTGTTATAATACAATTTTTTTTAAATCAAATTAAATTACTCTTCTTTGTCTGATAAATTGAAGATTGGTTTTAGTGAATGTTAATCGTAATCTAAAAAACAATTATGATATTTGTATTTACTTTTTTATGATTTATTATTATTATTATTATTCATATATAAACATTCATTAATTTAAAAATAAATAATAAAAAATTAAATTTTTATTTAAAAATTAATTTTACAAATATAATATAGATTTTCAAATATGAGAAACCTAAATATATTTTTTCAAAATTTAATAATTAAGTTAAAAAAACGAGAAAGCTAGTTATGGGGTCTTGTTTAAATACAAATTTGTATTTTTAGAAATATAAACAAAAAAATATTAAAAAATAATATATTTTTCAATCATAATAACTTGTTTGTATAAAAAATCAAATTTTGTATTAAATTTATATTTAATATAAATGTATGTATAAATTAAAATAGTTGATAGATATCAATAAATATAAAAATATACATATATCAATGAATATATATAATAATAAATATAAAAATATAAAAATATCAATTTTATTTAAAATAATAATAATAATAATTATTATTATTATTATTATTATTATTATTATTATTAGTATTAATTATAAAAGGAATTAAATATAAGTTAAACATATATATATTTAAAAAATATATATAAAACATGATTCTTAATTATGGAGTTTTGGATTCTGAATTTTTAAATAGGATTTGTTACAATATTAGGGATTATCAATACAGATGCCTAAGAAAACATAACTCTATATTATCAATACCACATGCCAAAAAAAAATTGTTTCATATGACACTTGCTCATATAACATTTTTTTAATTAAAAGGAAAAAAGACATAATTGCTTTAGAAATAAATCTCAAGCTTTAATTTGTGTAATTATTCACCTAGTAATTATTGATAATTCAATTAAAATTCTAAAACCCCTATTCCAAAATATACATGACTATCAACATAAGCAAAATCAAAATCTAATGATGTATAAACATAAAAAAATATTTATGACTAATCTTGGTGCATGTTATAATAGGGCTAAGCTCTATCTAGATGCTTAGTTCCATGATTCATAAAAAATAAAATTAATTCATAAGAGGAGTAATGCTCAAGTGACGGCCTCGGGTTACTAAATCCTTAAGAGAACATGGAATTTTTGAACTCGAAGTGTTTGTAATGCCTCTACCTAATCTTATTATCTTACATTGTGATAATAACCTACTATATGAATGGTGGTTCTCTATTCTTGATTATGACAATTATTATTAGCATATGTAAGAGACATGTGTATGTTAGCTACATACCAACACCTCACATGAATACACTAGTACCCCATAACTTATTATAGAAGACAATTAATGGCAATCGACCACTTTGTGCAAGTACTTCTAGATGATATTATTGTATACTCCAAGAATAAAAAGGAGCATGAAGGGCACCTAAGGGTTGTGTTAAAATTCTTAAGGTAAAATATGTTGTATGGGAATTTGTCAAAATGTTCATTCCTTTAGAAGAAAATCCATTTTCTGTGGTACATAATCTCAGGAAAGGGATTTCAGTTAACTCAAAAAAATTAAAGGTCGTAATGGATTGGCTAGTGCTTAAAAATTCCCATGAGGTGCACAACTTCGTGAGGCTAGCGGGTTCTTCTCTAAGATTCATGGAAGGGTTTTCAAGGATTGTAAAGCCCATCACCACATTATAGTGGAATCAGGTTAGGCATGGATGGATAAATGAATGTGCCACCGCATTCAACAAACTAAAGATATTCATAACCACTGAATTGATCCTTAAGTGCTTGATATGCAAAACGAATTCAAAGTCTTCATGAATGCTTCGATCAAGGATCAAGAGCAATGTTGATGAAAGAAGGTAATGTAATAACTTATGCATATAAGAATTTGAAGAAACATGAAGATGTGTATGCTGCTCATGACTTAAAATTAGCAACAATGATGGTAGCTTTGAAACTGTAGAGACACTACCTCATAGGGAAAAGTTTTGAGTTAAACTATTAAGCAAGCTTAAGGTTACCACAATCTTGAACATTAATTAGGCTTAAGGTTAATCATAGCTTGTTATCTAATGAAGTTTAAATGTTAATTAATTGTCTAGCAAAATAAGTTATAGATTACTAGCGTATTCATGCGAGGTTTGGATATGTACCTTGCATATGTATCCTCATACATAAACTAATAATACTTATTAGAACCAAGCACAAAGAATAATAATTCATCCAGTAGGTCATTATAACAATGTAATATACTAGGATTAGGGAGGGACATTACATGTTGGCCTGATAGGATGAGGATAAGAGAGCATTATCTAGGACCATAATAGGATTTTTTTGGGAGCCTTTGAACCCCTCAATTCGTCCTTATCATGCTTACACTCTCCCCTTCTCGTTCTATCTTAACTAATATTTTGAGCCCAAAGAATCCTTTTACAAAGGCCTTGAATTTTCCTTCAAATATAGGAAGTTACTTCTTGAACTCTATAATTTTGGCTCCCTCTAGAGAAATTCCCTATATGACCATGCCTTTCATGGCCTTGTACACTTATACTTACCTGAAATATCTTATTTCTAGGTTCAATTGTTGCTAAAGTCATACACCTAGCCTTGTGTCTCTATCAAAAGTCACTCCAATTCCATGTTTTTCCATTACCATTTCATTACCACATCAACTTCATCAATTGTCTCTTTTCACTCTGTAGGACACTTTATAGAAATTGATTACAAGCCCATTATATATCCTTATCTGCTTGTGGTACATGGTTGGCCCCCATCTATCTTATTTGAACTATAACCCTAGATTCAAACATAAAATTCTTCCATTTGTTATGTTTACAATGAATAAACATCGATTCCAAAGTCCTCTACACCTATAGTGCACTCAAACCAGTTATACTTCACATGTAAGCTCCCACTGCATAAATCACAATGCCTGTGAATTTTGAGGCGAATATGAATGAGGTGAAGCTTGAAAAAACCCTATTACAATTAAGTCCAAAAACGCCTCCCACTAGTAGCCTCATCATTCATTATATTGGGAAAAGTATCCATAGGTCATAACGATAATCTATAATTTCTTTCCTCAAATACGATAATGCATTCATGGTAATTTTCCTTGGTATGAACCAAATTCAAGCTTCAATCTTATGGTAGGTAAATTCAACCTACACCCGAACCACCAACTAGATGAGCTACCTCTTTTTCTTAGAGTTATTGGCTTGCAAAGTGACACTCATGGATAGAGGTGGTGTCATATTGCATGTGGAAAGGGAAATTTTGGAAAATAAGTCCATACAAAGCGTACCCTTCAAAGTTAAGTTATAGTGACCCTCCATCACATTTGTCCTATTTTCCATGCCTTGGTCTATCTATGCCACATGGATCTTCATTCCTTGTGAATTTTGAATTGTGTACCGACACACCACCTAGGAAACATGTTCCTCCTTATTGAGCCGAGAGACTCATTCTATAGCCCAGTGTGAATATTTCCTTATAATTAAAAAATAAAAGAAAAATATGTTATGAATATTTAATTAGTTATATATATATTTAACCTTATACTTTTCAAAAATAGTTTAACAAGTGATATCAATTTCATATACATCTATATATAGAAAAAATAAAATTAAAAGAAAATATTTTAATGTTGTATGAATAAAATATTTTAATATGAATTAATAGTGATGTATACTAAAAAATATATATATTAATAACATAAAAACTAGTTTAAAACCAGTTTAATGTGGCCTTAAAATAAGTTTTCACTTAGGAAAATTGATCCCTCTCAGTTCATGTTAGATCTGTGGTTAAGAAGGATTTATGTTGGCTTTATAATTTTAATTTAATTATCAATAACTATTAAATAGATAGTAGAGATTTAACCTCCACGAAATATTCTAGAATATTCATGATAGTAGAAAGAAATCAAAGGTTGAAATTTATCTCTAAAGTAGTTATGTTATTTTTCTTTTTTTAATTAAATTTATTATTAATTAAAAAAAAAATGTTTCATGAAATGAATTACAACTTTTATAAATGCAGTATTGATAAACATAGTATTGACCTATGGTAGATTAAGAATTTCCATTGTAAAGTGGGGACAAATGTCCATGATGAAAAATCTTATTCCATGCTTATATTTTATAGTAATAATATTATTATAATTTAGTTAGTTAATCTCTATGATGAAGAATTTTATTCCATGCTTTTTTTTTTTTTATGTACATAATAATAATAATAATTAAGTTTTATATATATATTTTTAAGTGTTTTTATGTTTGTTATAGATTGATTAATTAAGTATTTTGATGCTTATTATATTGATTTCTAGTAAAATTTATCAACCATTTAATTTATAATATTTTGATGAAGCAAAATCAAATTAAATCGAATTTGTTTAATTGTGTAATAATAATAATAAAAATGTCCATAAAATCTTGGTTAAACAGTGATAAAACAGACTATTATAACATTCAAACAACCACTAAATATAATAATGCAGCCAAAATGACATGTTCATTCGAAAATGCCGATCTTCTTCGTTATTGCCGTTTATCATTAAACTTTAATTCTGTGAAAATGCAATAACTGTATCTTGCTGTCGATCCAAGATTGAGAAGTGGGCCAGGGATGCACAACACAATCTTAAATAAATTAAGATAAGATTTTAAAAAGAAACCTGACAGCGTACATGTTGACGTAAGCCATGTTTTATGGTTCGAATTAATTTTGGGACTTATATTCAAATATGAAAACGTGGATTTGACCAGGAAATATAGATACTAAGAGAGATCGTATATTATATGTATTATTTTTTATTGTTTAAGGGATTTTCACTCTTAATTAATTATTTGAGTTGTATGTACATGTTATTGCTATTGTATTTAAAATTCAGAGACTTTTCACCTGCTTTTAAAAAAATAGAGAAATGATTTTTCTGGTTGTCGCTTATGCTGCGAGAAATCTTTCAAACACTTTATTAACAGTTTAGGCATTTTAAAAAAAATATCTTTTATAACATACAATTTATTTTTTCCCATCACATATATGGTCGCTACAAACTCTAAAATAGCTATTTGATAATACTATTCAAATGTTTTAATTTACTAGGATACCGAATTCAGGGTATCACTTATAAATCATGGATGCCACTTATACATCATGGATGGGTTAGATTATGATAAACCTTGAGAGGAGCAATCTAGTATTGAAAATTATAGGTAACTTTAGGTTACGCGGGAACATTAATCATATTTTTGAATTTGATAGATAGTATTCAATGTATCTATCAATTTAAAACAAAAGTAAAATTTTATTTAATTATTTAATTAATTTTAAAAATATATTTATTTAACTATTTAATTAATTTTTAAAATATATTTTTGAAGCGTATTTTTCAATTCCTAAATCTGGCTGGTTAAATCTATAAACGAAATATCTTGTAGCTTTTGAAAAGCTATATTGAAGTTATATATAGGAATTTGGCAACTGAGGTAGCTTTTGAAAAGCTATATTGAAGTTATATATAGGAATTTGGCAACTGAGGTGAATCTTGGGATCTATTGCTTGTTTTTCTCAAAGTATCATAGCCAATAAATTTAAATCTTGAATCACTTAATTATTATGTTATTTCCAACTTCAATTAAGCTGCTCTAGAATATTTATATATTAAAAATTTATGTTATTTCCAACTTCAATTAAACTGCTCTAGCATATTTATGTATTAAAAAATTATTTTATATAATAAAAATATTTGTCACACGGTTTAAAAAATTTATATGTAATCAGAATAATTAAAATATTTAGCTCATTGATTAGAGGGGCATGAAATGAAATTTCAAACCTGACAGAAGATAGGTTGAATATCATTGAGTGTGGCTGAGAATTAGAAACTGCAGGTCACAATTTATGTGATAACTGATCAAAACTGGAAAATTTTAAATCTCTCTCTAGCTACCTTAATAGGTATATTATCTATTATATCTAGTGGCATAAAAAGAAAGTAAATGATATTAGCTCTTTGCATATATAAAAAAAAGAAAGAAGCAAGGAACCACTAAACTCACTCATCTAATGATTCAATGGGCGTCGAATCCTTCATACTTGACTCGGGCTTATCAACTTGGTTCATTCTTTTAAGTTGTCGTTCCATTTGACCTAGGCAAACATTCTAATGGTATTGCTAGAGGAGAATTTCCTAGATATCCCTGCACATTTCTGCTAAAATAGAGGTTGCCTTCGGGTCTCCGCCTATCTCTTGAACAGTGACAATGGCTTTGGCCATTAATCACTTCATTGTCAAATATATATGGATTTACTGCTTAAATAATGACAGTTTGCCTCTAAGTGCTTCCTGGATCCGTCATCATCTCCATCTCGTCATCAAGGATGTCTTCCTCCACTTTTGTTTCAAGGTCTTGTTTCCATCCAGAAATCAAAGATTTTACGTGACCAGGTGTCGGTACTCCATAAGCATGGAAAATATTCTGCATAATTTCCTGTCCATACTTCCTTCCCCTTTTGCTAGGCCCCAATTTTGTGTTTCCTTTGTCCTTACCCTCTCTTTTTCCAGACTACGCTTTCACCATTTTTGTTTGAGGTTGGTCTCCCAACAGCTGAACATTCACCCAAGTCCACATCGAGGTTCTCCCCCGACGTGCACTGGCTTGATGGTGGCAAATGCTAGGAAGACCTATAGAAGGCAACAAAATAGGAATATTGAATTTAGTTAGATTACATAAAATATTATCCTTCTTGTGGAGGGTCACCACCCCAACTATTTTCTTATTCTTTGAATCATCTGTCAATATTCCTTTATCCCTGGATATGTTTATATTTGTAGCCAGCGGCAGCTTGTTGGGCTGGTATGAGAGCAATGTACACTTCTCATTTCCTTCAGTTTCAAAAACAGGGTTGCGCAAACGTGCCTCTACCATCCAAATTTTTTTATAAATCTACTTCTCAGCATGTGTATGAAATAAGGGCTTGATCTGTAGGAGCGAGATGTTCCCACTCACCAAAAACACCAAGACAAAGACCAAACAATGACTAAGACACCGAGACAGAGACTGATAAGCTTCTCCCATGCATCCCAAGAATACAACCTCACCCTATCTGGTAATTGAGTTAACCCCCCCAAAAAGAAACCTAGAATTTGGATTACTAAGCAATTTTCCCCTGACCCTATTGACATTATCAAATGAATCTATAACCCCCAAATTATCGTTGTAATTCATGCATGCAATTTTGTAAAATTTCCTTGCAGAACTTAAAAATTGGCAAGCAGGGAAATGGAATTGACCAACAACGTTGTCAACATGACAGGCGGAGCTGTGGAATTGGCTACCTGTGCTATGGAATTGGAATGATGAACAATGAAATTGACATACAAAACTATGAAATTGACATGCAAAGTTGTGAAATTGACATGAAACAATTTGGACTTGATATACAACACTGTAATATTGACATGCAAAGCTATTTAAATGACATACATGGTTAACAAAACAGTTAGAATGACAGACCAAGTTAGGGCTCAGGGTTTCCCCCTCACTTTTACCCGCCACCTCCCCTGCATTCTTCATGCCCAGAATATGGGAATTAACACGACCAGTGACATGGTAGACACCAATGAAGTTATGAAGGAGGACCAGAGTAGTATTTGTGTGCAAAAACCCAACAACCATAGCAACCAAACGTCCAGGAGTTATCACCCTTGGCAAACCAAGTTAAATTCATCCTAGATGGAGCATCATCGAAATCAAACTAAGCATCACCAAAATCAAAATTCTAATATAAACTAGGGTGGTACGCATCCTTTCCAAGTGTAGAGCAAAGAAAAAAATCATACAGACCAAGGCCTTCTCTCATCGCAGAGACAGTCATACTCAGAAGGAAACTAGATACATACCTGGGGAAGCAACACCCAGATTCTGCCAACTCCCTCGTGTGCTTACTTGTCTTCTTTGCAGCTACCTTCGTTACATGCTCAACAATCATCCGCTCAGGGAATAACCTAATGTTTTGACCTTGTCTTTTCTCCCTCCCGCACTAGCGTTTTCCCCAAAACGCTCTGACATTCTTAGTTGTTTTTCGTCCATATTAAATGTCGTCATTGTATGGCGTGGGTGAAACCACCTGCAATTATCACAACTGTCATCATTAATACTCCATGTGAACCACATGGCCTCCTGCGATCTCACACCTCCCTCAGCGCACTTAGCACGCCGATCGGGACTAAATGTTACCACCTTCAATCTACAATTCATGATTTGATTTTTTACATGGTGTGAAGTATAGTTACTAAGTTCGCCCAAATCGGGCTAATAAATACAAAAATTCGCTAATTCGATACGAATAGCGTATTATTCAATAAAATTCGATTCTTGGTGAAATAAAAAATGACATGCCTCAAAATCACGCAAAAGGAAAGAAACAATGGATTTCCACGATTTGTTTCTGCTGAAGGACCTTATCCTCTTAACTACTATACAATCAATCTATCCAACTATGTCTCTCTCATAAGTGAAGTTCCAGTTCGCCGTTTATAATCCTCTCTAAACGGCAGAAGATAGAGATTTACCTATGGGCGGATCGAGGTAGGCAATAATATAGATAAGTCGCTTTGAAATTGAAATAAATGAACCAAAACCACTATTTGATATATAATGAATGCACCTACTACTTGGGAAACTCATCCAATTCCTGGAAATAGTATATAAATGAGACTTTGAATATGTAGGAAAGTTTTACAATTTTTCAATTGAAGAATTTTTTACAATGGAATTTTATATATTTTTTAAAAATGTATATATTCATAGGATTTTAGATAAATCAGTTTTTAAATTAGAAAAATATTTTAGATTTAAATTTAGAACTAAAAAGTGTTGAAAGGAAATGAAAAATATTTTAGTTTTAAATATAGAACTAAAGAAATATTAGATAAATCAGTTTTTAAATTAGAAAAATATTTTAGATTTAAACTTAGAACTAAAAAAGTATTGAAAGGAAATGGTAAGTATGGTTTTCTTTATTTGTATTTGTAAATTTATTATATTATTTAGTTTATTAGATGTTATTCAAAATTCATAATAAATTTAGGAAAAAAAAACTTAAAATATAACAAGAAATTTTTCAAAACTATAATTGTTAAGATGTATATTGTCGAATTAAAAAAATAAAATTATCCTATCGAATTCGAATAATGTGAAGTCCTCTTTACCACTAATGTTCAAATAATAGAACGAATTTAACGAATCAAAATATTTGCAGGAAAGAGTCACGATTTTAATAGAACAAATATGTTTAAGAGCGAATTTAATCAATGACAATTTTTTAACATAAAACGGTCAAGAACGAATTTAAGCACGAATATTATTAAAAAAACACTTTCGATAATATCTCGCACGCTTTCTAATGTCGTTAAATTAAAAAGAAAAAGAACTTGCCGTGATTTTTTTTTTCAAATGGAAATTGGCAAAATCGTTATGTTTTTTTGAATAAAAGTGAGCAGCAATTATATTATATTAGATAACAGATTTTAGCTGTGCGTGCTTACAATAATACAAAATCTAATTGCAAAATTTAATGTTAAGCTTTTGTTGATTAGTATTAAGTATATATCTAGTTTTTGAGTGTTCTCACAGTATATTTCAATTATTCTTTTTAATTTTTAGAATGATTCCTATAATATAAAACTAACCAAAAACATGATAGCGAGGGAACAAGATCATTATTCTTGCTAGTATATATTTTTTAATTGAAATGATTCCTATAATATAAAGTGCAGTACTTTAACTGGATTGTCTTTTGTCAAGAAAATCATTGAAATTCAGGTAAGATTTTCTTAAAATCTGGTAAGGATTTTTGTAAATTTAGGTTATAGTTATCAATTTTCAATATTTTGGGTGTCTTAAAAATTTTCGATGGTGCTGAATCTATTTTCACTATTAAATACATGATTCAAACATTTTTGAAAAAAAATTGTCTCAATTCCAACCAATTTTGACCTTCCAAACAATTCCTCCTCTGACTAATTAAATAAATCCATATAAAACTAACCAAAAACATGATAGCGAGGGAACATGACAATCATGGTGAATGATAGCGAGTTATTATTATTAGCATATGTTTAAAAGATTTAAAAAACAAAACCATGATAACGAGGGAACAATACAAACATGTTGAATCGTAGGGTCCAAGGTAACCTTTAAATTCTTTCATGTCTAGTGCTAATTTCCCGTCATATTTGCATTTCAGGGACGTTTTCGCTATGTTTTTAATTTAGGAAAGGGAAATTTATTATAATTTGTATTTTTTTTAATTTTGTTTTAATTATTAATATTTAATAAATGGATAGTAAGAAATATTTAATAAATTAATATTATGAAATATTTTTAAAAATAGTATTGAAAGTTGAGATTTATTTTTAAGATAGTTTTTTTTTATTATTTTAATTTAATTATTAAAAATGTTACAAAATTGTCAATATATATTTAGTTTAGTTTGAGTGGTATCACTGTGGTTCAAGATCTTAGTAAATTAGTTTTATAAATCTAAGTTAGATGTGAATTACTAACTCATTAACCTCAATTCATTACTCTCTAAATCATCAACCTAAAATGAGTACATCTAAAAATTAATTTTGACACGCCTGAGGTTGAATTATGAGTTTATGATATATTGGTAATCCCTTCTCTTTAAATGTTGAAAAAAAATGTTATAAAATTAAACTAAATTAAATTAAAATATACAAAATATATATATATATATATATATATTTTGAAAAGAGTCATGGTTTCAGTAACCCTTACCTTGTTACCACCATTATAAACTTTTAGTTGCAAAACTTCTTAACTAGTTTGTTTAATGTGACCATGAAATTATTAAAATCTAAATCTTAGTAAATTAGTTATATAAATCTAAATAAGAGGTGAGTCACTAACTCATTAGCATTATTACTCTCTAAATAATCAACCCAAAATAAGTCTAACTAAGGATTAAATTTGATATTTTCTTATTTAACCATTAAATACTAAAGAAAATTGAAGAGATCCTTGAGACTCCAAGATAAATATCGCACTATGTGACAACCAGAATACTAATTCTTTAAAACGATATTTCAAGATAAACAAAATAATGTCTTAGTAGTGTTGAGACATGAAGATAATAATAAAATGATTGATAGCTAATCTTTTTACTTATTAGAAAAATTTATTCTCAGTGTTCACTAACCACATGGAATCCTTCATTGTACACGTTTTTGCCTCAAGTTTGAATAACAAAGTTTGAAACTTAAAAGTTGAGTACAAAATGCCTACACTCATGGGCCATTAGTATTCTATATAAAACACCAACCATTGAGATGAAATAGTATATTTTTATTTGATTTTTAAAGTTGTATGTAGTCTTTTTTAGTGTTGGCACACTAGTGATATGAAAATCTCAAATGTGTGGTTACCAAGGCTATGATGCATTTGATCCATTCATACATGAGGCTAAACACAATAGTGTTTGTGTCCTTTTAGGTGTTATCTAGCCAAATTCCTACTTAAAAGTGGGTTCAAACTTGTTTTATTATTTATAATTTCCTTCTTTTGTACCACTCATCACATTGAAAGTTAACATTGATTTTTCATCTTCAAGATATATTATACTTAATGGATTTGACCAAATTATCCTAAAATGGTTTAGCTTAATTTGTAAAATTTTTGAAATTAAATAAATAATGATGATATATAATTACACCAAATCATTGAATCATTGGGTGGTGGGAATCCTCATTATTTAATATGTTTGATCTTAATATAAAACATTTCTATGTATGATGTTACTTGTTTGAAGTATATTTTATGGTTAAGCATTAATAAAAAAAGTTATTAATATAAAATACAAAACTTATATTAATAAAAAAATATTTTTTATACTCATAACAAAAAAATAATAAAAACTGTATAATATTTATATAATAAATGTCACGAGATCTTGGATAGACTATGATCAAGATCTTTGTTAAGACATTTTAATGTACAGACCGTTCAATTCCCACACAATTCGCCACCATCATTTTATTTATAACTCATTTTTATTATATTTATAACTCATTTTTATTAAAATATACTCTGACACATTGCTCATCACTTGCTTTTATACAGCTTCAGTGGGCCTAATGGTTAAGAGCATGTGTTTCCTCCTAAAAAGTCACAATTTCATACACCAATTTGGTGTCTAGCTTCACCCTGACCTTAAAATTAGATAAAGATAATAATAATGATAATGAAGACACCTGGTCATCCATGCATATTTTCATGCTGGTCCAAAGGATGTAAGGTTTTAATTAATAATTAACACCCTGTCGATGACAACCCGATAGTGCTGAATTGCTGAAAGAACATTCGGCATTATAAATTATTTAATGGCGGCTATGTGCCGGCGGAAAAAAATTAAAATTCTTCGTCAAATGGAGAACCTGACCTAATCTTCTCTCCGTATTCTATAAATATGGAGCTTGTTCCATATTGAAATCCATCCCTACCTTCTTTTTCCTGCATCTTGTTTCCTCATAGCGAACGCTGTATCCTGCAAAAATGGTTAATATAACAGTGAAAAGCTGTGAAACGGTGCTGCCCGCTGCACCGACTCCACGGGGGAATATTTGGCTGTCAAATCTGGATCTGGTAGTGGGGAGAACACATGCTAGTACTGTATATATCTACAGGCCCACTGCCACTGCTACACCTCAATTTTTTTCGATGGATATTCTGAAGGATGCTCTTAGCAAAGTTCTGGTGCCCTTCTATCCGATTGCTGGAAGACTTGGAAAGGACTCGCATGGGCGTCTGCAAATTAACTGCAACGGTGAGGGAGGTGAGCTTATTGAGGCTGTAACAGATTCCACCATTGACGATTTTGGAGATTTTGCTCCCAGTCCGGAGCTCTGTCAGCTTCTTCCCCACCTTAATTGTACTGCAGAAGACATTCATACCTACCCTCTGCTCCTTGCTCAGGTAAACTAATAAAGATAATTTATATTTTAGTAAATTCTAATTATTCAAATTAATTTCATACTTATTGTATTAATTCTATATAGTAAATCAGTTCAGAATGTGAGCTCCATTGGTGGAGACCAGTAGTTAAAGCATTTATGCTCAAATATTACTGTAGATCTACTTGTACAAATATTATTAGAAGAAGAAAAATTTTATTTAGTAATTTTATCTAAAATTAGAAGACGAAAAATTGTATTCAGTAATTTTATATAAAAAAAAGTTTGATTATTTATTTAGAAATAAGTTATATTTTTTTTGCTATTAAATTAGTGATATTTAATGTATAAGCTTATTTTTTGTTTATCTATTTGAATTATGATTATGAATTTTTTATATATGAGAGTTTTTGGAGTTTCTCATTTGTGAAAAAAATTGTGGTCAAATTTTTATTGGTTTTGTTTAAATGGTTTTTTGACTGCATAATGGATTCAACACTCTCAAAACGCCTAAAACACTTAGATAGTGAAGAGTTCACTCGTCAAACTTGTGATATCAATAAAACTCAATTAGATTGTAGAAAAATTAAATCAGAAAATAAATAAATAATTTTTCAAAAAATTCTAACTTACAAACAATCGCTTATAATTATGATCATAATAATTAACTTAATATAAAATCCTAATGAATTTATAAAAATTTTTAAAAACATAAAATCTATTTGAATTTAAAATATATATTATCAAAAATATTCAAAAATTATTATAATTTTGATTATTAATAATTATACTATTATAACATTTATTCTAAAATTATATTTTATGCATAATATTTTTTAATTTAAAATAATAATAATAATAATAATAATAATAATAATTAACTTCAAAGCTTAATATTAAATAATTAAGATTGACATTGGTCCATTATAAATATTAAATGATCTTAGAATTACCCTAAACAAAAATCCATTTAACTAAATCCATAAAAAAAAAAATACGTATATAAAATGTTATGAAAATTTTATAAGATTGTTGACCTTTTCTCTTGATTCCTTTTGCAAAGCCATGTTTGGTTTTGTTCTGGAATTTGCACACATGTTAATAATATCCATTTAACTAAATCCCTGCAATAAAAAAATACATATATAAAATGTTATGAAAATTTTATAAGATTGTTGACCTTTTATATTGATTCAATCAAAGTCATGTTTGGTTTTGTTTTCGAAACTGCATACATGTTAATAATGATGTCAACTATTTATAAATAATAGTGCATAAGATTGAATTTTTTTGTCTGGTAGTAGGTATATATTTACATGACCTTCGTTACCATTTATGAATTTGCAGGTAACATTTTTCAAATGTGGAGGAGTTTCGCTGGGTGTGAGAATAAATCACATTGTGGGAGATGGATATGCAGGTTTACATTTTATGAATAGTTGGGCTGCTGTAGCTCGTGGAGTAAAGATTACTCAACCCTATCTTGATAGATGTATTTTTCAAGCCGATAATATTGTGAGTCCAAAGTTTCATCATATAGAGTATGAACAACCTTCACCATTGAATGACAAAAATAGTGCAATGAATGATAGCCAGAATTCAATTGGAATCTTTAAAATTACAAAGCAGCAGTTAGACAATCTTAAAGCCAAGGCCAAGGCCACAGAGAACGGAAATGAAGTAAAATATAGCAATTATGAAATTCTCTCAGCTCACATTTGGAGATGTGTTTGCCAAGCTGGGAATCTGAGGGAGGATCAAGAAAGTAAAATGTATGTTCCTATAGACAGTCGTAATCGACTGGTGCCACCTCTTCCTCCAAATTATTTTGGAAATGCTATTTTTATAGCTTCACCTATGGCTCTTGTTGGGGACCTGACTTCAAAGTCTTTATATTATGCTGCAAGTATCATTCATGAAGGCTTGGTCCGAATGGATGATGAATACTTGCGCTCTGCACTAGATTATTTGGATTCACATCATGATTTGAATGCTTTAGTTCGAGGATCTCATACATTCAGGTCTCCTAATCTTTGCATCACAAGTTGGTCTCGACTGCCTATTCATGATGCGGACTTTGGTTGGGGAAGGCCAATATATATGGGTCCTGCCATCATTGCTTTTGAAAACTCAATCTGCATTTTGTCTAGTCCTGTCAATGATGGAAGTTTGACAGTCGCAATAAAATTGCAGAAAGATGCTATGAACATTTTTAAGGAATTGTTCTATGAATTCTAGTAATATAAGAATGGGTATCAAATTGAATGACTTCAATAGAATTACAATAAAATGTTAGGGAAGGTCCATATTCATTGGACCTGAGATTATTGCTGAGGAGGAGAACGCTTACATTTTGTCTAGGCTTACCGAAGATGGAAAGCTAGTCAATTGTAATAAGATTGCAGGAAAAAACATATGGTTTATTTAGAGAAATTGTTCTATAAATTTGTTGGTACTTTGTGAATTGTAATAAAAGATTGCCGGCAGATCATATGGAAATTGTTGTATGGGTTTTTATAATGATAGAAGAATTGTCATTAGTTTGCAATATGTCTGTAGAATTATAATAAAAATAAGCTTAATTAGATTAATAAATAATATGATATTAATTGTTATTGAAGTAAAAATGGACAAATTTAAGATTTTGATACATTTTTTTTTTGTAAATTTGGTAGTACTTTTTTATTGATTCATATTAATAAAATAACAGGTTACATTAGCAGATTATATATTTGAAGCTCTCTTAACTTGCCAAATTACATTTTGGAGCACTTCCTCCACAGCTTGCAAACAATTTTTTAGGGGAGCATTTGCCAAACTACTTAAGTTGAATTCATTATCAAACATTTTGGAGCACTTCCTCCACAGCTTGCAAACAATTTTTTAGGGGAGCATTTGCCAAACTACTTAAGTTGAATTCATTATCAAACATTTTGGAGCACTTCCTCCACAGCTTGCAAACAATTTTTTAGGGGAGCATTTGCCAAACTACTTAAGTTGAATCTATTTCTCTAAACTACTAGGGTTTAACTGTTATAGACAACACATAAATCATAACAGAAACATATTTCAGTCCCTACAAGGACTATCGCTACTCACAATAGTTCTTGTTTGTATTACCATGAGATAGTTATTGATTCAAAGGCTAATTACAATATGCTTAAGGAAGAGGATTTAGAAGTATATAATATAGTTGGAAACAAATTGTTATCAAACAAACTTGACCCCAAATCTTTTTATCATATTAATAACCCTTATTTTAAATCTAATTTTTTAATTATTAAATATAAATTATTTCATATTTTAATAATTTTATTTTAAATTATCAATAATATTATTTATAAAAACATCGTAATTTTCTAAATACAATTTTAACAATTATGCCGTAAGGTGTTATTATTTGAAAACAACTTTCCTAGCTACCACTCTGTTTATATTTGAGCCATTGGATGAAATGTTAGATGATTGAAATGTTTTAGATCATTAGATCCAATGCCTCCTTCAACCTAACTGAATAACTAACTTACTGAACATTACTAATGGCATCCTGTAATTTGAATCATTTTCCTGTAAAGCGTTGGAAGAAGCTTGAAAATGTCCATAAAATTAACGTGGTCATCATGAATTTTTGCAGATTCAAATGTGTTTTTGTATATAGGCTATTAGTTCTATTAAGAAGCGTTGGAAGAAGCTTAAAAATGTACAGAAAATTAACGCGCTGATCATGAATTTTTGTAGATTCAAATGTGTTTTTGTATATAGCCTATTAGTTTCTCTATTCTTTGCAGGTTAACGCAGATCCTCTTGTATACTTGAGTGCTTAAATATGACTCATTATTTTCATGTTGTTGGATTTGTTGGCGCCTACTTGTTTGGTTAAATATTTGCAACATTCCTCTCTATAACTGAAGCGTTCCTGTCCTCTGCAAAACCCTAGAGATTCGGGTGCTTAGTGGTCTTCATGGATTTGACCTCTAGACGGAGCGACCTCCTCCTTCTTTTCTCTAAGATTTGGGCAGCCTCCCCCTAACTCTTTCTTTCTGATATTGATGCATTATGTGCTTTCATTTTTTCACCTCGTTTTTTCAAAGGTTTCGACTCAGTTTCTCCGTCTACAAGCGCTGGTCAAATGGCTTTGAAGATCGTAGACAGAGCATTCATCGAGCAATTTACTAGGATTTGGCCCCCTTCTAGGACCATGGAAATCTGGATTAATAGTCAAATAGCATGCCATTGAATGGGAAATTTACTGGGATTTTGGCCCTCTTATAGAGCCATGGAAATCTAGATTACATGGCTTCGAAGCCTGCAGAAAAATCATTGATCCAACAATTTACAGGAATTCTTCTATACCCATGGCAATCTTGATTGAAAGAACAATTTAATTGAGTAAACTTTTGAAACTAATTTTGAGGGGATTTTGGCCCTCTTATAGGAACATGGCAATCTGGATTACATGGCTTCGAACCTCGCAGACAGAGCATTGATCTGGAAATTTATAGGGATTCTTATATACCCCTGGCAATCTTGATTGAAAAGAACTGTCGATTTAAATAAGTAAATTTTTGACAATTTTGAGGTTGAGGTTTTTATGAAAGAAATAGGGATTATTTTAGGGTGAGTTGTATTTTAATGGTACTAAATGGCTATACTACGGTTCTATATGAATAGAAATTATATTTTTTTATTTTTATCTCTCTTTCAATTAGTAGAATGATGATACGAAGTTTTAGGGAGTACCCTCATCCTATGTGTGTACATCAACCGATATACCATTCTAAACAATTTCTAAATTTCAACCCTCATCCTTTCCGGTTGTAGCGATAATAGATCTAAGATTTTTGAATTGTAATTTTGTGATCAAGTGAAGACCAGGTGCGCTAAGGAGGCCTTAGCTAAAGCAATTTTACGGAATATAAAGATTTGCAATCTTATGTGCGATTAGGTATGTATACACAGACCATGTGGCTATATATAACATAGATCAGAGCGTTGTGCTGGGTAGATATGGTAATTTGTAGAAACACGCACATTTGATTTTGAAGTTGGAGAATATAATTTGACAGGGTCGCATAAACATAAGAATTGTTTGTGATTTTCCGATACTATATTAACTGCAAATTCTTGGCTTCAACGAAATATTAGGAATTGTTCAAACCTAAGGACGTATGATTACATATTTCTCATCCTCGTTGAAGGTTGATAGAAAATTTTGGGTGCCATCTCTCTCATGTCCTTCGACATGTTTCTCATCTTCATTGAAGGTTGTCAGAAAAATTGGGGTGCCATCTCTGTCATGTCATTGGACAAATAGTTTAATGGGAGATGATTCGGTTTAGTCCGTCCTACGCAGGTGCGGCAGCCAGCTTCCTCCCTTGTATCAATCTAATCGTTGTCAGTTCATCTTACCGACTGTAACACGTGACAATCTTTATCTCAATCCATAATTACGTTATATTTTCAAAGCAGTGAATCTCTGAAAATGATCAAACTCATATTTAAATAATATGCGCAATGGTTCTTTATGGTTGTTTTTTCTACATAAGTTTAAGCACATACGTAGTTTAAACAATAAAAATTTTAGTATAATTTTGATAAAATAAAGTTGAATTTTTCGAAAATTTAGATTTAAAAGATTCAACATTTTGGGCGATTTAAATATATTTTTTATAATGCTAAATTATTCTTTGCAATTAAAAAAATGGTTGAAACACAAGTATACTTGGTTTTATTGAATAATCTCTTACTCAATTGATGTAATTTTTTGAGAAATTACTGGTAACCTTTTTAGACAACTCTTAAGTTTAAGTGGTTTAATTTGAACATTTTCTAGATTTTTACTGTGTTAAATTCATTTGTGCATTATAAAATGCATTTAAACAACAAAAATCACAATCTTCCTCAAAATTGTATGACAAATTCCAATTAAATAAAACATTCTTCTATTATTTAAGTTAAACCAATATCAATTTATTATTTCTAATTGTAAAGCATAACAATAATATGTAATTTTTAACAAAATGTAATTTATCAATATACTTAACTTTTTACAATATTATTATTTTTTATTAATTAATTAATTAATATTTAAAAAATAATAATAATAAAAACAACCATTTTTTTAAATAGTGAAAAAAACTAATTACACTTTGAATCATTGCATTAGCAAGAAAATATATATATTTGGCAAAAAATTGCATTAGCATATATATTTATATATTATTGAACAAGAAAAATCTTCCCAAATCTTGACAAGATGAACTACCTTCGGTGTATCTTTGCTCCTTTAGGGGCAAGTATTTTAGTAGTTATAAGCCAGTGCACTAAGATGATATTTGGTTTCTGTAATGGGTTTACATTATGTTTATCATTCGTGCATCAATATGATTATGAAGTTGATTGTGAACTTTATGTGTAGTGTTCAATGTTTTTTATTGGTTTATAATAGTAGTTTTTTATTTATTTCCCAAGTTTTAACAGCTTGTGCTCGTTATTACAGGCGCTTTACTTTTTATCAATATTAGTGTAAGAGCATTGATAATTAATGTGATTTGTTTAACAATAATTCTGGTTATACATTCCATACTGGCTTTTTAATTGCTATTAGAACAGTAGTTTTTAGTTTCACAGATGCTATGTTTCTTTGCAAGCTTCTTAATCAATTTCTATAAGAAAAACATACATGTTGTATTTCTTTATGTGTGTTTTTCTTTGCAAGCTTCTTAATCAATTTATTATTTTTCTTCCTTATTGACATTCATCCATATTTCACAATTACTTTGATTTCATTGATCATGGTATTTTTTTAAATTTAATTTTCACAATTTCTTTGTTGTCATTGACTTTTCATTGACCATGGTAATTTTTTAATTGAAATTTCAAAATTGCTTTTGTCTCATTGAATTTTCTTTCCAACTATTGAAACCAAAAAACTTAGTACACATATATGTTTAATACTTTCTAAAACCATAAAGATTTATGTGATAAATCATTGTAAGGTTGCACATTCTAAATGCTTTTAGCATCTCAAAATGAAAGTTTATTTCCTTTTAAAAAAATTCTTCCCAAATCTTGACGAGATGAACTACCTTCAGTGTATCGCACCTTTAGGGGCAAGTATTTTAGTAGTTATAAGCCAGTGCACTAAGATGATATTTGGTTTCTGTAATGGGTTTATATTATGTTTATCATTCGTGCATCAATATGACTTATGAAGTTGATTGTGAACTTTATGTGTAGTGTTCAATGTTTTTTATTGGTTTATAATAGTAGTTTTTTATTTATTTCCCAAGTTTTGACAGTTTTTGGTTATTAGAGTAGGCAGTTTCTCAGTTTTTTATCATTATTATGTAAGAGAATTGATAATTAATGTGATTTGTTTAACAATAATTTAAGTTATATGATCCATATCGGTTTTTAATTCGCTATTAGAATAGGTAGTTTTTTAGTTTATCATTATTATGTTAGAGAATGGGTAACTAATGTGATTTGTTTAACAATAATTTAAATAATTTTTTATTCAATGTTATATATAGTACAATTATAAATCATTTTTTTCGTTCAAAGAGGAATTATGGAAATATTATTGTAGATAATTTATTAACATAAGTTATATGAATTGAGACTAATTAATCATCCCCAAGGGTTAAAAAGGGCCCAAATGTCTCTTATCCATAAAATTGACGATTAAGATAACTATATGCTCTATGTTTAAATGACACGTGAAGGTGGATTTACCATGCTTAAGCTTCTTAGTAGTCTCTTATGAAGTAAAACATGTCATAGTGATAAGTTTTTATTCCATTATAACTATATGCTCTATGTTTAAATGGCACGTGAAGGTGGATTTACCATGCTTAAGCTTCTTAGTAGTCTCTTATGAAGTAAAACATGGCATAGTGATAAGTTTTTATTCGATTAAATAATTCTACCTATAGAGCAGAGTCAAAGTTCTAGGAGTAGTATAAGAGGAATTCAAAATTGCAAATGTGATAGAAGAAAATAATTTCGTGGAAGGGTGAAGTCTGTCCAACTTGGTCATAAATACCAAGTGCATCCTTCATGCAGAAAAAAAATAAAACATGCAGATTTAGCCATATAGGGGTCTTGAGTACTTTGGCCAAAATGTCTCATCCATTATGGAAAAACACATCTTACATGCAATTAATAACAAAGAAGTTGTTCCACATCAATTACTCAATATGGATATTTTGATTTGAGGTCCATTAAACATAATTCTCCACCCCTTATTCTGGCGAATTAGTTGGAGCCGAGAAAGTTCCTACTACCTCTTCTTTCTTATATGCTATTCTTTCTTATACCACAACCTTACGGCGTTTCCTTTGCAACATGTGGTGCAATTGCTAATTACGTTGTAAAGCATTTTTATTTGAAAACAACTCTCCTAAATTGCCACATGTACCATTATGAAGCATTGATTTTGATGTTAGACGATTAAAATAATTTCTACCTTTAGATTAAAAAAGTTATTAATAAGTTATAGAAATAATGTTCATTAGATTTTCAGTTGCCATTGCAAAGCGTCTCCTCTGGATGTGTCGAGTCTCT